>JASCZW010001264.1:0-122338 GCA_034211315.2 Aedes japonicus
AGGCTAACGAGATTGCCGTCTTTAGCACCTGAGTATCGGGTGTATATCCCAGCTCGGGATGAAACGAGGGCTCACTGATTCAAGTCTGACCCATGAGATCCTTGGTGGGGAACAATTAAACGTCATGTCAGCGTTCCAGGCAATCTTGCTGAAATGGTGAAAGCCTCACCATCACCCGATGCCAATAAATCCCTTTGCTCCTCCTAGTCAGATGACGAGTCTAATTTTGATCTGGATGAAGGAGGGAATATCGTTCACCTTTCCAGAAGGTGCTTCAAGGGAAGGAAGACGCATCCGGCCCATGGAAAGTTGCTGAAAAGCATAGTAGCCTCGAGACCACAGCTTGCCCAATTCAAGGAAAGGTGGGAAAAAGGAAAATCCTAGTCCACCTGGTTTTCTGTAGCTAACTACAATCTTGTGACTTCTTCACTCCCTCCCGGGGACATCCAAAATCCCTGAAGGCCCTACTCCCAGAGGAACGGAAGCCTCTCCTCTGGGAAGGTATGGCGTTCTCGATTTGATGACATTGCCGAAGGTATCTTCATGTAATCCTCGAAATTTCTGACCCTCTCAAAAGCATTGTTCATGGCAACGCTTCCAACAGTGAAGACTTTTTGAAGCAATCGACAACCATGGTCCCTTACTCGCAGCTATCATTTTCTTCTAGATGGATAATTTTCCGAAATGAGGTCGGGATTTGATCACTGTTCTGCAGTGGAATTGTCGAAGTCTTGTTATCTCTAAATTGAATCTTTAAATTTTTAGCTCACACTACCGGTCGTGATTTATCTGCTCTTTGTGAAACATGGCTCTCTTCCGAAATCGATCTTCCGATTTCATGATGTACAATGTTACTCGTCTTGGACCGTACGAGGATCTCGCGTGGGAGGGGGAGTACTTTTGGGATCAAAAAGTGCTACTCCTTTCCTTATAGAGTGAATTTTCCTCCTATTCCAGGTAGATGAGTTGTCGTGCATGTCAGGCTGTTATTAAAAATAAAAGCCTTGCATTGCTTCTGTATATTCCTCCAAGAGCCTCGATAAACTGAAAACAACTTTCAGATATTTGTTCGGTCCTTCCTGCTCCGCGGTTGATCACGGGAGATTTTAACTCCACGGTACAGGCTGGGAGAACTGTACGATGACAACCGGTCTCTCGATATATGACCCCTGTGACAACTTCAATATACATCATGTAACAATGGAGAAGTAACACGTTTGGCTGGCATCCAGTTGGCAGTAGATTAGACCTCTCACACTTTGTTCGAATTCATTATCGTTGATTGAACATGGAATGTGATTCAAGATCCCTCACGGTAGTGATCACTGCCCATAAAATTTCGGCTGCCACCGGATTCAATCCGTCGAAATCCGTCAACGTCACCTATGATCTTGCCCGTCACATCGATTGGACAATGCTAGGACAGCAGTAGATGAAGCCGTATTACGCAGAAAGGCTTACACGCTGGAAGAGTATAACTTTCTCCAACCTGATCTTAGACAGCGCGCTTCAAGCTCAAACTCGACCAGTTCCAGGACGTCATTTCGCAGGAAACCTCCTTCTCCATGGTGGGATTCCAGCAATGCACCGAGGTTACCGCAAGTCCCGACGCGTTCAAAGTTTTCCGCAGACGTGGAACACCTAGCATCACTTCAGTATACACGGCTCTGAACGCGAACTTAAGAGCCTCATCAAGGCCAAGAAATCAGCATACTGGCGAACGATTCGTGAACGGGGCTATCGCGCGAGACGTCGATGAGTACTCTTTTGAAACACGGCGCGAAGATTGCGTACCGAACTACGAACAACGAGAGCGAGGAGTACTCGACCAATGGATCCTCAAGTTCGCGCGAAAGTTTGTCCAGATTCCATGCCGGCACGGATCATTCCTCGCGAAACCACGAATTCGATAGGATGAGATCAGCCAACCCTTTTCAATAACGGTAGAGCTCTCTCGCACTTCCTATCGCGCCGGCAAGACGGCTCCAGGCGCTGATAGAATCAAGTTCAACTTGCTTAAGAACCTTCCAGACGTCGCGCAGAGGCGCAGCGTTGAACTTGTTTAATCAGTTTCTGGAGCTGAACATTGTACCGATGATTGAGGCGGGTGAGAGTTATTGCCATTCAAAACCTAGGCCTGCCTGTCCGAATTTTTTCACAACTCCATCGACCCATCGCGATGTTATCTTGTATTCGAAAGTTGTTGGAGAAATACTGATCCTTTTCCGTCTGGACAAATGGGTTGAGACGAATAACCTGCATTGTCAGATACTCAATATGGTTTCCGTAGTAAGGGAACGAACGACTGTCTCGCGTTGCTTTCCACAGATATTCAGTTAGCTTACTAAAAAGAGCAAATGGCTTCTGTATTCTTGGATATAAAGGGGCTTTGATTCAGTATCTCGTTGAAGTTCTTTCAGATAAACTCCACGCTTGTGGCTTTCTCACCATTAATGAATAATTTTTTGCACACACTTGCTGTCAGAGAAAACATATGAGCTTCTCTCTCTCTCTCTCTCGCTCTCGCTCTCATGGAACTCTACAGCTTCACGATTTAAAGCTACAGGGCCTCCCCAGGGATCATGTTTAAGCCCCTTTGTATATTTTTTGTGTCAAAGCACATTGTCGGCTGCTCCAGGGTGACAACTGTACGTTGAGACAACTTGCAGATGACGGCGTAGTGTTCGTCACGGACCCAATGGGGTCGACTCGTGCTAACTTTAGGGAACACCACATCATGTCACGCAAAAATTCGACTTTTTTGACCCCTTCTCCCCCCTTGTCACGTTTTTATATGGACAACCAAATTTTTTTGTATGGACGTCACGTTTTTCCAAACCCCTCCCTTACTGCGTGACATACTAATGAACCTTCCCTTACAGGATACCTTGGACAATTTGTCTACTTGCCTAGAGCTTAGGTATCGAATTCTCTACGGAGAAAACTGAGTTGGTAGTTTTTTCTAGGAAGCGCAACCCAGCACAACCGAAGCTTCAAATTTGGGGTAAGCCGATAACTCATTCTATGTCCTTTAAATATCTTGGGGTCGGGTCTCGATCTCCAAAGTGCACCTGGAGATCCCATATTGAGCATGTGAAGCGAAAGTGCCAGCCAAGGATCAACTTTCTCTGCACAATTACCTGGGACCTGGTGGGAGCGCATCCACAAGATCTTCTAACGTTGTACCGGACAACGGTTTTCGGTTATGGAATACGGTAGTTTTTGTTTTCAGTCAGCGGCTCGGTCGCACCTCATCAAACTGGAACGTATTCAGTATCGGTGTCTTCGTATCGCGTTAGGTTGCACGTGACTCGACTCACACCATGAGTCTTGAAGTGCTGGCTGGCATGTTGCCTACCTCGGATCGGTTTACAGAATTATTCTCCGGCTCCTCACCAGGTGTGAAGTTAGTGAACCCCAGGTGATCAGAAATTTTGAGAAGCTCCTTGAGTTGAATCCTCAAACCCGCTTCGTGACTCTCCCGGCACCATTGTACTCATGTGCATAACACAGGATGTCAGCCCTTCGCCGAACATTTCCAATCGTTTGCTTCTCCGATTTCGACAATTCGGTTCATTTGATTTATCCACGAAGCAGGAGTCTTCATGGAATCCCAGAGCATCATCGTCCCATGATTGCCCTGGTGATATTTGGCTGCAAAGTTTGGCCAAGTTGATTCCACTAAATCGTTCTTCACCGACGGATCATTGATAGAGGAGTCAGCAGGCTTTGGAATATTTAGACGAAATTTATAGCGCCAACCGTAAACTTCACGCTCCTTGTTCCGTATATGTCGCTGAATTAGCGGCAATACGACTGTAGGCCAGAAATTGCTGCCCCGCCAACACCGGATCAGTACTTCATCTTCACGGATAATCAGTCTCTCAGTTTTATAGAGGCTATCTCGCTCATTGAGGCCGTAAAAGCATCCTCGTATTTTCTTCACGAAATAGCCAGGAGCCGCTGCTTTATCTTCGCGTTATTTTTACTCATCACCTTTGCGGGATGGGTCCCAATCCTGTTCACCCCGGGCAATGAGAAAGCGGACCTCGCTTGCAAAGGTGGGCGCTATGGAAGGCGATATTTATGACCGACAAATCGCCTCTCAACCTGATTTTTTTTTTTTCTTTTCCCCATTTTTCGTCAACAGTCACTCGTCAGCTGGTATAAATGGAGTAAAGGGAGATTTGGGGCGATGGCAATATTCTATCATCCCAAAGGTGTCGAAGAAATCTTGGCTTAGGGGGGATGGATAGTGGGTCGAGACTTCATTCAGGCGCTCATTATGTCCGCCTCATGTCCAATCATCATTCTTTGAACGCTCATTTGTACCGCCGGGCTGGGCTGAGCGACCGGCAATCTGCGGTGAATGTGGACAAGGCGCTTCTGCGGACGCAGATCACATTGTTTGGTCAATGTGCTGAGCATCGTGAGTCAGATCTGAGCTTTTATAGATACCCTTCTGCGCTCGAGGTAAACAACCTAATGTTCCAGTTAGGGATATTTTTGGCGGTACGTGATCTGGAGTACATGAAACTCATTTATGGCAGCTGACCAACATTAGCCTTAGATTGCAGTTAGTTTAACCTGTATGTTTATTATAAGATTTTTTTCTCTGTGTTTGCAGGTGTGTTTTTTTTTCGCTTTCAAAAATGTTCAAGTTCAAAGGAAACCAAAAGTTGTATAGTTTTAAGTTTTTTGACAAATAGGATATAAAAATTAATGTGTTGTGTATACTTTAAATTTCCACCCATCTTCCTATCCTTTAAATTGTTATTCCTATTAACCTCGAGACGGTACATGCGAGTAATCGGCTCAGGTCCCCATAACTTTAGTTTTTAAGATACCTGATGTACACAAATAAGGATAATCCTGGCTCTGTAAAGTTGATTCGATTGAGCTCGGTACAAATAAATGATTATTAAAAAAAACAAATTTTTATCCGAACATTGGCCAAAATTTTCGCAACTACGATTTGTTGACTAACCATCGGATAATCAACCCCTATGGGACCTTGATCCATATGCTGACAGGGAGAAGAGGCTGCCCGTTCAAAGGGTGCGAGTCTATCCTGAACGTCTGTTCTCCATACCAGGGGCGGTTCAGAACAGCGTCTCGTTCTTTATGTTAGAGCGGTTGATCATCGTCCTCGTGCCACTAATGGATTCTCAACAGTGCTGTACACGATAGGCCTCAGCAGAGACAGGAGGTTGGGGAAGGCTCAATAGCCGCCCTTAAAAAATGCAATGGTACAAATAATACAGAAGTTACACGAACCGGGACAATTGGCAAAGACCTAAGGACGAACTAAGGACTACGATTGGAAACTCGGAACATGGAACTGCAAATCGCTCTACTCTTGGCTGCGATAGGGATAATCTACGACAAACTTCAACCACGTAACTTCGAAGTCGTTGCACAGCAGGAGGTCTGCTGGACAGGACAGAAGGTATGGAACAGCGAGCATCAAGCGGCTACTTTTACCAGAGCTTGTGTTACCAATCAATGCGGAATGTGCAAGCTGAAGATCAGGGGTCGATTCTTTAACTGCGGAATCATCAACGTTCTGCCCGACGAAGGAGACCGATGACGAAAAGCAGCGTTCTGAGCGCAGCTAGAGCAGCGTATGATGACTGCCCTGCAGAGGGACGTAAAATACGAACTCACGAAAAGGCTTCGTTCCACGACTCAGTATGTGCAGAGACCTGGAAGGTAACCTTCCTACAAAAGAGTGTGAGGTGATTGAAAGGTGGAAGTAGTACTTTGCGCGCACATGAACGGCAATATTACAGCGAACGAAAGTGGCTATAGTCTAGAAAAAGATGACAGGATCCCGACCCCAACCTTCAAGAAGTTGAGGAGGAAATTGGTCGGTTTAAAACGACAAAACTGCTGAAGTTGACCAACGCCCAAGCGAGCTGTTAAAATACGGTGTCCACCACCGCACTGGCCAGGAAGCCTACACTAGGTAATTACTAAGATTTGGGAGGCCTCAAGGGCTGCAAGCTGGATTGCTGCAATTGTTGTGCAATTATGCTGCTGAGCGCGCGCCACAAGTTGTTTCCTCAATTGTCATGCGCCGCTGCCTGTCACCAATTGCAGAGCAGTTCTTAGGGCAATACCAAGCGGGTTCCACCGGGTGCCTGTGCTACTGCGGACAAGATTTTCACGATTCGGGTGCTGCAGAAATGTCGCGAATATAACGTGCCGCCCACATATCCTTTTTCTTCGATTTCAAATCAGACTTATGGTGACGCGATCGAGACCAGCTATGGCAGATTATGAACGAATATGTATTTCCGGAAAAACTGACTCGGTTGATCAAAGTAACGATGGATCGAGTGATGTGTGTCGTCCGAGTATCAGGGACGCCTCGAGTCCCTTCGAATCTCAGAGAGGCTTACGGCAAGGTGATGGATTGTCGTTTGTTGTTTAACATTGCATTGAGGGTGTGATCTGAAGAGCTGGTATAGACACGGAGTGGTATTTCGATCTTCAAGAAGTCTGTCCAACTACTTCTGGCTTCGCCGACAGATGATGATATCGTAGCACGTAACTTTGAGACGATGGCGGACACGTACATTAGAATTAAGGCTGAAGCTGGTATGAATGAGCTTGTGATTAATGCGTTGAAAACAAAATACATGAAGGAAAGAGGCTCACGAAAAAGACAATGTTAGCCTCCTCTACCACGAATTCAGACAACGGTGATGAAATCGATGTAGTAGAAGAATTCGTGTAACTGGGCTCATTGGTGACCGCCAATAACGACACCACCACAGAAATTCAATTGCGCATTAAGGCTGACAATCGTGCCTAGTTTGGACTCCAAACGACGCTAAGATCGAACAAAGTTCTCCGAACTATAAAGTTGACCATCTACAACACATTGAATAGACCGGTAGTTTTCTACGGCCATAGCATACGATCTACGATGGAATTCCAGATGAAATATGGAACGTGGAGGAGGTAAATGACCCATGACTTGCTTCAGCTCCTGGGCGAACCTCTCATCGTACACATCGCTGAAATCGGTTGACTACGATGGGCTGGGCATGTCGTAAGATATGTCAGAAAACAGCCTTGTTGAAATGGTTCTCGAAAATGAACCAACGGGTACAAAAAGAAAAAGGCGCACAGCGAGCAAGGTGGATCGATCAAGAAATCAAGAAAATGAGAAGAGAGATAAGTAATTTCCTTTTAATTCCAACTACCTTTATTGCCCATCTTGACAGAAACGTGTATTTTGTCAACAATGTGCAAACTTCTTCAATGTCGTGTACTCGACAGTACACTCGACTAATACTGCATTTTGCAAACAGTTTTTTGTATCATAATGGACGACAAAACATACGTACTCGAAGACATTAAACAGCTTCTGGGTCTGGCTTTAGAGCAATCCACAAGACCACCGTTGTCAAGCATTCTCGGACAAAGAAGGTGTCCGAATTCCCGAAGAAGTATTTCATTTGGCAGGCCATATGTAGTTGTGGTCGAAAAATCTAATCGTCTCTACCGACACTATCAATAAAGATGTGTACGAGCAAAAATGTTCGCAAAAGCGGTTGCTATCGTTCATCAGAAGCCACGACTCTCCAGCTCTGTTTTGGCCTGACTTGGCCTTCTGTCACTCATGCGAAATCCGTCCTGAAATGGTATAAGGTACAAGAGGTCAAATACTTGCCAAAACAGCCAATCCACCAAACTGTCCAGAACTTTGCTAAATAAAGAAGTACCGGGCTCTAGTTAAGCGGAACTATTCGAAACTGAGAAGAAAGCAAATGGTACTAATGGCGGGTGTACCACAGCAAGTCCGAGAATTTTACAGAAAGAAGGCTGAACATTTTAATCAACTGTTTCTAACTAACTAACTATTATTGTGAAAAAAAAACAATCGGTTTTGTTGAATTATTTTAAAACTTTGCTGCTAATATTATTGTTGTCAAAGACATCAAATATGTAGCGCTTAAGGTTCTCGAGTTATCGATTTTGTTTAGAAATTTGGTGCTGTCGCCCATAGTGCATAGTCGATGGGGCAGCACGGTTTTGTTTTTTTTTTCAAACGTCTCTTGACTTGAATTTCATATTTTTGATACAAAATACACAAAAATCTAATTCACAGGATGTTTGCAAAACATTTCAAACGGAATGTTGATGTTTGAATGAAACGGAGAAATCGTTCCCATTCCGTAACTACCTGTCTTCCACATTCCAACACAAAACACAAAAGTCAGCCTCACAGGAAAATTAGTGATCACAACTCGAGGTTTACGGAAACACAATTTCGCCCGGAACCATATTTTTGCACCAACAAATACAATGAAATTTACACAACATTACAACGCAAATTAAAATAATTTTCCGCTGTTCCATTCCACACCCTACAGAATAAAATGAAAAACTGGGTGCATCTCATTTTCACAACATGCTCCTGCCTGCCTGCCTGAGCTGGACCACTGATTCCGCCGTGCTCCTCCGGGATCGCCAAACAAAACCACACGTTCCGCTTCCTCAATTCACCCTCCCGGTCATAATCACCACTCATCCCAAATTTTCTTCACCTTGACATTGAGGTCGGCTGAAAAAAATTATATATAAACCTGCAGCATCCGACGGGAAGAAGATCATTATTAAAAACCGTTCCGGGTTCCTACTTTTCCGACCCTCTTACAAGGATACTGCTAAAACTCATTTTCCCGACTCTACCCTCCCGTTTTGAAGCAAAGGAGATCGGAACGGTCTGGTTTTGGCAAAAATTGAATATTTTAATAATTTAGGTTGGAATAAAATTACTATCATTGTTATCATTTATGGTTCCTTGCACTGCTACTAGCAGCCTGTCGCCTACTCTTGGCCCCGTTGAAGTTTCCTGCGCCCATCCTATTATCTAGAACGAGCCGAGAGTAGGATTTGAACGTTTAGGAGTTTATTTTCCGACATCTAATGGATTCAAGTCGTCATGTGGCTGATGTCGGAAAACGGCGAGAGTTCCAGGCAGACTGCTATTTTACACTGGTTTAGTCTCGAACGCGTCGGTTCCCGGTAAAGATTCAGCAACTAACACAGTTCTAGGGCAGCAGCCACGTTTAGGAAGTTCTGATATCGTGCAGTGTGAATTAGTGAGCTTACATTGATCCCGGCAAATCTTGATCCGACCCGTAAGCGTCTACTTAACATAGTTAATGAATTGTGAAAATAAAAATCACACACACACACACACAGACCCATACATATATCCGAAACAGATGCAGAACCGGCACAAAACAGTAACAAAAGGGAAATTACGAGCAAACTGTTTGCATGTTACTCTTTTCGATGCGGGGAGTTAGAAATAAAATTTCGTGTTAAATAAATCATAAACAAAGGAATATTAAACATATAAAATGTATAAATTATTGGAGCACGCAATCACCGCGCCAAGACTCAAGGTTCCAGGCATTCAACGGTCAGAGTGAGCAATAAGGGGAAGTACTTGGAAGTGTTGATGGAACCCGGCATTAAGCTCACATCGAAACAGAACAAGGAACCGCTTTTTATGAGATAGACTTATGCCAACTGATTCTGGTACAACTGCGCCGTTAGGCAGGTTAGCCTCCACACAGAGTGTGTTTTGTGTTTTGCCATTTTTTTTATTTTAGTGTAACGAATAATACACCTCCCACAGAATTTCGACACAGTCAATTAAGTCAAAGCTTGTCATTAGTGCATGTGCTCCGGTGGCCAGTGGGCCGTAAATTAGAGATACCTTTGCATGAATAAAGAAACATGGAAGCGCTGTGGACTAGAAAACGGCCGTCAACTAATGAGAATATTTGCTGAGAAAATATGCAAAAATGAGTGACGCAGATTTTGCAATTATTTTTAATAATGAGACAAAAATGTCCAACACTGAGCATTTCAATATAGCTACAAACATGAAGGCTTTGGTCATGATTAAGTTTTCAACGGTATTTAGCGGCTCCATTGTGCGAAAACTATCAACTTTCTTACGGAAAAACAGTTTTTCGTACAATTTAGAGAATAATTGCTGAAAAGCAGTACCACGCGAAACTGGTCATGAAATGTCGAAATTTGACACGAGCCGCTTGGATTTGGACTAAATTTCTTATATTCACGAGCTGATATATTCAATTTGAAGGAATTGTATTCAACTTCCGATTAATTTGCAGACAAAGTGTTCACAAAAGCAGATTCACCCTAATCTCATGTTGGCGCTGATATTCAATATACCAGAATACGTATTTTGACATAAGGATATAATGTTTGGACTCAAGAGTAACTTTTGAGCAGGACTTATGTGTTTCTAAAACAACAGGTTTAGAGAACAGTAACTCGGAAATCGTTCGTTTTAAAGAAAAATTGTCCGATATGAAATGGTAGGGAATTAAAATGTTCATGAAAAGAAATATACACTGAAAAAAAATCATGAATTAAAACTTAAAGTTCAAATTCCCAAAATACGCTATTTTTATTTTTTTATGTTCGATAGTAAAACTTGTTTGTAAACCATTGTTTGAAAAATAAGAACAATATGGGCAAAAAATTGATTAAAAAGTGTTTCCAGTAGCAATTTTTGGAAGATTTTCATAACATAAATTTATGATATAAAACTGGTCTTTAAAATACCAAAATATGATTTTAAAATCGAATTCTAAATTACTAATCAAAATGTACAATTTAATGGTCTCTCTAGAAGTAACCGTTTTCGGTGATATTTTAATAATTCACGCAAAGAGATCAATCTGTTTTGAATCAATCAAATGATTTGTTGCTTTTCAACGCAAGGTTTCTATTTCTTTCAATTCATGAAAAAGCTCCAAATCATTTCAAAATTTCATTCAAATCAAACAAATAAAATTATTTAAAGTAATAACCGCTGTGTGATAATAATTTAAATAAAATTTGATTTATAACGATCACATTCATTTAAACTAAGGTGATTAATTTAAAGTTTGAACAAAATATTTTTATGAGCGCACATTTTATACTGTCTGCTTTTCTAATGCTAGTTTAAACATAATCAATTATAATTTTTAAAACAGATTATTAACGAGTTATTCTCTTGGAAAAAAAACACTGAAAAAACAGTTAACTAACGACACTCTGTTTTGGGTGTAACTTTTTATTGCGTGTGTAAGAATTGATGAAATTTTGGGTAACACTAGTTTAGAGTGTTATGTTTATGTCTGCAAAATATTATTGCGATTTGTCAAGGAGTTTTCAAAAGGCATTCGAAACAAGAAGAGCAAATCTTGGGCGCGGTGATCGATCATTCTGGTCAGTCGCACAGATGGATCTACAAAAGGCTTGGAATCCACTATTCCACCGTGTCTCGCGTTGTGAAAATGTTCCAGGAGACGAAGACCATCTAGCGGCGCGCTGGAAGCTGCCGAAAACCGAAAACAGAATACCCAGAGAAGGCGCGGGAGATATGGCAGTACTTTAAGAATAACCCGAACCTTTCTACCCGAGACGTGGCCAAAAACGTTAATCCGTCGAAGTGGTTTGTCCAGCAGACCATGAATCGGGCTGGGCTACGTGTTTTTAAGGTCAGGAAGGCGCCAAACCGGACTGACAAGCAAAACACGGTGGCCAAGTTGCGTTCTTGGAAGTTGTACCGTGAGTGGCTGGTCAAGCCTGGCTGTCTCGTCATGGACGACGAGACATATATCAAGGCGGACACCAAACGAATCGCCGGCCTCGAGTTTTTTGTCGGAAGTTCCGGAAAAGTCCCGGAAGAGAAAGATGGACAAATTTGCGAAGAAGTACTTGTTGTTGCAGGCGATCTGCGAGTGCGGACGGTACAGCAAGCCGTTTGTTACAACCGGCACCATAAACGGGCAGATTTATCGAGAGGAATTCTTGCAGAAGCGCTTGCTGCCCTTCCTCCGCTCTCACCGTGGTCCCACGCTGTTCTGGCCGGATTTCGCTTCGTGCCATAACGCCAAGCCTGTAATGGATTGGTACGAAGCGAAGGGCGTTAATGTGGCCCGAAGGAGTCGAACCCGCCAAATACACTAGAACTTCGTCCGATCGAAAAGTTTTGGGCGAAAATGAAGAAGAAGTTGAAGAAAAACGGAAAAACATTCAAAACCGATGAAGCTTTGAAGAAAAACTGGGAGAAATTGTGTAAGGAAGCTGGACAAAGCCTCGCCCAAGATCTCATGAGCAGTGTTAAGAGAAATGTACGAGCATTCAGCTTGGGAGAGGAAATTCAATAAATAAGTTATGCCAAAACATAGCTTATATATAGTTTTTTAATTCCTGAAAATTTGAGAAGTATCGATTTAAAATGAATTTTTGGGGATCATTTTTGTGTGTCTCATTTTTTCCGAGTCCAGTCTTTAGAATCAATATCTGCTATTAGTTAACGAAAAGTGGCCTTCCAAATAGGGTTGACATGAGCTTCATCTAAGTCTTAAGAAAACATATTTTGATCAATAAAACAAGACATTAAGTTCTATGAAGCATGTAGTTTTATTTCAAATAAATGGTTTTGTGGTATAAGTTCATCATTGTTTATTATTTCACCAAACACGTTTAGATGGTTTTAGAAAACGTTTTGTTTTGAACAAAAAAAACACGATGTTCAATTCTATAGAGCATGAAGTTTTATTTCAACTCAAAAGTCTTAATGAATTAGGTAAGGATTGGTCGATATTTTTTTACCAAAATTTTAGCTCCTATTTTATATTCAATAACTACGTATTTGTTTGCGTGTTAACGATTGTGACGAAACACTTAGAAAAACATGCCCCTTTCATAAGTTATTCGAGATGGTCCATCACCAAACCTATGTTAATTTTAAGAAACATGGATATTTCAACAACTTTTTCTTTGACCTGAACACGATTGGGCTAATAGTTTAAAAGTTATAGCATCATTATTGCCATCTGTTCTTGCCATTAATCCCACAACGGTTTGGTCGACTCAATACGTAAACCCAGCTTTTGTAAAACCTTAAATAAATTGTTTTGATGTGACTCTTAGTTATATGTACAAAATAATGTGAAACAGGAACTTCCATACAAAACAAATAATTGACCAGAATCTATTATATCTGAGGCATAAAGTAGGTCGAAGATGTAAGACTTTTTTGCTACTTTTTGATAATTTATTACATGTTTACCTCTCTTGTGTGTGTTTTTTTTTACTTTGACATTGGCTTTTTCCATTATTTTAATATAAATTGCATTGTTGTACTGACTTTCCATGTAATTATATTAAATTTACTACTTGTTCACTTTTTCTTTTCATCATGAAGGCTACTTACTTCGTCGTTAGAATTCAGTTTTGAACCATTTTTTTTATCGGAAATAGGTGCAAAGCAAGGATACTTCTGGGTTTAACTAATTTTGCTTGATGGTTTGTGCAATGTTGTTCATCTCACCCTTACTCGTAGTCCTCTTGTGACACAAAATAAAACGGTAATGTGGTCAGGTAATCTTCATTCCGCTTACTAGCCCACTCAAAAAAACTCGTGATTGGATGCTTATGCTGTCTTGCAAGGGCTAGTAGCCATCCTTTTCAAAATACCGCCAATTCCATCACAGGGTCTTTAACCAAGCAATGTTGCAAAAAACATACTTAAAATATTTTGATTTAAATTGACATGAACTTGCAAATTTTTGGTTTTATTGGGATACAGCTCCATCAGACATAAATATTATTCTTTTTATTTGCATTCCCTTTTTCAAAATGTTAATAGTTTGGATATGAACACTTGTACTGCTATTGTATCATGACTTCAGATACAACAACAAAACTCCAATTTTACAATTCTCTTTTGTCGTTGAAATATATAAAAAAAGGGAGAATCGTGGCTTGATCATTGTTCCAATCATGGCTTTGAACTTCATCCTAAAGAACAAAAGAAAAATGTTCAGAAAAATCACATATTATGACAACTTCATTTTCTTGTAGAAAGAAATGTTCGCTCATCACCATGAGGCTCCCAAGAGTGGACAGTAATGTTTGCTCGAATTAAAGATACGAAGACAAAGTGTTGAAAGTTCCGCCAGCGTACGGTAAGTTGAAGATAGAATAGAAGTATTGAAAATTGAGCAAAAGGGCATGGGAAAAGTAGTACTCGAACCAAGGACGTTACGTTTGCCTAAAATCCCACTGCGGGGTAGGTCGAGGCACGGACGAATCCACCACTTCAACAGGCAAAAGTAACGTGTTGGATCGCTGTCATGTACCACTAATAGCTTGTGGTAGTTTCTAGCGGTAGTTTGTATGCACTCTGATTTGAAACGTACATGGGAGAGGAACCATCTCCTCTGGGTTTGCTTTTATTCACAACGTCTGATGATAACTCAAGTTTTCATTTTCTTGCAATGCTGCTTTTTTATCTTTAAGAAATGAAGACTGCTGTTTTTTTTTATAAAATCAGGAGTTACCAATTTTTCTAATTTTTCACTAAAATTTGTCAGAACCAGATAGTTTTTCATCCATTTGAGATAGAAGGCTCTAGAAGTGGACAGTAATGTAATTGAATACTAGAGAGTTTGAGCTGTTGAGTGGAACTAGAAATGTAACTAGTAGTAGTAAGTTAGTATTTTCCGTTTCTTTCCAACTACCTTTGCTTGTCTTGACAGATACGCGTATTTTGTCTACAATGTGCAGACTTCTTCAGTGTCTCGTACTAATAACTTTGAGTAATTTATTGCTAGAACGAAAAGAAATGAGGAGAAAGTACTGATAGTTCCGTTAAAGTACGGCAGGCTGTGAAATTGCAAGATGCAAGTTGAAAATGAGCGGCAGGGCATTTGAAGGGATCATGCGATCGAGCACACATTTTTTACCAAGCTAGGATATGGATATGTATTCTCCCCTAGCCTACCCTGCATACTACCGTTCAAATACCCTTCCGCTCGTTTTCAACTAGCATCTTTCAATTGCACAGCCTGCCATACTCTAACGCAACTTTCAATACTTTCTCTTCATTTCTCTTTTTTTCCTTTATTATCGAGATTTTCAGCCATGGGCTGATTCATCTCCCGAAGTAATCAGTCAAATACATTTTGGATATTTTCGTAGCTTGTCCGGGGGTGAGATTCGAACTCGTGGCTTTGGCGTGAGAGGTATGGATGCTAACCACTACGCCGGGGTCGCCCCCCACCTCTTCATTTCTCTTTGTTCTAGCAATAAATTACTGTCCACTCTGGGAGCCGCTCATGTTGATGGGAAATAATCTGCTTCTGATAAATTTCATCATGGATCGTAACTCCGCGCATTAGGAGAATACAAAAAACAACAATTCGTCCACTGGTTTAACTATAGTTTCTATAACGCACCTTTCAGAAGGAATCCATTTCTCATAACGTATTTCAATAAAGTTGTGTTTTTCAAGTTCTTTCTGCTTCGAAATCTTTGACTGTTTTTACAGTTTTCACATTTACGGATATAGCAATATTTTGATCTGGT
Source organism: Aedes japonicus (assembly GCA_034211315.2). Taxonomy (NCBI): domain Eukaryota; kingdom Metazoa; phylum Arthropoda; class Insecta; order Diptera; family Culicidae; genus Aedes; species Aedes japonicus. Next base: position 15,430 of record JASCZW010001264.1, read on the forward strand.
TGGTAGATCAAGGTTCAAAGAATATTCTTCTAAGCCATGGAGCCTTAAATTTACGTTTTCGCACATTATGTATACCGGAACTTCTCAATAATTTACAATTCTTCGGTCGCAATGATGCAAATGAAATAAATCCATTTTTAAAGTTTTGGTTAATATTACGAAATCTTAGGTATGTTTCGCGCAGTGACAGCATCAACAATCTTTTCTGAACACGTCGACGCTTATCATCTTTTACAACGGAAACATAATGTCTTTCACCCGGTAATGATTGACTAACGTCATCGTCTTTATAGTATTGAAGAACTTTATGTTTAACTTCATCACTTAAGCCATGCCCATGTCAAGTAGTCAGAGTGCAAGCATGTTCATCTACTATTGATTTATACCCGCAGAATTGCAAAATTTCTTATGAAATTGACGTGAAATCCGCTAATTAAATCAATAATGTTGAAATAATCTCCTATAACCTTAAAACTATTAGTCCTATAGTGTGAAACTCGAAGAAAAAGTTGTTGAAATATCCATGTCTGCTGAAACAAACATAGTTTTGGAAGTCTCGAATAACTTATGAAAAGGACGTGTTTCGATTAGAAAATTGATTTTTGAATCATATTTTGGTAATGAAAAGTACTTTTGATAAACATAAATTAATTGTTAGAAAATCATCCAATGGTTGCTATTAGAAAAACTTTTTTAACTGTTTTTGTCCTTGTTGTTCGTACCTGTAAACCTATGGTCTTTTGTCTAAATTTTACAATCAAAATTTAATAAAAAAATATTTTTGGAATATTGTGGTTAATTGAATTTTAAGTTGTAATTATATTTTTTCCATTGACATAATGATTCCCTACAATTTCATGTCAGACACTTTTTCTCTAAAACGAACCATTGCCGAGTTACTGTTTTCTAAAACTTTGGTATCAAAACACATAAGCCCTTCTCAAAAGTTATTCTCGTACAAAATCGACCGTTACTCATGCCAAAACACATAATCTGTTATTCTGAACACGTTTACAAAGTGTCGGCCAAATCTTAAATACTAAAGTTTTGTCGTTTACTGATTTGGCGTGGAACTGCTCTATATGCTGAACAAATTTACAAAAAAAATTCAATCACGATGATCATAGTTGAGGATCATTGAAAAAATTTATCAGAATCACTAAGACATGAAACGGTTTTACCATAATTTATCTCGTATTTTGTTGACATGGCTTACATGTAAAACGACTTGTTTGACCATGCCAACTAATGACAATGATATGTTACCTGTAACTAGTTCATTGTTCAAAAGCAAAAGCAATTCCTCGCTCATCATATATAGCTATTCCGGCCAATTTGCCAGGAATGAAGGATTGGTGTGGAATTCAGCAACGGCACCTACCAATCATCATCAACAAATGCTCGGCATTTCCATGATAATTTGCTCTGAATTTTCCTACTGAACAGCTGAGCAAAAAGATGTTCGCACTAATGAAGTAACTCATTAGCAGCAGGCAGTTCGCATTTCACTTTGAATGTGCTAATGTTTTATGTTCAAACATGCATAAACATATGTTTCTCGTGGTGTGGTTTTTTTTTTTTGATGCATTGCGTGCTCTATGGTGCGAATTGAGTTCGCAATATTACGGCTTTCTCAGTACGTATAGTAATGCCCGTTTGTACAACAACGGTGCGGATCGTTGGTTCATCGTTCGGTTTGTTGTACTTACACACGTTCCTCTAATTGACGCAGTACGTTTAGCATATCTGGTACGAATAACAAGTATCAACCGAGAGATGAGCTACTTCTTGGAAAATGCTTTTGGTATATAGACCACTAGCTTCTGGGACGCCATATTTACCTACCATCATCAAAAGCTAGCGTCTCTTCAAATAGGAATAAAACGAAATTAGACATTCCGTGAGAGTATCGGTCGTAAAAACGGTTGTGGAGAAGAAGGCTACTGGTCTTGCAGCGCCTGCCGTCAAGTGCGAAATAGATACGTGGCTTCTAGTCGCGATATTATCGGTGTTTATTCTCGTCCAACGGCAATTGAAATGAGACAGCCATAAATTGTTCACCTGTCTAGCAAACAATATGCTAACAACAAGAAATAATTTTTTTTTTTATATTTGAGCAGTAGACCGATTAATAAATTGATATGTAAAGCACAGAACACACAAGGTAGGCTCTGCCCGCAATCGGTTGACTTTCTACGGTCTGTCACGATTATTTTTTCTGTTTTTCCAAAGTGATAAGTTCCCGGCTAAAAAATCTCTTAACGGTAATTTCGGAATGTCTAATTGGTGAACCATTTAAAAGAACTGATTCAGATTGCCACTGATTCTTTGAATATAAAACTTTTCTTTTCTGCTTTTTGCGTAAGGTTTTCACTACGAGTCCCACATGACTTCTTCAAATGCCGAGCAGTCGCCGCCATCAGTATTTACGGAACCTGAAACTGTGATGCTGGTTTGCTTGCTGGTCAAACATCACATCAGATCATCCTGTATCTGCAACCAAACTCCAATCAGACATTGTATTAATATAAAAGAAATTTATGAAGGGATTTTTACAATTTTCTTATTTTGGAATTCTCCTTCTCCAAAAAATTTTGGCAGTTTCTGCGGTAACGTTTGCATTAAAAAAATGGACTTTTTTTTCGAATGGTGATCAAAAAAACTAAAAGAGATGATTGATTTTGAAATATTTCCCATGGAAGTGCCGTCAGATCGCCATTCACCGTGGATTTAAATCCATATGGCGATACTTAAGGGTCTTTCTTTTCACCAAATTCAACCACAGTCATGAGTGTATCGCTAAATACAATCATTTTTTTTAATAATTCAAGTAAAAATCATAAACTACTGTTATCTGTAACTTAGAAAATTGTTGTGAATCATTTTATAAGGTACATAAGGGTCTCCTTTCACCGTGGGGGTAGGGACCCATTTACCATGCATCTAGTATTTTCATTCAATTTCGGCAAAAAAGCATCTTAATCATCAAACAACGTCTGTAACTCATGGTTTTATTTAGTTCAAACATCAAATGTACAATCTTTGAACGATTTCCTTATCAAATAACATCAAATTCATGCCGATATAAAAAAATCTCAGTTATAAAACGGTTTTTAAAACTTAGTTCCGCTTCTTCTTTGCCTTTGAAGCTTTCGTCAGAAAATCAGCAATTTTTCTTTTCTTATCCTTTTCCTGCTTCTTCACCATTGCTTCAGTTTGCTTGACGGCGCGTTTCTGCTCACGTTCCTTCCGCTTTATCTCCTTCGCTTCCTGAACTGCTTTCTTCTCTAATTCTTTTGCTTCCATAAACTCAACGAATGCTTTGCTTGTGGCGACCGATGGAGAATGAATGATTTTTCGTTTTTCTTTTGCTGGACCAGGGATTTCAGAAGTTGGAACGGTGGAAGGATTTATGAAACGCATCATCTTCTGAATCTGGTAACGGATCTCCATGTTCGATTAGCGGCAAGCCTGATGTACTACCTTCGTTCTCGATTGTGGAATCAGCAACTGTTTAAGAAGATCAGTAGAATTACATAAAAGAAAATCAATTTTTAATTTAACACAACAATCGTTTACCAACAGCATCTCCGCATTTAATTGTGGCAGGGTCCTTAGGATGAAGAGCAGGTACTGTAGTAGCTGGACAATCTTTCTTCATTGCTTGTCATAAATAGAACAGGTTGGAATCTGCAACGTTTCCCTTCCAAATCAAATCTTTCTCCGCCTTCTGAAACTCAGTGAACTGCCTAGCCGTCAAGCGCCCTTCAAGTGCTTCCAACAACTTGATATCCTCAGGTTTCAAAGGTTCAGATTCAGAGATTTCCGCATATGAAGCCACAGATCCATGGCCAGCACTAGATGGCAGAGACTTATAGTATACCGCATCTGGGTTCCATGGATAAATCCCACTCTTCCTGAACCCATTTTTGATTGCTGTTTCCTTACCAGTGAGTGCATCCAAAGCCCGCTTCATAAATGGGCAGATCTCCGCTCTAAGGATTGTCTGGACACCACGACTACTACGTTCATCAAGGATTGCTTCTTCCCACAACTTTTTGAGTTACCCAAAAAAGCTCACGTCAAGCGGCTGAGTGATTTGCGTGGAATTCGGATACAAAGCAATCAGAACAATTTGATCACGGATGCAAAAATCAATGTTCATCAGCGTTACGTGGCTCTTATGACCATCAACGAAGAGCAGAACAGGGAACGGAATTCCCTCCTTTTTCAGCCATGGCAAGAAAATATTCTTCAGATACTCATGAAAAGCATCTCCTGTCATCCAGCCGCTTTCAGTAATACCGACGCCATAATCAGGAGGAGCACTTTGATCAATTTCTGCTGGAAGGCGACGTTTGTATGGGAATAAAATCAGAGGTGGGAGCAGCTTTCCAGCGGAACTTCCTGCGAAAAGCGCTGTGTAGTTCTCCTTATCACTGTTTCCGAAAACTGATTGAACATGGTTGATATCCTTTGGATTTTTTTGTTTCTCACAACCAATTGGAAAGCAGATTCGCCCAAATTAAAAATTTGATGAGGAAACTGCAGCAGGTGGTCATGTCCCTCATTTTTGAGCGTCTTCAGCAAGTCTTGGAACCAATTTCTTACCTGGTTCTCCGTCACTCTGGCTCTGTGTTTTCCGAAAACGTTCTATTTCCTGGGAGACACCTGAGGGTGTCTTTTGACGAACAACTTTGTCCACTTTTGCCAGGGATTCCATTTTTGAATAGAGTTTTCAGTTTCTTGAGCCTGATGAACTGTCCCACGCTGATCCGGAGCCGTTTGAGTGTTATTGCGAACCTTGAACGTGCAGAGAGCTCAATCCATTGCACTATCTTCCGTTCATTTTCCGCTGAAAAGATGTCCTTCCTGGTGTTGATCAGAAAGCATATTCACCACGGATTTTATCACGCAGAGTTTGTTCCAGGACGTGAAATTCCCGGCCGGCGGATCTCACAAACGATCCACGCCGGACGGCATCGAGTGCTTTTTCCAGGTCGTCGCCGGAATAGCGTTGCTTTTGAGTTTTCTTCTGATTTATCCTGTTGAATACCGTGAAAACATCTTTCATATAACTCACAATTTCAATGCGCGGTGACTGGAGACTGCAAATTTGCGGGGGCTCCATTCACCGTGCATTCTTTTTTTTTCGATTCAAAATTTTATTTACCACATCTACTGCTACGATCCATGTGTGAAACTAAAATACACCTTACAACCTTATTCTTCAATTTTACGAAGATGTAGAGAATAAAATCACGACAATATGTTAGTAAACCACATAAATTCGCCGAGCGCAGTTTGTGCTTTTCACTTAAGACTGACGATGCGCACCAGATTGCGAAGAATGGAAATAAATTTAAACGTCAATGCAGTGTTGGAAGCCGATTTATTTTGCAAATATCATTTGCTAATGAGTCTTTTATACATGCTTAGTTGTTCTGATGCAAAATATTGAGCATTTAATCTCTTCGGTAAACAATAAAAATAATATTTTGAAAAACCCGCGGTGAATGGCGACCTGACGGTATTTATTTAAGCTTACTTGCAAAAAAAATCTACGCCGTTGCATTCCGCTGGTTAACCGGAACATTCGCCATGGCGGACGAAAACATGCGTGTAGGCATGTTTTTGAGTTCTTTCTTCGTTTAATTTATCAATTTTTCCTCGGTTTTTGCGAAAAAAAATGTTGGATTAGATCTTACGTTTCAGGTTGGCCCAGAAACTCTCGATGGGACGCAGCTGAGGGACGTTGGGCTGGTTCGCCAACTTGGATACCATATCGATATCAGCCGTTCCATCTCCTCCAACGATCGGTCCGAGTAGTGGGCCGACGCCAGATTCGCCCAGAACACGACGCCTTCGCCCTATATGGTATTTCTTGATAAACGACGCTACTTCCGGCAGGCATTTCATACTATAAATTTCCCCGTTCACGGCCAGTCCGGAGCGAAAGAAGAGCGGCTTAAACATCCCCTTCTCGCTGATTGTCAGCCATAGCAGCACCTCCAAGGGGAACGTGGTGTGTGAAATTAACTTCACCTCGAAGCTCACTTTTTTTCGTGGGGGAAGTAAAATACGTAGTGCTCTGCCAGTCGTTGCCATCCAGGGTGAGATAGGTCTTGCCGTCCATCACCACCGCCACGTTGCAATTCACCGGGAAAATCGAGTTGAGCCGCTGCCGCTGCGTCATTGCCTGCAGCTCTGAAACCAGTGGAAATCAGTGAACGTGACTTCCTGACATGTATGTTCATGTTCGCCAGGTACTTTTTCACTGTTTGGCCGGTTGAACCGACCTCCCGGTCAAGCGCACGCAGCGATGTAGCCACTTTTCCCTCGGTCTTGCTCTTCAGCATCCTTTGGAGCTTCTGGTCGCTCAGGGTCATCGGCCGTCCGGAACAGGGCTTTCTATCAAAACTCTGATTGTTGTCTAATAGTGCCAAGATGATGCAGATTTCGAAACGGGCGCGACGGGGTGCCGTTCTTCGAACGCGCAAACTTCTGAACGGAGTTGCTTCACTGTTTTTGCCATCACGGTTATAGTTCAACTGATAGAGCTGTCAAATTTTGTCTGCAGACTCATGGGTTACTATGATTGATGCTGCAGGGTTAGTTTTGTCAGTGTGGGTAAAGGTAAACCCATGAAAAATTGGCAATTTTCATCCATTTTTTCAATGCAAACGTTACTTCGCTTGACTCCTAGCTCCCGGACGAGGTTGGTAACAATCCTTAAAGTCACTGATCCCGTGTTACTTCGTCATTTTTCTCGTTGAACGCACTGAATTCACCCAAATCTTCCTTTTCATGGCAGCGATAGCCCACGGAATCCGAACTGACCTCGGACGAGCTGTGGCCATCTTTGTGGATAGTTTTCCCGGTCCACCGGGACACTTCCACGGCGATTGACATGTCTTTTTGCCACATTTGCGTGTGGCACAAATCAAGAGAACACTACCACTACGTCATGGTGCAACTGTCAAACTAGGGTATTTGGCTTCTTTTACGTTGTCTACTATGATATGAATTATAGTTTACGTGCATGTCAAAAAAAACAAGGCTTGTTTGCATAGTTGAAATGGAAACCTCATATGTACGACGGTGCACGCATGATCACTCAATCGGTAGAAGCCTGCCTCGAGATCAGTCTCGGCTTCACCCTATGTAGCATCCTACTGCATGGTCAATAGAAGTAGCAATCCAGGGGTGCTGGATTCGTTTTCTACACTAACTGGTGCAATCTCCTAACTTTGGTGCAATTTATATTTTTTGTTCGTATTAGTCAGTCCAGCTGCTGTCACTCAGATCTTTATTTGCCATCTTTTAATGTGATATAATTTTTCCGATAACATTTCTCAATTAGTTATCAAACGTAGCTTAACGTGTGTTTTATTCATTTCATATTAGAATATAAAATTTATATGTAATTTAATGAATGTAAACAAAAAAAGTATCAATGTTCTAGTTTTCAACTTCAACTTGCGTTTTTTGAAAGATTTTTTTTATTGAAGTTCCCAAATGTAGCCAATTCAAATTGGAACCATCAATTTCAGATCAGCTGTTTTAACTTGAACGCCACTAAAAACGTCAGAATGAGAATTCCAGTAACCTAAACCATAAAATAGTTAAAATTTTGGTATTATTTAAATTCAGTATTTCAATACGACGCTCCATTGTTTCACTGCACAATCGCATCGTTTCCACGAGGTCTCAAACAACTAGGCAGTTGAAGCTTCCTTGTGTCAAATTTCGTTTCTTTTCCATTTGGTCTTGTGTACAAGTAGAGCATGTCGTTGATGTGTGAACTGCATACGAAGTAATCCCAGTCATCATACTCCATATTTTGGATTGTTTGTTTCAATTAACATAATTATGCAGCGTTTATGCCGCAACTTTATTGCCTCTGAATAAATGTGCCAGGAATAGCAATTCTTCCAATTCCGAACTTCACAGTCATACTTACAGCCCGCCGACGGATCTTGGCAATGAAAATGAAAATGCACTCTCATAAATTGCATGCACAATTCGGTTGCACTTTTTGATTGCAGTTTTACATGTTGCTAGTAGTGGACTGTTATGGACTGTATGACTGCTCTGAACACAGTTCAGTTCCAGGAACTTTCAACAAAATGGGTCTGTGTTGCATTCGACAAATGTGGCGGCTGTTGAACTACGTCGAATAGCACATTAAGAGTAATGCAATATGCAGTCACAAATGTAATGCTTACTACTTCATTTCAACACCGGCATGAATATATTGACTTGAGACACTTGTTGAATAGACGATTAGGTCGACATGTAAATTTAGTTGTCACTCGTTTGCTTATGATTATGCTACGAGTTGGCAAAATTGTTGGCAGGCACTTTTCCTTGGAAATCGATTCAGTGTTCAGTTCTTAAGGCATCTTTAGCTATTGCTATCGATATGAATGAATTAATTTCAACATGTGTTTACGTCAAGCTCACTTAAATAAAGAGAAATAATCCAAACAAGATTGATTCAGTAGTGAATGGCCAATAGTGTAACATTATGCGTTCGCGCCAGCTAGGCATTTTTCAAACACGTGTTGCTCATTTCTGCGTACATCATTCAGCAAATTTCCGTGTAATGGTATATTAATAGGGCGCCTTGAGTTGGAAAACTGGTGTTATTCTATCTATGCACTCCGGTAAAACCACTTTTCCGTGCAACTTTGAAGGTAATCGTATCAAAGAGGATCAAGTAATCGCGTTCTTGCTAATAATTTAACAACAATATCGCGAAGAAGCTGAATGGCCAGTGGAGAGGAACCGCTTATCGCATGCAAATTTCAATATTGATGCAATTAGTCGAACATTAAACTGTACCAGAAACTCGATGTGCCCTGGATGGAAGCGTAGGAAGACAGATGCGTGAGTATGGCTGACCATGATGATGGTCGTTCAACGGAGCAAGGTTGAGTGAACATGCTCAGCTCTTCCCTCAAAAAGGCGGGATAGCATTCAGTTGCGTGAAATCACTTCAACATCGGCCATACATGCACACACTGCTTCGCTGCATATCTCCGGAACGCAGTTTCAATGAGAAGTGACACGGATCTTCATACAACAATGTTTCGATGCGCTGAAGCTTCAGCTCGGCACTTGGCTTGAGCGTGCAATTAATCATTAAAAAATGTAACGGGATGGACTAATTAGTCCCTTTTTTACAGGTTCAGTTAAAATTATAGGGTAAACTGGTAGAAAACGACCCCTGGAAATCTTTAAGTTTTTTGTAGTCTTTAATAAGTTAATGATTTGTGTACATCAATTATTTCGGTAATTAGGAATATTATCTTATTAATTCTGCACTTAAAGATCGTAGAGAAAGTTAAAACTCATTTTCTACAATTGAAGTGCAATAAAATTGAGTTGAAACATTCTTTTTATCTAGTTTCAGGTACGTGACAGAAAACGATTCAGCTACACTTTTGAGAGGCGTTTTGATACTTCAGTTCTAGGGTGGTTCAAAAGATCGTTTCAGTTTCACCTGATTCAAACGATTTCAATTCCCTTCCTGATCATTCTTCCATAGTTCGAGATCATTTGGTTGCGAACTCGGGATGCAATGGCATTTTGAATGTTCTATGGGAATTACCATGGGAAAATCATACTTTTTCTTCTGAATTTTTCTTGGTTAACATCCATACCATTCGCGCCAAAGTCACGCCTTACGTATAGGCTCTTTACCCATTGATGGGTAAGATCATTTTACCCATTAAAGGAGTTAACCCACTGAAGTTCAAAACAGGTGAAATACCCATTATTGGGTACTGGCCGGTTGCAGTGTAATGAAGGCATTCGAGCACAAGATGGAGGTTGCAGAGCGGGATGTGGCCTAAAAAATTGACACTTTGATATATTAATGTTGATTGCGTCAACAAACTTTTAGTTCTTCGAACCTATAAGCAGCCAAAACGTAGTCCGAAACAAGTATAGATCAGGTCTAGAGTGGTACAGTTGCACGATACGATGCTTGCTAGGAATTCGAACCGGATAATAATGGATGGCGCAATCCACGTGAAGTTCGATTACAAATCCTTGCCGGGGCAACAATATTATACGGTGCCTGAAGAAGAAATTTTGAACCAGTCTGAGACGTCCATTCAGGTCAAAATTTTCGGTAAGAAAGTTACTCTCAAAAAAATCGACACGTTACATCCACGTGAAACGCACGTAATTTTCGTCTACTGCCAAAACCAGTAAAAAACACGTGGAATTCCTGTAAGAGTTACGTGATTTCCACGTAAATTCTCATTCTACGTGAAAAGCACATTATTGTTACGTGATTTTTCACGTACAATTCACTGGCACGTAATGTTTACCTGAATTTACAGAAGAAAATTTGGTTACGTGTTCAGGTGAAAGTTACGTGAAATTTCACGTGAAAACAACGTGTCGATTTTTTTTTTGAGTGTATGGTCTGGCAAGCTATTCGTGGTAAGATTTCACAACTCTTCATCACAACTGCTTCGATGACCATCATACATCAAGAAGTGCTCATAAAAAAATGACATCATGGAATTCTGAGTAATATTAGTTTAGAGTGTAATGTTTAAATGTGCATCATTTCGTCACAATCTGTCAAGTTGTTATCGATAAGGATTCCAAGAAAGAAAGGCTTCGACAAAAAATATTGGCGCGATCGTGGAACATCCAGGACACAGTTGGGAATCGACAATTCGACCGTGTGGTAAAATCGTTCAAGAAGACCCAGGCGATCGTGCGGTGAGCTGGCAGCGGAAGAAATGAGAAGACAACCGACCCCTTGAACGCAAGGAAGGTAAGGGCTTACTTCAAGCGCAATCCGAACCATGCGGTTCAGGACGTGGCCAAGAAGGTCAGTTCTTCCGTCTGATTGGTTCAGCAGACAACGAAGCGGGCCGAACTTCACGTCTTCATGGTAGGAAGGCGCCTAATGGAACTGATAATTAGAATACGGTGGCCAAATTCCACGCCAGGATTTGTATCGTGAGTGGTTGGTGCAGCCGAAATGCATCGTAATGGACGAGGTGACAAACATTATAGCGGACGCCAAGCAGATCCCCGGCTTGTTTTTTTTTCGAAAGCAAGACCCACCAAAGGATGTTCCAGAGATGTTCCAAAATAAGAAGAAGGTAGACAAAATTGCCAAGAAACACTTGGTCGGGCGATCTGTGGGTGCGACAAGTTCAACAAGGCGGGCCTGTTGAAGTGGCGGACTTAGTCCGTTCTCCTTCAACCTACCCCGCAGTGGGATGTTAGGCAAAAATGTCCTTGGTTCGAGTACCACTGTATACATGCCCTTTTCGCTCAATTTTCCTAAAAAAAAAACATCTGTTACATTTCCAATCCTGCCGCACACTAGCGGAACTATCAAAAACTTTCTCTTCATATCTTTCATTCTAGCCAAAAAAACATTGTTGTTCACTCTTGGTGCCTCATGGTGATGAGCGAACATCTCCTTCTACATCATGTATGTTCATGTTCGCCAGGTATTTTTTCACTGTTTAGCCGGTTGAACCGACCTCCCGGCCATGCGCACGCAGCGATGTAGCCACTTTTCCCTCGTTCTTCCTCTTCAGCATCCATTGGAGCTTTTTGTCGCTCAGGATCGTCGGCCGTCTGGAACCGGGCTTTCTTTCGATGCTCTGATTGTTATCTAATTGTGCCAGGATGTTGTAGATGCCAGAACGGGCGTATCCAGCGTCCACAAAATTCCGCACCTTGTCCGTTTTCGACGCAGTGGGGGGCCGTTCTTGGAACCCGCACACTTCTGAACGGAGTTGCTTCACTGCTTTTGCCATCACTGTGAGAGTTCGACTGATAGAGCAATTTTTTTCTTTTTTTTTTAATGCATACCTTACAAGGAATTTTTTTTTCGAGTACAATCTTTACATGACGAGATGTACCCTGGCATGCCGTCAATGATATCTGAACAATAACAATGTATTGTCAAAATGTGGTCAACGACATCAAATCTCATGACTTATACCGGTACTGCGATCAACGATCTGGAGAAGCGACGCCAGGTCGATACTACTCGCGTTGACATTTCAAAAGCGTTCGACAGATGCCTCATAAACTGACCATTGATAAACTGAACCACCTTGGAGTTGGAGCTTCACGATCTTTTCCGTCAGTTCCCTGCGATCGATAAAGCGAGCATAAAGCAAAGTCCCCAATCGGAGGACGATAAATGAGCGCTGAAAATCCTCCAAGAAACCATCCGCAGAGTCAAGGGAAGAATGGAGACCACGCTGTTGTGGCGATATGATTAACCTGTCTACCAAATAGCTATCCTACGGCCATTCGCAGAATGGAAGTCTTACAGCGAAAGCTATCAAAGGACTCATACCTAAACGAAAAGGTTAGGGAACAGATTGCCGGATACCTCGAGAAAGTATATGCCCACCGCATAACTGCTGAGAAGCTAGAATCTATCGAACATGGTCGTGTGTGGTACTTACCAATTGGGGTAGTGAGCGACCCACGCAAACCAACAAAAACTAAGGCTGATTAGGGATGTGGCAGTTCGAGTCGAAGGCGTATCCTTTAACGACATGATGTTGAAAGGACCGGATATGCTGACTACTTTACCTACCATATTGTTGCGCTTTAGACAGAAGCATGTAGCTTTTATTGGAGTAATAAACGAAATATTCCACCAGTACTTGATTCGGAAGAGAGATAGGCAGGAGCAGAGATGCGTTTTTCGAGAGCGACCGGAACAGCCGCCAAAAACTTTCGTGATGGATGCAGCTACATTCGGATCAGCCTGCTGAGCCGTGTATTGCACAGTACCTTAAAAACAAAAACGGCGGAGTATGCCGAGCAATTACCCGAAGCTGCTAGAACTATCACCCAAAACCACTACGTAGATGATTATCTCGATAGCGTGGATACGGTGGACGAAGCAGTGAGGCTAACACAAGAAGTCAAGTATGTACAGGCCATCACCGGCATGGAGATTAAGCATTTTGTATCGAACTCCATCGTTGTTTTAGAGCGTATTGGAGAATACAGTTAAGTCCAAGACAAGTTGATGAATCTTGAAATAAGTGTCGAAAAGTGTTTGCCATGGTGTGGAGACCATCGCAAAATGTTTGTAGCTTCGATGACTGTTTGAACGAAAATGTACGAAGCATTTTGGAGATTGGCACAAATTGAATGGACTACTAATCAAAATTGAGGAAGTTAAGGTACCGAGATATTACTTTTCCGACACAGGAGTCACGCCGAAGGACTTGCAAATACACGTTTTTGTGGATGCGAGTGAAAATGCGTACGCTTGCGTTACGTACGTCCGTGGCAGCTTCGGTAGAGCACCACGGTGCACGCTGATAGGAGTAAAGACAAAGGTAGCATTGTTGAAGCCCCTTTCAATACCTCGGCTAGAGTAACAAGCGGCACTAATCGGTTCTCGACTGCTGGATAGTATTTGCAAGGCGTTTACAATACCTGTGGTCGCAAGATATCTCTATATTCTTCAACAGCCCTCAAGTGGCTACGATCCGAAACTTGCCGCTACCATCAGTTCATCGGTTTCTGAGAGGGAGAGATTCTGTCGACGACTACCGTGGATGAATGGCACAATGTACCGACCAAGGTTAATGTAGCAGACCATACGACAAAATCGGGAAACGATCCCACCTTCAATCCAGAAGCCTGCTGTTACATTGGACCGAGCTTTTTGAGGGAAACAGTAGTAACTTGACATACAGAGACAACAGAGCAATTAACAATGGATGTGTATCTTCGTAAGGTTGTCCTTCATCACCAGACCATGGCACAGCCATTAATAAACGTGAAACGGTTCTCCAGATGGTCAAGGCTCCACCGTGCAGCTGGGTACGTGGTCAGAAGCAATCTGAAGATTCCAGGGAATCAAGTCGGGGGGTCCCTTGACGCAAGAAGAGTTGAAGGAGGTGGAAGTCCTGATTTGGCGACAGACGCAGATGCAGGAGTACGCGGATGAGCACGCAACGCTCACATACAACAAAGAACACCGTAAAGCTGAACCGAAGCAGATAAATAGATCGAGTGCGCTGAACAGGATGTCTCCGAAGCTCGACGACAATGGAGTTCTTCAGATGAATAACCAAATCGTGGCTGCACCAATGATCACTGAATACGCGAGGTTTCCAATTTTCCTCCTCAAAGGTCAGTGAGTGACGGAATTGCTTGTGCCGGAAGTTATCACGTTCGTTATCTACATGGAAACCACGAAACATTGGTCAATGAGCTAAAACAGGATTGCTCAAATACGCGCGGTAGTTTTGAGGGTGGCCAAGCAATGCCAGCACTGTCTAATACAAAAGTAGGAACCACAGCCACCGATCATGGCTCCACTTCCAACAATACGACTAACTGCTTTCGTACGGCCATTCACACACACACTTGAGTGGACTATTTCAGCCCCGTTTTCGTAAAGCAAGGTCGTAAAGCAAGCTTAGTCAAGCGTTGGGTAACAATCTTCACGTGTTTGTCAATCAGTGCAATGCTCCTCGAGGTGGTTCACAGTTTATCCACTCAGTCATGTGTAATGGCCATCGGGAGATTTGTGGCGCGCAGAGGATCACCTGCAACATTTTGTTTCGACAATGGGACTAATTTCGTTGGAGTAAACAACCTACTTAAACATTGTTCAATAACCTTCGCTAAATCGGAAACAAAGTGGATGTTCAATCCACCACTGGCGCCTCAAATGAGAGGCCCATGGGAGCACATGGTAAGGTCTGTGTAGTCGGCCATGGTGGCGATTTCAGACCACCCACACCATCCCAGCGACGAGGTTCTGGAGACCATTTTGAAGAAGTTGATCGGTTATTAATTCAAGACCGCTTACGAACATTCGTTTAGATCACGGAGAACAGGAAACACTTACGCCGAACCACATCCTTGCTATTTGGAAGGCGTTAACCTACCTCCTTGAGACATTGCAAAAGATGTTACTAGGCAAAAGATGTTATTAGGGATAGTTAGAAACTGGCGCAGCACCTGGTCGATACGTTATGGAGTCGTTGGATCCGGGAATATCTGCCAACGTTGACACGACGTACCAAATGGTTCGAGCCGGTGAAACCGTTGAAACCAGGGAATCTGTGTCGTGACCTAACAGAGGTTTTCAGTCGTAGCCAGGTTGCACGAATGAACTATTTTGCTTTTTTTTGTTGCTTCCGTCGTCGCTGTTGTCTGCTCTACAACTGCTAACCGCTGTTTTCTCCGCCACTGTTCTCGCCGCCATTTTTGTTTTAAATGCTGCTCTTGTTAGGTGATTCGCGTGATCCGTCGCTTATAACATTTATTACCAGAACGACGCGTTTCACAAATTTCCCATATTTATAGTCATTGTGATTTTGCCAGCCATTCAAATAATGAAATTTATCAGAAGCAGATCATTTCTCATCTCCATGCGAGGCTCTAGGAGTGGACAGTAATTAATTGTTAGAACGAATAGAAATGAAGAGAAAGTATTGATAGTTCCGTATAGGGTAGCGGCAGGCTTTGAAAATTGAAAGATACAAGTTGGAAAACGAGCGGAGGGCATTTTTTTATTCAAATTTCCAAACAAACCAATGGGAGGGGGGGATGTTTTTGTGTTCTCTTTAAACACTTCAAACACACTAACTTGATTCTACACAAAACTGGCTGCTTTATTACCTAAAGCAGATTTCAACTGATAATACCTTTAGATATTTGCTATCACAATTTTAATAGTATTTTTTCCTTCAGACTCTGTGTACCATAATCTGGTGGTAGTAGTCGACAACGATCAACGGAACGGTTGGATTTGAGGCCGGATCATAGATGTCATGGCCGGGCAAGTTCGCCGGGCAAGGCGCCGTGATATACACAGCAAGAGGAACGATCAGCAAACCCGCCACCAAGCTGGCACTGCTGGATGTTCGAGATGAATTTAAGGCTGCGTAGTATGTGCCCAACAACCAGCAAAGAACACCAAAATGTAGGTACTTATTTGACTATTTGAGAAACAAAAGATAGCCCCAATAATAAATTTTAGATTTGAAGCTGTACTCAAACGCATGCTATCGAGGAGGTAAATATTTGCATCACACACAGCGCATCCCGAAATTTTCCCAGCAATATCGACCAAGGACCTTGGTGTCACACCTTCTCGTAAGCTTCGCGTTAACAAGCACATCTCCGTAACAATCCCGAAAGCAAACGCATAGCTCGGTTTCTTACGGCGTAACGACACCCATTTCGACGATATGAATGTCACTGTAAGTTACTGTATTGTGCTTTAATTATCAGTGTACTGGAATACGGAGTGTAGGTATGGGCTCCCTTTCACGGCGTTTATATTGCATGCATCGAAAGAGTCAAGAAACGGTTCATCCGATATGCTCTACACCACCTCCCATGGAACGATCCTGTCCATCTGCCACCAAAGGAACATCGGTATGTGCTGCTGAACCGTTACTGAGTCGCCAGAAGTTGTTTGTCTTTGACGTGATCATGTGCAACATCGACTGAAAAGTTTGAATTTAAAAAAAATGGACATAAATTGCCGATTTTTCATGGGTTTACCTTCACCCGCACTGATGAAAATACCCATGCAGCATCAATCATAGTAACCCATGAGTCAGCTGACACAATTTGACAGCTCTCTCAGTCGAAATCTAACCGTGATTGCAAAAACAGTGCAGCAACTCCGTTCAGAACTTTGTGGACGCCAGATACGCTCGTTCCAGCATCTACAACATCTTGGCACTATTAGATAACACTCAAAGCATCGAAAGAAAAGTTCCGGACGGCCGACGACCCTGAGCGATAAAAAGCGCCAAAGGATGCTGAAGAGCAAGACCGAGAGAAAAGTGGCTACATCGCTGCACGCGCTTGGCCGGGAGGTCGGTTCAACCGGCCAAACAGTGAAAAAGTACCTGGCGAACATGAACATACATATTAGGAAGTGGAAGTCGCGTCCACTGGTTTCGGAGCTGCAGGCAATGACGCAGCGGCAGCGGCTGAATAAGATGGTCAATACGATTTTCCCGGCAAGTCGCGAAGTGGCGGTGGTGATGGACGACGAGACCTATCTCACCCTGGATGGCAACGTCTGGCAGGGACTTCGTATTTTACTTCCCCCATGAAGGAAGTGAGCTCCGAGGTGAAGTTAATTTCATACACCAAGTTCACCAAGAAGGTGCTGCTGTGGCTGACAATCAGCGAGAAGGGGATGTCAAAGACGCTCTTCTTTCGCTCCGGACTGGCCGTGACCGGGGAAATTTATAGTACAAAATGCCTGCCGGAAGTTGAGTCGTTCATCAAGAAATGTCATAAGGGCGAAGACGCGGTGTTCTCGCCAGATCTGGCGTCGGCCCACTACTCGAAGCAATCGTTCGAGGGGATGTAGCGGCTGACTATCGATGTGGTACCCAAGTTGGCGAACCCGCTCAACGTCCCCCAGCTGCGTCCCATCGAGAATTTCTGGTCCAACCTGAAGCGTAAGATCTACTTCAACAATTTTGTCGCAAAAACTGAGGAGGCTAAATTGATAAAAAAAAAAACGAAGAAAGAACTCAAACACATGCCTACACGCTTCTTCATCGATTTGGCGAATGCATCTTTTGATTATAATAATCAGTTGTTTACAGTCCTTGGCTCTCCAGTTGTTTTTGTACTCCAGTGAATTCAAATATCCAAAGAAATTTGCAATCAGGCGACACCGAGGCTAATTTATTGGATTGCGGTTTTTTGGTACATACGGGATGGAAGGCTTGTGTTTTTCTCGCATAATGCAAGAAATGGAATCAATATTTTCTTCAAACATTGATTTTGTTACACTTCTTGATTATTAGCCAAACCACTGGGTTTGGAAATTCCTCTCTAAGATACGGCAATATAAAGCATATGATGATATCCCATGTTAAATTTATAATTCCTGCAAGACGTTAACGCCACGTTTAATTTGATTCTGCCCAACTGTGCGTTGGTGACAATTGAGTTTGCAATTTGAACGATTTTGCAAATTCAGCATGCGAGTAGCTCGGATTTTCACAATACGCGAGCTAAATATGTATGCGTTACTCTTCTTGCTTTTACGCCATTTTGACAGTTGAAGAGTAATGTCAAAATCCATATGGAGTTAATAATCTGCACGTACACATCATCGATCATCAATGAATGTTCATGTTTTTGTTTCACTATGCTATTGAAACATTACGTTCATTTAATTCAACGGAATTTTGATCGTAAAACTCGTTACCAAACCCTTCTTATCTTCATAGCTGCATGGACGTGGCCAAAGTAGTGGTTTCGAGGAGTTTATTGCCTAAACATACCACTAACTGGTTGCGTCTCTTGATGAAGTACAACGTCTTCAAATATTTGCGTCTATGCTATGCTATGCTATGTCTCGATTGAGTAGTGTTTTAGTGACACATCATATTCCTTCGACTCGTAAAGCTTAACAACCTTATTCGTCGAAGTTGGCGAAATTCTTCCCCCCATTACAGCAAAGTTGGCACAAAAGCCATTCAAATTAACTCAACAGCCCAAACAAATAAACCTGCATCCAACAAACCGTAGGTTATGGTCAATCCTCAACACACACTGCCACAGTTTCTCGCTAGACTTTCACATCTGCTCAAGGAGCACCCAGCTAAATAAAAATCGTGCGTCACGCTCGAAGCCATTTTATTGCCATTAATTGCGTTTCTGTCCTTGATTTTCTATATTGTTCTGCTTTTCACTTCATATAATCTCAGAGTGTGCTTTTTTTCGCCCCAGCCAACATCAAAAAACTATTTTTCATGTCAGTTACACTATCAGTTGATTGATCTTTCAGGTTTTCCCCGTCGCCCGTTCGGCCAGATGAATGCACCAGTCTATTCCACCGGAGACCCGATGTGTTCGTTCGAGTTTGAATGCATGCAGTGTAATTTCGCGCGGTGCTCCTCAACCCACATATGCAGTGGCAAGCATTCCTACCTGCTGCCAAGCGAACGCAACCGGCTATGGATGCCGACAAAAAGTGCATCCGAAGCGTACTTGCAGCAGTGTGTTTGCACTCCGAGTGAGAACAATAAAACATGCAACAGTTAACATCAGCCCGACAATAGTAAACAACAACAGCTATTCATGACGATCTGGAAATTGTGGTTATCGTAAATACAGATTACGATCGGAGCCGTTTTCAACGGTTCCGTGACATAAAAGCCATTGCATCCAGATGCGTGCGAGTTCGGCGGAACGTCTGTCAAATTGTTTTGTCTTCATTTATGGGTATGATATTTTTTTATAATTAGGGATGATCACTAGTGTGTCGTATGGAGACTTTATTTGTCGAACTCATTAAAAACGGCAAAGGCAGGTGCAAGAGAATGCCATTTTTCATTTTCAAATTTAGCGAGGCAAACATCAGACGTTTTGGAGAAAATACCAAAGTTATTTTTGACATTTTACAAAAAAGAATCTTGTACAAATCTTCAACCTGGTATACTCATTAGAGCAGCAGATCAAAAATTATTATCAGTGGACGAGTTCAACCTTGAAGTAAAAAAGTTAATATTCTTATTCACGTTCATGAAATGTTAAACCCTCAAATCCCGCTAGGTTGAAGATAATGAAAATTATATCTGTAGGATTTTGGATGGCTACTATCGGTGTCCAACTGTAACTTTATGATACGAATTAATGGAATAAAACTGATTTCTACACTTACGGCTTTTTCAGAACCTAGAAATCGCCGATCCGGTGGTAGCTTAATTATGTCATTAACGCTTTGCTCCTTCAAACATGAGAAGTTATCAATTCACCCTTGTTTCTTTTGAAACATATGCTGATAGAATAATCAAGCTATAATAAGATGCACTACAAAAAGCTTAATTAAGATATACATGTCCATACATATTACATGCTAACCATGCTTGAGTAATTACCAAATTCCTCGAAGAATAAAACGAAAGTGAATAGTGGAAAGTTCAACCACATCTTCGCACAGTTTGGATAAAGAAAACTCACCCAAAGAGGACTTAGAATCTTCACACAACAAGGTGAGTTATTTTAATTTGCCAAATTAATGAGCCCCTGCAAGCATTCTTCAAATTGAAGCTTTCAGCTAACGAGCCACTAGGGACGTGATCAACAGTCATTCTGAATCCACGGAGCTCACTCACTGCAAATTAATTCAATTAAGAGAGTTATTAACCTGAAACTCGAGAAGCGGTGAGGGAGATTTGTAAGCGGTATCAGCGAAATAAACGGCTTTTAAGAATAAAACTCCTAGATAGCTACCAGACTAGTGAAAATAACGAATAATTTCGTTCTTCATTAGCAACTGATGAGCTTGTTCTTCTTATGTAATGCAAGTTAGAAGTGAGTGGCTTAAATTTTGATAAACATTTCCGCAGATCATTTACTGTCTAAATTATAGTTTTCTTCACTAGTGATTTTGGAGGTCTGATGAAAACACGAAGTACGAATGTGTCATTATTTGATAGATACCTACCACGCTTTGCTCTTCAATAATTCGGCGTTAGTTACGCAAACAATCATCCATGCGAAAAACGTACATGCAGGGTATGGATTATTACTTTTATCCAATAAGTCATTGGAAAAATCCAAAGTCAAAATAAACCTCTAGCCATTCATAGTCGATTCGATTACTTGAGGATTACTCCACCTATTGAGTAGAAAATATCTCTCGCTATTGGATGTTTTTGCAACATCAAAATAAATAAAAGAAACTATCACCACTGCAAGTGACAAAATACACAACATCTCAGCTGCTACTCACAACATAAAACACACCCGCTGAAAATTCAACAGGTTCCCCGCCTCCAACGTTCGGGATTTGCTGATGGTGCGGCATATGCGCATTTTAATGTTGAACACTTAACTATGTAGTAGTCAGACGACGACGGACCGACCAACCGACCGACCGACCGACGGTGTCAACGAAATCGCGACCGAAAAGAACGGTTTTCCGGAAGCTGAAAGTATTTGTTCCTTCTGCCGACCCATAGTTTTTCCTCCCACAAAAAGATCCCGACAGAGGGAAAGAGAAGCCATCAACAGGATGACCAAAAAGGTGCGATCGATTCCTCCAGTGGAATTTATGTGCGAATTTGAATGAATTGTTCTGCTACGTTCCCTTTAAAGCATAATTCCCGGTGCAGATTTTGAAGGACACCATCGCTGATGATTGTTCAAATTGACACAGTTTTTATACGCTTATGCTAAGAAAGGAAAATTTACATTTCATCGATTATAATTTTCATAAATAATTTATCGTGGCAAAAGTTTTCCCCAAAAAGCGTAGCCGCTTTGCCACGCTGTGCTTCTAGCCGAACGAATGTTCCAAAGGGGCGGGAAAACACGAGACGAAAAAGTTGTTTTTCTTTTTTCTTTTCCTGGTCCTTTAGCGCTCTAGCGTGGTGACAGTGAGAGAAAGCATCTCCACGCTGAGGTGGGAAGGATTCTGCGCATAATCTCAGTAAACTGTGCTGCTACGATTCACGTTCTGACGTACGAATTAGAAAGCCATGTGGAAGCAATGTTATCAACCGAATTCGCGAAGTTACGAATTGACGTAGTAGAGAAAAAATAGTGAATATAGAAAAAAAATTAAACTGTTGAGCGAAATTGACATAAATAAGATAGATTAAAACAGATTAGATAAAACCACTTAAACACAAAATCTGCAAGTGGCATTCTAAAAAAACTGAACAATGCATTAGGTCCTAAGTAACATTGAGAGATTCTCTTCGTCGACTTTCTCTTTCGTTAAAATTTTGTCTATTAAACGATTTGCTGATGTTTTTGACGTATAGGATCCTTAATTACACTTCATATCACTGAACTGTTGTCGAAAATACTTGAACTTTACATACAGCCTACAGCCGTAGGAACGCAAAGAAAAAGTCGACGAAGAGAGTCTTCCGATGTTACCTAGGACCTAATGCATTGTTCAGCTTGAATTATTTTCCTTACGACCAAAATGCACATTTGATATGACACTTACATAACATACATTTTGGAAGAAAAATATCCCGAAGACCGTTATCAGCGATCATTAGGGCATCTTCAACGGCGATCCAAATCATGGATTGGATTTATTTTTTTGGACCAAACGCAAAAAGACCGCTCTACCGGTGTGGTGAATTTGGTTTTATACTGGATCTATTTTGCATAATTTTAAAACTGGTATATGTTTTGATCTATTTTTGCAGCAATTTTGAACAAGAAAAATACCGTTCCAAAACACTACACGCTTCTTGGTAATGCAATTATTAAGTAAAATGTCAGCTTTTACCATGCAATAACTCAGTTTTATTGAGTATATTCTGAGGTATATTTGTGAGCCGAAAAGTAACTGTGTTTGCTGCGTGTGATGCAGGCGGTGGACAAAAAGCTGTGTTGCTCGCCTCAGATGCTGATAATGACCTCTAGTGACTCCCGGTGCTAGTGAATTGCCTTTTCGTTTCATTCCTAAATAACGAATTCTTGTCTCAGTCAGCCACCGCATGTTCCGGAAAACACTGACTGAGCCAGAATGCGGAGGTTCCGAGATTTTAAATAGTTTTTCGATTGCTCGGGAATGAAAAGTAATTCGTCATGATAAGCACTTGCAAATTGGTCATACAGATAAATTTTGGAGAAGCCTCTAGTTGCCTCTAGATAGTTGTCGCATAATGTCCAGGAACATCTCCCTTAACATGCGGAAACGCAGAAAGTGCTTCTCGCTGTAGGTTTGCGTGTCGCTTATGTAGTCCCGGAACAGCTTCTGATGACTGGAACGGAATTCACGGTCGACGTATGGGCGCCATCCAGGATGTGACATATCAGAATTATCTACACTCAGTAGCAAAAAAAAGGCGAGCAAAATTTTGCTTCCAAAATACGCGATGTTCAACCTTCTGTAACTTTGTCAATTATCAATATATTTGGCTGAAATTTTGACAACACTATAACTAATGTATACACCTTATGTGACCAAAATTTTATGTTGATAAAATTTATAAATTTGAAATTATCTTAACCTATGTGAAAAAAGTCAATTTTGACATACCAATTTCAAAAACCCGTATTTCTATGAAAAATTTAGGTAGGATATTAAAAATGTGTCCATGACTTAAAACAATATAGAGATTAATGTGGACAAAATTTGAACTGTTTTCATTAAGTGGTTTGGACTACAGCTGGCGTCAAAGTTGACGCTCTAACATGAGTATTTCTCGCTTTCACCCGATATTTACCATGCCGAACTATCGGTGCAGAAACAAAGCTGAGGTGAATTCATCTTATTAATTCGGCCCAAACCTGTATGATGACAACGCCTCGGCTTTGTTTTTGCACTGATAGTTCAGCATGGTAAATATCGGGTGAAAGCGAGAAATACTCATGTTAGAGCGTCAACTTTGACGTCAGCTATAATCCAAACCACTTGATGAAAACAGTTCAAATGTTGTCCTCATTTTAATATCCTACCTAAATTTTTCACAGAAATACGGATTTTTGAAATTGGGATGTCAAAATTGACTTTTTTCACATATGGTATGATAACTTCAAATTTATAACTTTCATCCACATAAAATTTTGGTCACATAAGGTGTATACATTAGTTATAGTTTTGTCAAAATTTCAGCCAAATATATTGATAATTGACAAAGTTGGAAGCAAAATTTTGCTCGGCTTTTTTTTTGCTACTGAGTGTAATGTCGTTTTGATGAAATGCATGCATTCAAACACTCACCTTCAGCCAAACGAAAGAACACCTATTCTTTGTCGTCAACGACGCACTACTGGCATGAAAAATTATTTGGTCAAACCAATCAAACGGTTTAATATAGCTATTTAGATACAGAAAACCCTCTTGTTGACTTTGTGAACTCTAGTTCCTTATAAAACATGCCACTATGCGTTTCTCTCGAACACTCGGATCTTTAAAAATTAGGAATGCCCGCTACTGATATATTTTTGAACCCACATAACCCACAGAAATTCTTCAAACTTCATAGGGCTGCTGCAATATGCAAATTTTTTGTACGGTTAAAAGTTAATATTTTTTTTAAACTTCAGGTTCAAGTTAAAAAAACAATGAAGAAGTTCGTAGAGCAAAATCAAAAGAAATGTAGAACTTGAGCAAAGTTAGTAATATTTTAAAAACGTTCAGATTTTTTATTTCTTCTTATCAAAGTTCGGGGAAATTTGTTCTCAGAACTTTAGTACATTTTGCAGTACTTTATCGAAGAACAGCATCAATACAGAAATCCAGCAAAGGTCGCAGAATTTTATCAATATTGGAAGATATTTATTAAAGCTCGTATAACAATCCCAATTTTTTTAATTTCAGTGCAGATAACAATTAACAGATGTCCTCTGGTTTTACATATCTGCAACGCAATTTCAGCCAAATTTACAGAAATTCCTAAAAGTAAAGTAAAACAGTTATTGCAAACCTTCAGCAAAGTTACCAGAGCATTTTAAATGCATTTTTCATAAGGCTTGAGATCCATTTTGTTCAAATTTACAGAACCTAGACAAAGCAAATTTTCAGCAAACTTTGCAGAACTTCAATGAAATTAGTGAAAATGATTGTAGTTTTTTATTTGTTATTTACCAAACTTAAGCAACCTTTGAAAAACTCCTGAAATGTATAGTTGAAAGTGCAAAATTTATTAAAATTTATAAATTAATTAACTGTAATGAAATTCATTGACAGTTAATTCAAGAAAGTAGCAAGTTTAGCTTTTAAACCTGTTGTGATCGAATTCATCAATAATTCTAAAGCTTTAGAAAAGTTCAAAATCGAAAAACTGTAGCAAAGTAATTTCAACTAAGGGAAGGTCCATTAATTATGTCACGCAGTAAGGGGGGAGGGGGGGGGGGGGTTTGAGAAAACGTGACGATCCATACAAAAAAATTTGGTGGTCAATACAAAAAAAAATGACAAGGGGGAGGAGGGGGGGTTTAAAAAAGTCAATTTTTGAGTGACGTGATTAATGGACGTTCCCTAAGATAACAGAGCTTCATCAATAATCGTAAAGTTTCAGCAAAATTTACTGAACACATAACAAAGACCTCCCCTAGTAGCACACATGTTGCCATTCAGTTGAGATAACATAAATATGACTTGCTAAGTCATATTCAAGTTATTACAACTAATTATGATCGTAGTGTGCTACTTGGGTCAGCAAGGCTCGTAGAACTTGTGAAATCAGTGATCCACGTTTTAATTTAGGTTTTTTTATTTAGCTCCTTCGGCCTCCCTTTTTGGACACATGGTAGAAGCTCAGCTCAGTTCGCAATGCTTCATGGAGTTCTAACATAATTTACTGAACTACAACGTATTCCACTTTCATTTTTTTCAAGACCCCTATAAAAAAACTTTTGATATAATCGGAAAAAAACAGCATGCTTTGCCAAACTTGATTAAAGTCGTTAGAATTTCAGCAAAATTCGTCAAACCTCAGATAATTAAGCGCAGGTTTGTAGAAAAGTAAACCGAACCGTACAAAAGTGTATAGGAACTGAGCCAAGTTTACAAACTCAAATTTACTAGACATAAACCATACTCTCCATACTCGAATAAATATTTTCAATAATAAAAAAAACCTTTATCAAAATTCACCTTTGGTGCGATAAAAAACAGCCACCGAGCAGTGGAGTAGCTTTTCCACAAATAGTAAAATTAAAGTAGCATATTAACTGAGATAATTACAAAGATTCTATAGTTCTATAGTTAAATATAGTTCTGGTAAACTCTATTGTAGATTTTCAGATAAATTTTCACGAAAAACGAGCGAGCGACGTTGTTGTGCTCTTGTTCTTCACTTCACTTCACTTAAGTTGTCAAAATGTTTAATACAGGCTGGATTCCGTTCCAAATTCGGCGCAAAATTAAACAGAGCGTATGCCAGTTTTATGTGTTAACATCGTAACTGTTTAACAAGTTAGAACGTCCCGGTGGAGATAAAAAAAAAACAAAAAGCGGCCATCTTCTACTGCAAATATTTCATCGACTATAGGCTGTTCCAGAAAATACAAATTCACATTCTTTTTCAAGCAAAAAGACTATTCTTATATGTACATACGCAAAAAAAACCCGCAGCTGAAATCTCGAACCATCTCGAGGGTTGAATAAAACGCAAACACAAAAAAATTTCACCTGATTATAAAAGCGTTTGATATTACCATGCCTGCGATGAGATCAACCATGGTGCGGTTGATATCATATCAATATAGCACAAATACTGAAAGATTGACCATGAACGTGCAGTAAATTGGACTGAAATTTCATGGTTGTTTTGAAGATAGGCTTAGTCAGGAGAAGTGGTAGTTTTTACTACATTTTTTTTCTGAGTGCGTGTATTTTCGATTATTTTATTCACAATCTAAGTTAATAACAATGTTTTCTTCCACTAATTTAATGTTTTAGTTACTCCAGACGTTCTCTATTACGTACTTCAGACGTGATTGATTATAATGTTTTTAAGGAATTATAATTTTATCATCATGAGACTCTTGGAGTGCACAGCAATTTCTGCTATAACCAAAGATATGAAGAGAAAGTATTAAGAGTTCCGTTAGAGTACGGCAGACTGTGAAAATTGAATTGAAGCAGTTGGAATTGCGTGGACTGCTATTTTGAAAGTCAGTTTCCGATGTTTTCTTCCCATTTTCAATTCAGTTTGCTTGTTTTTCATAGTTCTCTAACTTTTTTCATAAAACTAGTCATACACGTCTATACAGTGCTGTCTGCTATGATATTTACCACTTTTGTTACTGAATATTTCAACCTATTAACTGGTTTTACATGTTTTTTCAGCTTTACCTTCCTCAATATCTAGAAAAATTTTATTGGGAAAATCTTCGAGCAGTTTGGTAGATTCATTCACTCAGTTAACAAATAAAGCATTGTTTTTTTATCACCTTTGTGCATCTTTAGAGTAATGACCAGAAGCAAGATCAGGGCAAAAGATTGTAGGCTTAATACGCTTCAGATTCACGAAAATTTTACAATGCAACCTGTAAGTAATGGACGAGATATTCCCATTTGGCATGGTGTGCCATTACCCATACGCCAATTTTTTCGATGTAAATGGTCTTCACTGAACATCTTTTTTCAACGGCGATGTAAAACTATGGCCCTGCACTGAAAATTAAATCTCGTTGATATCACAAAACCGAAGGTAGGACTAACGAATCTGTTCGTTGTATTCTGCAACGAATCTAATTAGTTCTTTATAAGCAACTGAATTCTTATTCAATGCTACACGCGCAACTGTCAAAAGCACGAAGCATTTTTTGAAACATTCATGCATTGTACGAAAACAATACGAACAGCAACGAATATGTTGTTACAAATAAAAAAGGAACGTCTCTGAGGTGGTTTAATTTTTTTTATATGTTTCTCACAATGAGGTTCGATCCTGCTATTGAATCTGTGGTTGTTCTTACTAGGCCATGGTGAATCATGAGTAGATACTTGATAAGGGAATATGAAGTCTTAACTCTCAACAGCGCTTTAATTTTAACTTTGTGATAAATGAATGATTCCCGCCCATCCCAGATACATCACTAACATGTATGGGGTCATTCAAAAATGACGTCCACTCTTTAGGGGGGGAGGGGGGTATCAAATTTGTGACAATATCTGACAGGGGAGGGAGGGGGGATATAAAAATGTGACATCCAAGAATTTTGCATGAGGTAATCTAAATTTATCAGCGTTAATACGTAAACAATGACGTCGAAAAGTTTGAGTGTACGGTTAATGAAAATACACACTTAACTTAGTTGTGTGAGTGCAAAAAATTGTTTACTGTGTTCATACATATTCTTCTCGTCAATCAGCACGAACCGCACGAACTGTGCTTTATTCTGAAACTTCGTCGAAGTTTGGTTTTGTTGAAAATCCTATTGTGTTTGTTTTTGGTGGCGTTGAAAATTGATTTGATTCAAACGCTGGTCGATGCATTTTGTCGTGCGTACCCGCTGCGTAATAAACTAGCCAAACGTGGTGTGTGAATACTGGCGAGATATAAAAAACGAATCCTATTGTGAAGAACTTTTCAAATAAAAAATCAGCACCTTGAAAACGGAAGCTTCGGAACCGAAAGATACACTGAAGGTTTTAAGCCAGCAGACCTTCTGTTGCGAATGGAGGGATTGTTAAAAAATGTTCCAAAAATACCACCGGATGAAGGAACTCCAGCCTTTCAGTTTTTTCCAAGCTCCTCTGGATTCCAGCCTGCCGATTAGAGAGCAAAATGACATGCTTTCGGCTATACATAAAAATACCTAGAGAAGAAGAAATCAAATCAGCAACGTCAAAAGAAAGGCAGATTGAACCGAAAGAAGATTCTTGAGGAAGAACTTGAAACAAACGCTCATCTTACCAAGCGTCTCTAGATGCGCCCTGATAAAGGACGATCTCCAATCGAGAGTAACCAAGCATAGTTGCTCAAGACGTTGGTTGATCTGGGTCAGCATGGAGCGTCAGCTGGGCAGAGAGGTGACGTTAATAATTTGGAGTAACATGAAAATCTTTTAAAGCAACAACAGCATTGTTAAAAATAAATACGTACGCGAACAAACTTTTCAGTTTGCATATTCTATTTTTAAGGTAACAAAAATATCATAAATCTTGAAATCTTGATTTTATAGAATACGGAACAGTGCTTTAGGATGGGGGAGAGTGCGGTCAGGAAGAACCAGCTACTTTATAAAAGTGTATAATTAAGGAATCGAAAAGTGCTTGAAATTATCTTGGCAATAAAAATTATGATCTAGATTAAGTGTTGCACACAATTTCAACGTTGAGAGAAACGGTCGTGAGCTTTGAATAAAGCACCATCCTTTGCGAAAAAAAATCAATCAATTTTTTATCGAGCAGAAATTTTGCTTTCAGGCCTGAATAGAAATTTCAAAATAGGATATTCTATCTTTTTTGAGGTATGAAAAATAATATTATAATATTTTCTTTTACAATTTTGCTAACTGTGATTTAAAAAAACTTATTCGCGAGCTGATCGTCTTAGGAAAACATTCTTGTGGTGGAAAGTGGTTTAAATTATCTCAGCAAGCTGAAAAATTATGCAATGGCAAATTTTTCAAACAAAAGTTTCTAGGCCTCAGGAAAATCAAAAAATAACATCGCCTATACCAAAATTGCCCACAAAATTGATATATTGATTTTTTGAACCCATGTAAAGGTGGGATCATTTCTTGATCTACCGGTATGAGAATTTCATTGGAATTTCCCAGGCTGTTCAAGGTAAATTTCGAAAATCCTCGATATATTTCAAAAACAAAAAACTCACCGCTTTCAAAAAGTATGGTTCTAAAATTTAAATTTTGCAATCAAATTTATTCCTGTTGGAATACTTATGATTCCATTTCTTTTTCACTTTTTGATCATATTCTTTTTCTTATGAGTAATTTCAAGCTTTTTCAGAACTTTTTTCTACGAGTCATGATGTTTTGCGCATCTTATCTACAAGAAATATTATGTATATTTCCATATAACTTTCCATACCTCGAGAATGGATAAACATCCAATATCGATGAATCAAAATTTTCAATCGCAAAAAAAATGCTTTTTTCGCGATACAAACGGTGTTTTTCTGGTTGTTCCAAACAATTTTTCTCAACCGTGAAATAATGTTGTGTAAAATATCATTCCAGACCTTCTTTTCTATTGATTAGAAGCTTTCAAGCACTTTTTACAACTCAATTTATGTTTTACAAAGTTTGCACTACAAATTTAAATTATACACCTGAGCTGAACTGTGATCAGTCACTGTAAACCAGATTTTGCCCGATTATGGTAACTTTTACTCAAAAATGTGTACTTATGCTCAAAAGTGAGGAAAAAAACCAGTTTCCACATTAGACCCGGGGTTATCTCATAGATGTGTAAGTGCATTTTAGAGTGTGGTTCATGAGTTATGAATTTTGAAAGCAATTATTCTTGGAAAAACTAAATATGTTGAATCCTGGAGGGTTTGACCTGTTCAGCGGAATACCTGTAACAAGAAATTAGAAGAAAAAATTAGTGTTCTCCATTTAATTCCAACTACCTTTGCTTATCTTCGACAGATACGCGTATTTCGTCTACAATAAGCAGACTTCTTCAGTGTCTCGTACTAATAACTCGACTATATATGTTATAAACTCAACTAAAACTCCCCATTTCTCAAATTTTATCCATCGTTATCTCGTTATTTCGATGGTTGTAAAGATATTAATGTAAATCACTCATACCGACGTATCAGCATATTTTAATTAAGCTTTGTTTTTGGATCATTAAAAATTATCGCACCTTTAATATTTATCAAGAGCAATAAAAATGTACTATGAAATTATTAGTTGAATAGGCATTTCTGAATCAGAATCAGTCAAGTTTTTTTTTTCTATTTTTAAACTAAGATTATTTTAAATTCAAAACTGACATGTTTCTTAAATGAGTGCAATTTAAAAAAAACGTTTTTGCAAAAGAAAAGATGTCATACGATGAGTTTTGTCCATCTGTTACGAATATCTTGATTTATCTTTGCCTGTTATTTCCATTATAAAACTTCACCTATCCGTGGACAGAAGAACTTCACACATGTAATTATGTGTATGATTCATTTATTATGATTCAATTCACTTTATTATTGAAATCGACAACACCAATTTGCATTCATTCTTTTTTTCAGAAGTGTGACATCCAACAGGGGGGGAGGGTAGTCATATTTGTGACAAAGTGTGACAGCGGTTACAATTTACGCGACATTTGCTCTAAGTACCAAATCCATGTTCACAAAACGAGTGATCTCTTATTTACGAAAATAAATGTTCAGTGTGGCTGCCTTTAATCATCGAGATGTATGTATGTTTCATCATCCACGATAGCAAAGCCGATTGTTTGGTCAGTAGTTTATCGTTAAGCTTTCTAGTATCCAGATCTTTTGCAACATCCAGTACTGATGCAGAAGGATGTCGCTTGAAATATTTCCTTACCTGTCGAATGTAGGGTCAACTGGACTGAGGCTATCCTCATCTAGGGGAATCAACAAAAGAGCACTATTTTTTATACAACCGCAATGCAGTTTGAAGTGCTCCAACTATCAGACCTTTTTCTTTAGCAAGTTTTCTTATCAATGTATTATTAAGGAGTCTATTTTTCAAATGTCCAATGAAAATTTCAGTTTAAAAAAGTGGCAATTGGGCTCTAAAGAAGAAATAGAATAAAAAAAAAGCAAGCTTTCTCACTTTTTATAAGCGAAACTAAACAACAATAATATAAAATCGCGATAAAAACTGAATTACTAATCAAAATTACACAAACTGTGACAGTGAAATTCACATCCAATACAGTGTGTTGTTATGATAGGGAAGGTCCAATAATTATGTCACGCGGTAGGGGGAGAGGGGGAGTTTGAGAAAACGTGACGATCCATACAAAAAAATTTGAAGGTTCATATTAAAAACGTGACAATGGGGGGGGGGGGGGGGGGTAAAAAGTCAATGTTGCGTGACGTAATTAATGGACGTTCCCTTACATCAAATAATTTAAATTAAAATTTTTGTCTAATTGTGCGATTCTTAAACAGAATAAACAGACTAAAGGTGACAGTCGCAAACGCAAATTGCTTATTGAAAAACAGATATTACATTGCAGCGCTAAGCAATATTTTTTACTATCTACCCTAGCGGCACACTTGTTTCAAACGAGTGAAAGTAGCTTTAATGTGACTCAATTCTGTCACAATCAAGTTGTTGTAACCAATTATGACAGCTTTGTGTTGCTTGGGTATTGAAAATGTTACAATCTGCCCCCCAAGGGTTTTATGAGAATGTTTCAAAAGAAGTAAATAGTTGCGATTTTTAATGCGACTACAAAGGTGGTAAATTCACCTATGATCGTCAATCATAGTAGGTCTTTCGTCTGAACCTGGGGATCCCTGAAGGTGATGGGACAGCTGAAAAAAAACTTTGTACTAAAGACCGCCAACTTCCCAAACGTCCCACAGCTGCGACCAATTGAAAAAAAAATAGAAGAACCTTAATCGGATCGCCAAAGCCAAAAGAGCTAAAGCATAAGCTGACATCTAACTTTTCATCGGCCAAGGCTTCGATTCCGGTCAAATGCCGTAAGGACACCTAACAAAGCGTTGCTGAATTTTAGTTCAATGCTTCAAAAACGTAGAATTTAAGGAAAATTGTGTTATTGAATTACCGGTTCCGTTGACCATCTAAATTTCAAACTATTATGTACACACATAGATTTTTTTACAGACACCTAATTTTTTTACCGAATTCTAAACAGCTTTAACGGATTTTGGTGAAATTTTAAAGTTATCTGTACAAAAATACCGGAATTTTTGAAAAAAAATTACCGAAAAAAAATCTATCAGATGTAATTCTATTATTGTGAAATTAACAATCAGTTTTGTTGAATCATGTGTAAATATTTTTTGCTGCTATCATTTTGGTGTTCGAAATTTAACGTCGTCAAACTTTATAACCAGGGATTTTTGAAAAATCAGCCTTCCCGTATGTTTAGTCGCCCTGTTCAATGCAACCTATATTGTTGCGTCACCCCGTCCGAATTCGTGATTGTTTTCTGTGAACGGCTAGGATTTTCTAACCACTTGTCCAGAATAAAATTTCGCAGCTGCTGTTTCTAAACTTCAAATTAACAGTTGACTGCTAAACCATACACTGAAAGAAATACTTACGTTGGCTCAGACCGCTGACGCCACAGAGTTACAAAAAAATATTAACGGACGCGCTTTAAAGTTCTGTCCAGCTAGAATCCGGAATCACTTATTGTGTTTTTTTACAGCGGTTTTTCACCAAGACGTCCACTTTCTGTGGTATAAATCGCGGTGTTTCGTGCAGTGAGTCAAAATTTATTCCAGATGGAAGCCGAGAGGAGAAAAAAACCTGCACACCCACGTTGATAATCCGGCATGGTCCGCAATAAAAATCGCAAAAAAACCTTGGCAATCGCCAAATCAACCATGTATGATGTGCTCAGCGTTTGAGGGAGCAAAAAACCGTGGATCGAGCCTCAAGGTAAGCGTCGTAATCGAACATATGACCGCAAGCTAAACCAAAAGGTGTTGAAAACCGTCAGAGCAAACCCTGGACTATCAGATAATGAAATCGCACAAAAATTCGCTGCTGCTTGCAGTAAAGTTCAAAGAATTCGTTTGCGAGCAGGATATCGTTCTTATCGAGCCAGCTTGCAACCAAACAAAACGTTGAAGCAAAGTTTCGTCACCAAAACTCGAGCTCGGAAATTGTACCAGCAGGTTTTGAGTAAATGCCAAGGATGCCTGCTCATCGACGATGAAACCTACGTCAAAATGGATTTCGGACAGCTTCCTGGCCAAAAATTTTACATGGCGAGGGCACGAGGAGATGTTCCTGCGACGTATAAGTTTACTTTTATGGATAAATTTGCCAAAAACTGATGATTTGCGAAGGGATATGCAGCTGCGGAGCAAAGACCAAAGTGTTCGTGGCGAATAAGACGATGGACTCGAAGCTGTACAAGGAAGAATGCCTCTAAATCCGCGTACTACCTTTCATTAAAGCCCGTAGAGGTCCCGTGAAGTTTTGGCCAGATTTAGCGAGTTGCCACTACAGACGGGAAGTGGTACCGCGATAATAACGTAGATTTCATCGATAAAAACATAAATCCACCCAACTTTCCGCAGTTCCGGCCCATCGAGAGATTTTGGGCAGTAATGAAGTGGAAGCTTAAGAAAAGACGGCTCGGGACGCGACTCAGATGACCAAAATGAGGAGCAAATGTACCAAGGAAGTTGACTCCGAAGGCGTGCAGCGTTTGATGGGAGGAATAAAGAAGAAAGTGCAAATTTTCATTAGAAACCAAGAGAAACGATTTGTATTGATATTTTTTCTTAAAGTAATTACCTCTGTTTTGATGTATTAAACTTATTTGTACGCCAATCCGTTACCGAGATACAGATGATTTTATTATTACGGATTCTTAACGGACAAAGCTTTATATCTAGATACTGCAGTGAATTTCCGAGCGCAAGATCAAGAAGTCTTTCATTGATGTTCCCAGTTGAAAATATGTTTTTTCAAGATTATTCGTGCCTGGAAGTGACGTTCGAGGACATGTGATCGTTTGCCTCGTTGTTCAATTGCCATAGCAAATTTGAGAGATGAAATTCACCTAAAGACGGAACGATATCGGTTTCAGATGCGTGGTTTGTGAGATACTGAAATGCATTCATTTAAACAGAAAACATAATAATACCTCAACTAATGGTACATTTATCCTAATTGGGAGCATTATTTACTAATAAAAATGCATAATATGTTTATTGTGTGGCAAGCACAATGACACTCTATGCCCAGCCGAGAACAGTGTAACAAGCACAGTGATAAGTCAAGAAAATGTTCAACCCGAAACATTTTCTCGCCAGACCTTGCTCTTACCGACTGAGCTATCGGAGGCTCCAACTGCATGCCCTTCTGTATGAATAAAACACTCACAAGAAACATCAAACATTATGCTGCACTGATTTCTCGCTTCAAGCAACTGTATATCACAGCTTTGTCCCTTTTTTTCGTCAAGCAGCTGAGAATCGCATCATTTGAGTAAATACAGATAAGGCACCAGCAGAAACTAAATTGCACGTGAAATCGAGATGAGATATAATAAAAATTGTGTCCCTTCCATTAAAACAACCCTTCGAGGATAATTACACAGAAAGAAACTGTCGCATCCGTTCTGCACTGTATAAATCCTTCACAATCCTTAGCAGAAGTCTGCCCCACCACATTGCTCTCATTTCTTTTGAATATTCTCAAGTGTTTTTTTTTTTTTTTGCTTTCCGTCTTCTCGGATCAGGGAAGAAACTTTGTTATACTTTAAGGAAATCATTATCATTTTAATTACGACCCGATAAGATTGTAATAAATTATGAAATTAAAACGGTAAGCTTGCAAAATCCCTTTAGTATGCATCACTTCTTGTTCAAAGTCGACAAAAAGGTGCAAAGTGAAAGCTCGGGGCATCATAAATTTCCCGAATTGCAGTCTCGGAAAAAAGATAGTTTGTTCCTTTGGCACGAAAAGTTGCCAAATACATCACAATTTCTCATCTCAACAGCAAACACGTGGGTGCGTAAAAGAAGCCTTACAGTAGTAAGATACAGCAAAAGGAAAAAGGAAAAAAAAACATTGGCGCCTTTCGACCGAAGACTCAACCACGCCTTTTTCAATTTCTGTCTCTTTTGTTCGCTGTCTCTCGCGTTTCCTCTCGTTTGCGCGCTGATCACAAAAGTGTACGCCTACAACCCACGAGAGCGGCTGGCAGCTGCCCATAATACGTCTATTGGCCAGTCAATCAAAATACACGCGGTGAGGAAATAAAAACAAAAACTCTTGCAACTATCGCAAGTGGGTGCAAAGTGAAACAGATCGCTGAACGAATGTGTTGGGAATGTCATGTTTAACTGTGCTGCTGGGGGCTTCAGAACATACAGCATCTCTCGATAATTTGGTCCTGTGGTTCAATGCGGCCATAGAGTAAGGGAATCAAGCTTCCCAATATTCAAACAAAAGAGGTTGTAGAATTGTTATCAATCCATTGATAAATGAAACAAGAAATAGTATAAGGGCACATGTTTTAAACAACTGATTATAACTGATTAATGGTAATTAATTCCGAATTTTGTTTCCGAATGTATTCACCTGGACCATGGGTCAAGAGGTAATGTCTTAAGCTGCCAAAAGTTGGTTAAAGAGGCCATCCACCTGACGTTAACGTCGACGTGCACAAGCAATTAACCGCGGCTATAACAAGCATTTTCGGTCGTAACTCTTGGATTTTGGAATAATGTTCAACCAGAACATGGTAACACGTGGAAGGCGCTGGGTTGCTCTATTTGTGGGTCATTAAATTTCGGGGTATTTTCATAATTCAGTTTTATCTGTGGAATGATCCCGGCTCGCGTCACTGGCGGTTGGTAGGCAAAGTAGCGGATTTTTTTGCTCTTACTTTGGTTTGAGTGCTTGGAGAAACAGTGTATGAAATTATGGTCTTGGTTAAGTGCCGAACACACTGGGAAGGAAAATCATCAAGGGTAAAAGCTAATCCTAAACTTTAAGAGCCTCTTGTTGCCCTGGTTTTGCTTGATACAAATAGAGCAGTGTGGCATAAATTATGTAATTAACAAACTATAAAGAACAAGCTGGAAAATGATGTTTCTCATAAATTTAACGACGCTTGTAATCTTGAATTTGCAATAAAAGTTTTAGCAGACCTTCCGGTAGTCAGCAGTGCATGGTTTAATGGCTGTCAAACCGTTGTTAATTTATAGTATCGTACATTTGGTGTACTGAGTCTGAAGGAAACCGAGATAAATCATATTTTCCCTTAATACATAAGTTGTTATAACAATAACAAAAAAAAAGCAAAAAAATTAATAAGCTTGTAACGTTTTTGTTTAACAAATAAATATTTATTACTTTCATTTGTCCCATGCGTGGATTGGAATATGAGGTATTTAACAAAGTACGCTTATCTTCGTAAGGGTGCCGAAATAAATTCAGCCCTTTACCGCATCATGGAGCAACAAGTTACATTGGTGCCCAACGTCAAAGTTTTGTAAATAATTTCCATTTCAAGGAGTAATTCTTCTAAATATTTAATTGAATTTTGTTTCTTAAGGTTAGTTTGGATAGTAGATTAAAGTTTAAAATTTTAGGTTAAGATATCTTGTGAACTGAGTTTTGATGATTGGATTTTCAGGTTACG
This sequence comes from Aedes japonicus, assembly GCA_034211315.2. NCBI lineage: Eukaryota > Metazoa > Arthropoda > Insecta > Diptera > Culicidae > Aedes > Aedes japonicus. The sequence continues at coordinate 52,193 of JASCZW010001264.1, forward strand.
ATTAGAAGTGAATTTAAGACTGAAATTTTAGGGTATGATTTAAAGGGAAATTTAGTGTTTCGAGAATTGGTTTTTATTTTTGCTATATTATAGCTTGCCGTTGAAATTTATAGTTTGATTTTTGAATTTTAGAGCTGATTTTTAATATCATATAAATCTCAAAAAGAGTGGTCCGTATATTTTGCCAACCTCAGAGCATTTGGTGGAAGAAGAAGTTGATTTCGATTTGAAGATACGTAGACAGACGGTTGATTGGAGAGTAACGTTAAATAGTAAGAAGAGATTCTTACGTAGGTTGTTTTTGAACAAGAGAAAACGAGAATCAGTTGGAGAGGCACACATTGGTTCAAGGATGAAGTAATTATTATAGAAAAGAACGTTAATGCGATAGTGGATGCTTTGAAGAAGAAGCGGGCGACCCCGGCGTAGTGGTTAACATCCATACCTCTCACGCCAAAGTCACGAGCTCGAATCTCACCCCCGGACAAGTTACGAAAATACCCGAAAAGTAGTTGAGTGACTACGACGAGAGATGAACCAGCCCAGGGCTGAAAATCTCGATAATAGAGGAAAAAACATAAACAAAGCTTTGAAGATAATCAAGAAGATCAAGTAAAAGTATTCGGTAGGATCGAAGAGAATTTAAGTAGTTGGAGTCTGAAAGTTCGTGAAGAATCGGGAATGGGAAAATCGGACTAAAACAAAGAAGAGGTTGTACAGGACTAGGACAACAGAGATGAGGATAAGGATATTGCAACAGATGAAAAACAAATGGAGGAAAAAAAATGAATCTGAATGGAGAGAGTTTCAGAAGTGGAAATCTTTGCAAAAAGTCAGTAAGAAGAATGAAAGGGAGGAAGAAACGAAAAATGTCGACTATGGCAGATGGACGTCGAAGAGTGTTAAGAGCCAGAAGACCCATAGCGACTATGAAAAGAGAGATAGGAAAGAAGAGAGGAGAAGTAGGGATCGACAACCAACGGATATTCGGAACCAGAGATCGCAAGCAAATTGTAGGGATTCTAGTGACTGTCACCGAAGCGCACTAAAAGCCGGAAATCACACAGGGAAGTCAAGGAAGTAGTTTGACGGGATAAAAATAAGCATGATGGACGGCCACCGGAGAGCAATCAGAGCCTAGGAAAGTCTTTCCTAGGAAAGTATAGCCAGACAGACTCAGAGGGTGAACGAGATTCTGATAATTTGCATTAGCATTTTGACAGTTAGGTCAAGAGAAAGAGGTAGGCGAGGGTTCGTTGGCGTTCGTCAACGGTTTTTGAGTATTGCCAGAAACAATTTAGAAAGTCAAGAGTGGAGAACAGGAATTTGAATTTTTCAGGAGACCGTAGGACAAATCAGGTTGAAGATTTTCTGAGTAGAATTCAGAAGCTAGTGCGTCATGAAGGTTTCTCTAAGGATGAGCTGCTCCGAAATATACATCGCAGATTGAAGGGGGAAGCTTACGACTGTTGGTTTACGAGGGAAACTCATCTTACCAGTTGGAGGATGTTTGATTATGAGATTCGCTTTAAAGGTGTCGCCACATGGCGGCTATTTCTAGTATATAGTGAGTTATATACTAGAAAACTATGTAATAGTTCGTAGAAACACCTAAACTATGTATGTGATAACTCAAAGTTTTGATTTGCAAGCGATAGTTTTACGCTATGATGTACACCGTTGTCCCGTTGTGCCCATTGTCATGTGTATACTCTAGCGATAGTTTCTATGTTATAGTAGTAGGCTATGAACTATTCCATCGGTGTTCGGTGGTCAAAATTTTTCGACAGTTTATTTGAATTTTTTGCTGTTTTTGCGATATTTTAATAACAAAATTGGACCAGGAAAAGAATTATACCGTATTGAGCTGTGGAAGCAACATCCGGTGTTGTGGGACCAACTAGTCTTGTGGAAGTGTTTACTTCAAAGTGAGTGTATTATTCTGCTTTACTGTTCCTCATCCTAAAAATTCTAGACCAGGGGATAACAATACCTAAGTACTAAATATTTTCAAGATGATAATGTTGAGAAGCAGATTACGATTCTACCAGTTCCGATGTTCAATCTTTGATTTTGATCCCTGACTCCAACGTACAATCACCCCTTTTTGAAAATTGAAAATGTGAGAGGATCAAAACCAAAGCCAGCAGTGCGCAATTTAAAGCGTAAAAAGTCATCATATAAGATGGCACTCCTCTACAGCTGCGTCGAAATCGTATCCGAACTCACGGAACTTGAAAAACCAAAAAATCGGGCCACTATTCTGAGTAAATCGACCAACTTGTTGCTGGAAACATCGGAAGCAGTATAAAGGAGCTTGAATAACAAATTTGAGCAGTCCTATTAAGAGAAAAACTTGTAAACTCAGCATCCAATACACCCATTAGAACGATGCTGAACTGCTTTTTATAACTTAATAATAATCACTGACGCTCTTTTCAGGGGCTTTCTAACTAACGTGCTCTCCACCTAACGCTTCTACGCATATGGAAAATTGCCTTTGTTTTTTTCAAAGACACGTAAAATTGACAGCCAATCCTCTTGTGAATAATATACGAGTTTTAAATAAAGCTTTCATAAAAATTTACGGCCCTAAGAACCTGTGCGAATAATTTGAAACCTTAAAGCAATGTATTTAACCGAACTTTCCTGAATTTCTGTGAAGAACTTCCCTGAAATTTCTCTAAAGAACTTCCTTGAAATGACTTTCCTGAAATTCCCAGAATAATTTTCCCGAGCTTCTCTGAAGACATACATTAATTGTTATGTTATATATTCTCCGTGCGAGGAGTAACGATTATGATGTAGAAGGAGATGTTCGCTCATCACCAGAGGCACCAAGAGTGAACAACAATGTTTTTGGCTAGAATGAAAGATATGAAGAGAAAGTTTTGAGAGTTCCGCTAGTGTGCGGCAGGCTTGGAAATATAGCAGATGTTTAGGAAAATTGAGCGAAAATTGTACAGTGGTACTCGAACCAACGACATTTTTGCCTAACCCGCAGTGGGATGTTAGGCAAAAATGTCGTTGGTTCGAGTACCACTGTACACATGCCCTTTTCGCTCAATTTTCCTAAAAACATCTGTTATATTTCCAAGCCTGCCGCACACTAGCGGAACTATCAAAACTTTCTCTTCATATCTTTCATTCTAGCCAAAAACATTGTTGTTCACTCTTGGTGCCTCATGGTGATGAGCGAACATCTCCTTCTACATCATTCTCTGAAGAATTATCTGATGTTCTCTAAAGAACTTCCCTGAAATTCTATGAAGAATTTCCCCAAAGTTTTTTGCAGAACCGAAGTTTTCTGAAGAACTTCCCCGAAGTTCTCTGAAGAACTTTCCTGAAATTCTCTGAAGAACTTCCCTGAACTTCTATAAATAATTACCCTGAATTTCAGTGAGAACATCCCTGAAGTTCCTCTGAAGAAATTCCTTGTAGTTCCTCTGAAAAACTTCCATGATGTTCCTCTGAAGAAATTCCCTGAAATAACTTTATTTAAATTCTCTAAAGAATTTCCCTCTGAAGAACTTCTCTGAATTTCTCTCAAAAACTCTCTTGCAATTCCTCCGAAGAACTTCTCTGAAGTTTCTCTGGTGCACTTCACTGTAATTCCCCTGAAGAATTTCCCTGGAATTACTTTGCTGAAATTCTCTGAAGAAATTTCCCAATCTTCTCAAAGAATTATTTGAAATTCCCAGTGGAACTTCTATGAACTCCTCTCAAGAAATTTCCCGAACTTATTTGAAGAACTTCCCTATATTTATCTGAAGAACTGCCCTGAACTTCTCCAATGAACCTCCCCAAATTTCTCTAAAGAACTTCCATTAACTTCTCTGAAGAACTCCTCTGAACTTCTCTGAAAACTTCCTTGAACAAGTGATTCGGATCTTCATAACCCAGCTTCTTCAGCAGATTAGCTTAAATTTCCTAGGCTTCAAGACCGTCCAAATTTTGCGATAAAACATCGTTTTATCCGCCATTTAAATATGATGTACGCAGCAACTGCAGCAGTTTTTCCATTCTCTGTCCAAAGCTACCGAATGTGCCCATGATTACTTTCCAAATTTATTTTTTGATAGCTCGCGACTAAATATATGCGCCCCCAAAGAAAATTAATCGTGTGAACACCTAAAAAAATTTAAGCGATAGCGCTGCGGCAAAGATTTCTAATACATATTTTCTATTACTTCATAGCTCATATTTTCTCGAATCTCATAGAATTGTGAAATAGATATTTATTACGGCTATATCAATGGTGGCACCTTAAGTATGTGGAAACCCTTTATCATGGCAATGATTCTTTCCCAGTAAATTATTTCCCGTAATCGAGTGTTCTGTCCAATCCGAATGAGTAGCGAATATATAATTTATTAATGTATTAGATTATGTTATTATATAATATGAAGTGCTGAGTTGAAATTTATTTTCGTTTTGTGCAGTTCCGATATAATTGACTCTTCCGGAAATCCGTTTTCGTTTTCAGTTACGTTGTTTGTTTCAATATCAGGCTTCTCTTCTTTTGTTACAGTTAGCTCTTTCTCATTGAGCAAGTTTATATTAGGGTTTTCTTTTAAATCAAGCGGGATTTATTGGCGTTTTACTATTTCGTGGTAATTTAAATAGTGTTTGAGCCTTGGAGCTAAAAGCCGTTCACGAGTCCCCTGAGGTGACTGTCTTAGAAAGGTCAGGCAAATACCAAACGACAGGTGGCCTCCTGCGGTGCTAAAGGAGTGGCGCTAAAGCCATCTTGTTTCAAAGACCTCGTGACAATTCTCCAAACGGCTACGCCACCTGGAGCCTATGGTTCTCCACACCAGTCCAACTTCCAAAGCGGGTTGAATGAGATAACCCACGGTTTCAGTTTTACTGCTAAGTGGCGTTGTAAGTACTCAAGCACCTTCAAATGTGAGATTCCTAAAGAAAGTTCTATGTCCAACAAGGTTGTCGAAAACCACCAGATACTTTTTGGTTTCAAGCACAAAAATGATCAAGTCCCTATCACTTTGAAGTTTTCTGAGCACAAACCTCAAATACTATTAGGGCTTTAGGCGTAAAATTTTCAAGAACCATTTGCTCCACTGGAGCATCCATTGGTGAGCAATTTGAGCGTTGTTTGTATTGTTTTGTTTGTGAATTAAAGTCTCAAAAATCGTCTCAAAGGCCGATTTCACTTCCTTAGTATGCTTCCGAAGTACCTGCGTCATGATGGCCCAGTACTTTCGAATTGGCCGCAGTTCTGGGTCGTTCGGGGGGTTTAGATGCTTCGGCACGAAATTGACCTCCTTAGCCTTGTACCACTCCAAAACCTCTGTCGAGTAATGGCACGAGACTAAATCCGGCCAGAAAATCGTAGGACCATTCTTTTAGGAGGCATTTTTTTAGGTACACCTGCCCATTGACCGTTCCAGTTGTCACGAATGGGATGCTCCGCTTTCCACACGAGCAAATTGCTTGCCAAATCATATATTTTTTGGCAAACTTTGACATTTTCTGCTTTCTAACGTCCTCCGGGACATCGAATTTATGATGAGCAGTGAAAAACTGGAGCCCCGAAAGCTGCCGGAAGTCTGCTTTTACATACGTCTCATCATCCATAACGAGGCAATGTGGTTTCGTCAATATCTGGGTGTAGAGCTTCCGTGCACGTGTTTTACCTACCGTATTCTGACGTTCATCGTGATTAAGCACCTTTTGGACTTTGTACGTGTGTAGTCCTTCACGTTTTTTCGTATCTTCCACGAAAGTTTTGGTTGGATTCAGTTTCTTCGCCACATCTCGAACTGAACTGTTGGGATTCCTCTTGAAAGCTTGAACTACCCGCTTGTGAACCTTAACATTATACGGAGATCCATTTTTGCCACTTCTTTCTTTCCGATCGATGGTCAAACGTTCCTGGCACCGATTTAAAACACGAGACACCGTAGAATGTACCATTCCCAGCTTCCTGTTGATGGCACAATGTGAAAGATCCAGATTTTCGAGGTACGTGCGTAAGGTTTTTTTGCGCCGCTGCTGTTTTTCCGACTCCATCTTTGCAACAATTGCACATGTGCTAGTGAAACTTACACAGCATAAACAAATAAACATTGAACTAATTCAACCCAAAATTTCAATAGAAAATACCAAACGGGTAAAACCCAATGAACTTGTATGTATTAGTGAAATGATGAAACTTGTAGTAAAATTAGCGTCGCATGGTGGTGGTGACGAAAATCTCCTTGCATACATTCTGTTTCCCTAAAGAAAGTGATCAACATTTTGTATTATCCTAATAATTTGTCCGCTTTTCACTTGAGCAGAAACTTCCAAAGCATGCCAAGAAAAACATGATTTGGTAAGCGACCTGCTAATTTGACAAGTGGAGTGCGCTGTTCGACAAGGAGTGTCACAGAAGCGTCTACTTCCTCTGTTGAAGCAACACGAGGGCCCTAAGATCTTGTGGCCGGTTCTAGCTCCGTAGCACTATTCAAATGTTGTCATGGAGTGGTACGAAACCAGCGGGATCACTTTCGAACCCAAAAACATGAATGCACCGGAACTAAGACCTTCGAAAAATACTGAGCTATTATGAAGCATTCACTACTGGGTTTTCGTATAGAAGAAGCTGCAGCTAGATGTTCTACAGAACCTAATGAGTGGAGTTAAGAGTAAGGTTTGAGCGTACGGTTATGGTATTGAAGACGAATGAAATAATATGCCAAAAGCTTACTAGTGGGTTATATTTGGCAAACATACTTTTGCATATAAAAACTAATAAATGATACATTAAAAACTTAAAATCGTTCCACAAAAAACGCATTCATGACCCATAAGACTCTGGTCAATATCCGTAATAAAATGGATATGATCCATAAAATTTATCAATGTGATCCATAATTTATTGAAAATTTAGCAATAAAATGTCAAAAAAGTACCGTTATATATCTAGGGTATGATCAACAAAATTGTATGGATTACCCATAAACATATAGCGAATGTTCCATAAAAGGTTCAATATCATTCCTTAAAGTTGTAAAATTGATCCACAGAATGTAACATTTGTGCACTAAAATACGTGCACATGATTTATAAATTATTAAAAATGTTCCATAAATAAATTGTCTATGATCCATAAAACAATGAATAATAATTTATAAACTCATATAAATGATCCGTAGCAAATTATTCTTATGTAAAATTTTCTTAACTACAATTTTTTCAAACATTAGTTTTCAGAAGAAAAAAAATCAAACAGCTCCTCAGTTAGACACACTATATTGTACAATGTGACATAGTAGCCACGATTTGTTATGATGTACTCCAAGTGCTAGAAATATCAATGTTGCCTGCTGAGCAGTTGAGGATTGAAGAACTAAGGAAGTAGAAAGCGGTCGAAGTTTCCGATATCGTCTTCAATTTAACGACTGATTCAAGCGTTTGCCCGGCATAATTTTATAAAAGAATCTTAAATAACAGTTTGATCAAGCTTTAAATTTGACTTTTGGGGTAACTGCCCCCATATTAATCTCATTGTTCCTTTATTCATCCTACGATGAATCAAACAATTGGGCAGTTGAAGGATCGGTTTCGTTTTCTAATATTGTTTACTTACTTTTAATAACAACAACAAACATTACTAACTAATCCTGTCACCTGTTCATTGTTTAATTTCAAGTAGGATGAATTGCAAAGTGATGAGATTAATATAGGAAAATCTTCCCTAGTTTGTTACATGCAAACTTTAACAAATTTATTGGGAAACATGTGTCGCAGTTGCGGTCGTAAAAGAACGTGAAATCGTGAAAGTAAATCAGCTCTCTGAAAAATTTAAAATCTTCGAAAAAGCAATCCTTCTTTAATAGCAATATTTGAGCCGCATAGCTAAAGAAACGGACATGTTAATAGATCTGAGTAGTAGCGCAGTCAAGGATCGATTTCCCCGTAGCCAAAATTAAAAAAAATATAAACTCAACATTGTAATAATTCTGGCACAATTTATGGATCCTACATATCATTTTAAATGCCCAAAGTTTATTTCCTTTGGGCCATATTTAGAAGCTTGTGGTTAAGTTTTCAAAACTATCATGGATCATTGACGATTGGATCAATAATTTATTGATCATGTGTATATATTTAAGTTCACAAACGTTACATACTAAGGATCAATTTTAAATCTTTAAGGAATGATATTGAACCTTTTATGGAACATTCGGTATATGTTTATGGGTAATCCGTACAGTTCTATTGATCATACCCTAGATATATAACGGTACTTTTTTGACATTTTATTGCTAAATTTTATATAAATTACGGATCACATTGATAAATGTTATGGCTCATATCTATTTTATTATGGATATTGACCAGAGTTTAATGGGTCATGAATACGTTTTTTATGGAATGAATTTAAATTTTTAATGGATCATTTCATCAGTTTAAATGTGCAAACTTAGGGTTGCCGTTATATTTTATTGTCTGAGAGTTTGAAAAGGATCGGTCAACTAAGTAATTTTCCACATCGTTTTTTCACAGCGTTGCAATTTGATGTGGGTCACCCTTTATTCATTAAAATGTAATGCATTTCTCACATTGATGATTATCTAAATGAACTTTAAGTCGGAGTGGCGTTCAAATAACAATTACAATTTGTAGAGAAGCTGGCTATTTGTAAGTCTAGTATTAGTTTTTAAAAGTGTCCACAAAGCATTGGTGATGCTTCCATCCTGACACGTTTTTTTTTCGACACTGAAAGTTTACTATATAAAATGTAATACTAAGAACTTCAAAACATGAACAGAGCCTTCAAGATAAACTTATAGATGACAATAAATCCAAATTCATAGCCAAACTTGAGCAAATTCGATGATTGAATGGCAAATACACGAACGTTAAGATAACTTCTTCGATTTTTTTTACTTTTTGATAGGTTTATTTCAGTCAATTTAGAACTTACTTGTATGCCACATGGTAGCACTCAATCATAAAAGTTTTACCAAATGCATATAAATAGATCTCGAAAACTCACCAAAGTATTCTTTCTGTTTACTGTGCACACTGTGAAAACTTTCGTCACATCCTCTTCGATGAAAAACTCCCATCAGCGTATCCTGCGGTGTAATCTTAATTACTACCTGTCAAACTCAGCTAATGGCGAACGACAGGCAGAAACACTTGATGCCCTCACAAGATCACAATTAAGCTGAAATCCATCTCCAAGTTATCGCTATTTATGCAAATGGAAAGTTTTTTAATTAAATTTATTTAAGTCTAATTACAAATGGCGTTCGGTGTGGAAAACTTCCTCTATATTATATCGTTCCTGCAGACTCATCCCGGTGGACATTCCAGTTTCAAACTGATGAGCTGGCTGTCAGCTGTGGTTTTCCGATGATGGTTGACCGTGAGAACCGAAAATCTACCCTTTTGCTAGTCGTCGGTGGAGCTCAATTAAAATTTTGCTGGTTTCGTGACAAAATCCGCTACCCTCGAGCATAATAAAACTAAAAGGAAAAGCTCAATTTCAGACCTCTTGTGAGTCCTGGACAACTAATTCGCATGCCTCGAGGTGGAGATGAATGTTGACTGGTTTTAATTATATTTGATGTCACAATTTCCAAAAGTTTAATTAAAATTTTAAAAGTTCCTAAAAAGTGAATCAAATGACAGGCGAAGGAGAGAAAAATGGTCTCAACCTTAAATCAAAAGGGGAAACACAGAGCAGAGGAAGCATCAGCACTCAGTGCTCCTCGTGGGAAAATGGAGAAAAAAAATGGGCTTAGTTCTGAGATGCGAGAGGAAAATGCGGATCTGCATAAAATTTCTACTCGAATGAAAATGTCAGCATCGGAAGCGAGCCCTCGAATTGAACCAGCAGAGGTAGATTTTGGGAAATTTTTAGATTTTCATCTGTGGTTTAATTTGGCTGCTGTGATAAGCTGCAGAGATTAGACGAAAAGCAGGAAAAGAAGAAAAGGCGTTAATAATGAGGTGCGATGAAATGTTGGCTGAGATGGATTTTGCTGTGCGGGCATGTCTGTTTCCGGTTACGAGTTGCGAAGTTTGATTAATTAGCATACTAATTAGTTTGTTTATTTTTTCAACCATGGTCTGATTTGTAGGTAAACCGACGACGAGGAGAGATGAAACGAGATTGAGGGTTTACGAGTAGATAATTTAGGATGGTTGGTGTGTCTATGATACTCACAAAATTTGTCCAAGCACAACGCATTTGATGAAGCTTATTATATTTAAAATGATCCCTGTTTCGGTATAGTGAATAATGTTTACTCCTTTCATGTTAAATTAACGTCTTGTTGCAGTGATAGGCAGAATGAATTAAGGGTATTTCCGTGGATGCAAAGTAAAAAAGGACTACAGCCGTTGTCAATTCCTATATTATCAGTTATTCAGTCTCCTGTATAACGAACAAATTTTTTTTAAATGATTTACTAAAAAAAGTATTTCTTCGATGGTATGAAGGCATCGACATTGTTTTTCAACCCGAACCTTTTTTCAACTGAACACTGAATTGAACACAGTCAATATTTACCAAACGCCGAGTGCATCTGTGCTATGAAACTAATTTGAATATAAAACAAACTCGAACTAATACCAAAATGATGATGAAAGATGATGAAATAGTCTATATCAGTGATCCTTAAAATTGTTACGGAAGCTATCCAATACTAGAAATGTCATGATCTCACGGCCCACTAATATGGGAAATATTGAATACAATCATTCAATAGATCCAACGTTTCTTAATCCTGAGTTTGAAGTGTCATAATATTTTAATCATTTAATCAATTCATCATAAGGAAAATTTATGAAAAATCCAATAAATAAATTGAAAATAGAGTTATCCTCAAACAAGACGCTAAGTAAGTGTAATTGTCAGCATTTAAGGAATTTGATTTTGGAGTGTTATGACAGGCGTTTAATTCCATTTAATTTTTCTTATACCATTGTAGATACAGTAGTTATAAATTTCCAACTGTTATTGCAATCTCTTCCGTAGAATATACTGGCATATACTGGCAGGTTGAGGAAGACAGGGAATGTGAATTGATAGGCATTTTATTTAAATCTTCACTTTCCCTCAGTCTGACATAGCTCCGAACATCAGCTGATTGTCCTTTTCTTTCATTTTATGTCACAACAATGTTAATTATGTAGCTTAACTCATACGCTGATTATAACAGTCGAAGCGTTTTTGACAAGTGCAATCATGTTGCTCTTAACCAATTTCATGTTGCCTTTAACAATCATATTGCTTGAATGATTTGAATAGCTGAGACTCACTAAGAATACGAAAGAGTTGCTATATCCTTCTCCCATTCTTTTCTTGAGCTGCTCCATTCATAACCCAGCTTGGAAGAGACGCCCAAAATGACGTTTGAAGCTGTTTAGCAGATGCTTACTAATGCATTTTGAAGTGACTTCACTAAGGTCCACTTTTTACTAATAATGTTGCTTTTTACTATTCTTTCTGGTGTCACTATAAGTTTTAGTGTCTCTGGTGTCACTAAAAAATTTACTCAGCTCCAATTGCAAACTGAAAATTACGATGGACAATGTCGGCTGGTTTTTCAAAACTCTGTTATTGCTTTTTCTCTTTCTGGTGTCTCTCTTGAGTTCATTTTGAGACAACATTTGGTAATAAAATGTTCATGCATAGAACTATATTATTCAAGCCTTGCAAGTCAAACTCTCTACTTCATCTTCCTCGATTCAAACATGTGGAGGCTTAACCGAATCAACTTTGAATCAGCAATTATCATAGAACTAAAATTAGGAGGGTAGAACCGATTACTCACGGTCTTCATGAGGTTTATAGGAATAACAATATGTCGGATGGAAAAATAGGCGGACATCTAAAGAATAAGTTATATAACACATTGGATTCAAATTCGTACTTGTCTAATCATAGGGTAGTCACAACTCTATATTTTTAACTTTTGGTGAAGTTTTGACTTGAACATTTTTAAAAAAAAATAGACAAACACAGATTAAACACTCAGGGTCTCAGATTGTTACGAAACATTGTCATACAATATTAAAAAAATCAGGGTTGCCAGTTTTCCTTCAAAATTTTCTACAGTGAAAATTGCTAGAAAAATCCAGCAAAATCATTTTCTGAATCATGAAAAATTTTGAAAAAAAAAAATATTTTATAGTATATTAATTCATAATTGAATAGTAAACAACCCGAGTAACCATCTGAGATACGGACAAGCTAACAAGAAGACGACAGTTATAGGAACATTTTCATTTTTGAATGAAAACAAGTGACAAGCCCATAGATTTTTGAGCAATACTCATAAACAAAAAAAAAACAAAAAAAGGCTATCGCCAAAATTTCATCAAAAAAAGCTTATGAATTAATGGACAAGAAATATTTTTTTCAAAAGTTTTCATGATTCAGAACATGGTTTTCCAGCTTTTGACGCAATTTTCCTTCACTGTGGAAAATTTTGTAGAAGAACTGGCAAACTTGAATTTTTTTATGTTGTTTTTATGTACATATAACCAAAAACCCTACGCGTAGACAAAGTTTCGTAATAATCCGAGAACCTTCGGCCTAAACCTGTACGATCTAAAAAAAATCCCCGTTTTTGTAAAAATAAACTAGTAAATTGGAAGACGACAGTTTTCGGATTTTTTATTAATTTTCTATGAAAACGAGTGACAAAGTTTTTGGAGCATCGTCAAATTTTCACCACTATAAGCTTATGAATTAATGAACAAGAAAATATTATTTTCACAATTTTCCACGACTCAGAAAACGGTTTTTCTGGCTTTTCCAAAAAAAATACCAAAATACCAAAAAATATATATATATTTTTTTTTAACAAATTTTTGAGAAAATTTCACTACAGTTTGGGAAAAAAAATTGTTCTACGATGAATCGTTCTTGAGTTATGAATTTTCGAAGTTAGTGATGTTCGGAAAATTGTACAACTTCATTGCCTTCCTCCGTTGGGCAGGAAAACTGGCAACCCTGTTCTCTTTTTACGAATTCATTTATTTGTACAGGCTCAATCGAATCAACTTTACAGAGCCAAGTTTTCATGTTTATATACATCAGTTATCTTAGAACTAAGGTTAAGGGGATAGAACCGATTACTCGCGGTCGTCTCGAGGTTAATAGGAATAACAATTTTAAGGATGGGAAAATTGGGGTGGAAATGTTGAACAAAGCAAAAGAACAATGGTTTTCTTATATCTAGGCCCTGTTCTCTTAAATATTGTTTTTTTATTCATATATCCATGCGTGTACAAAGTTTCGCAACAATCTAAGATCCTTCGGCCCAGTATGTACGATGTAAAAAAAATCCCCTATAGTAACGTTTTATTTTCCTGTAATCGTTCATTTTTTTTATTTCTTTACGGAAGCAACCGATAGCTAGAAAAGGTAGAGACGCTGGAAAAGTGAAGAAAAGCAGAACGAGAATGAATCAAACTATGTGGATGCAGTAGCAGAAAGAGAAAAGTGAATCAAACACAAAAACTGTAATTTACGCCTAATTGTAAAGGACCCACATTCCTCTGCATTTGGGCCATAAGTGTATAAGAGGACATCAATCTTGTGCAAAGGCCCTAAATACCAAAGAGAAAGCCCCTCCCCGGTTCAACAGAGGGTGACCTTGCCGTAGTCGACCGGCTACGACAGGAGGAAGCGCCTTTGCATCGGATACGGCTTCCCAACCACTAGACCAGACCGTCACCAATCTATCGTTTGACGCGTCAGTTTGGCTTCCATCACGCTGTAATCTACTGTAAACCAGTCGTTGGTACCACCACCATCTTGCCCAATGTTGACCTTTGTTTGTCGCCGGACCCTTTCTGGTACCTCACGGCAAGCGCTCGCGAGCCTGTAAAAGGTGTACGGAATCAAATAGCAACAAACACAAATATTCGGCAAAATTCGCCCGTTCATCCAATCATCTTCAAACTTTTATGGAGTAAAATAAAACATGTTATCAATATTTTCCCATATTTGGTTTATTCAATTTTAATTCCGTATTCAAATGCACGAACCTTCTTCTTTACACTACTCATAAGGACCTGTACAACATTTGTACCAACTTTCGTCATATCTTCCTCCGATTTCACTTCCTTAGTATGCTTCCGAAGTGCCTGCGTCATTATGGTCCAGTACTTTTCAATTGGCCGCAGTTCCGGTGCGTTCGGGGTGTTGAGATGCTTCGGCACGAAATTGACCTCATTAGCCTTGTACCACTCCAAAACCTCTTTCAAGTTATGGCACGAGGCTAAATCCAGCCAGAAAATCGTAGGACCATCGTGTGACCTCAGAAGAGGAAAAAGACGCTTTTGGAGGGATTTTTTTAGGTACCCCTGTCCAATGACCGTTCTAGTTGTCACGTATGGGATGATCCGCTTTCCACACGAGCCAATTTCTTGCCAAAATTTTTGGTAAACTTTGACATCTTCTGCTTTCGAAAGTCCTCAAGAACAAGGAATTTATGATTTGCAGTGAAAAACTGGAGCCCCGGAAGCTGCCGGAAGTCTGCTTTTACATACGTCTCATCATCCATATCGAGGCAATGTGGTTTCGTCAACATCTGGGTGTAGAGCTTCCGTGCAAGTGTTTTACCTACCGTATTCTGCCGTTCATTACGATTTTTGGACTTTGTACGTGTGTAGCCCTTCACGTTTTTCCGCATCTTGCACGATGCGTTTGATGAGATTCAGTTTCTTCGCCACATCTCGAATCTGTTGGGATTCCTCTTGAAAGCTTGAACTACCCGCTTGTGATCCTTAACACTATCCGGAGATCCATTTTTGTCACTTTTTTCTTTCCGACCGATGGTCAAAAGTTCATGGCACCAATTTAAGACACGAGACACCATAGAATGTACCATTCCCAGCTTCCTGCTGATGGCACGATGAGAAAGCACTGCATTTTAGAGGAACGTGCGCAAAATTTCTTAGCGCCGCTGCTGTTCTTCCGACTCCCTCCAACGATTGCATCTGCTAGTGAAACTTACACTGAAAAAACAAAGTACTCAAAATAATGTTCATTTCACCCAACTCCGGAGTTCCGTGCGGGAAGCCAAATTTGAGTATATGCCATAGTACTCAAATTTGAGTAACTGTAAACAAAGTTTATGGTGGGCAAATTTAACCTAATGCAATAAAACTTGTAAAACGCAAAAATTGAGCACTTTTCCGCACAGTTAGTTAGCAAAAGTTATACAACATTTAAAATAAAGTTCCTTTCTCGTGATGATAGAATAAAAACATAAATTTTCTTGATAATTTTATGGATTTTGTTTGTTTCTTAATGTTAGCGATTTTTAACAATAACGGCTAGTTCAATGCCGTAACATATTTATTGTTTTTTGGTTTTTAAATCTAATATACTTCAAATAATAAGAGTATGCAAATGACTTCCATTTTTACTCAAAAATGAGTTATCAATGAAGTACTCACCCATTAAGTAATCTTTACCTAATGTGGACAATCAAATTTACACATCTCTCCAATTCAACAACAGTACACAATTTTAAATTAAAAAATACTCAATTTTAGGTACTTTGTTTCTTCCGTGTACACAGTGTTAAAAAATACACATTGAACACCCATAATATCAATAGAAAATACCCAACGCGTAAGTTACAGCCATTTAAAATTGGTGCAATTTCATTCCGTACAACCATAATATTCGATACAATTGAAATCCACTTAATTAAAAGACAGCCTCATAAACATTACGCCCCAATAAAAAATTATTCTTGCACTGTATTCAACATCCACACTTAGGGAAACGAAAACATGTATTCCAAGGCTAAAAAGCGCTAGTATCGAGAATGGATGGCCCTTTTGTTTCAAAGCACATAAAGTCTTTAAGGACATCTACAATATGTTGATGAGTACGTGAAACTAAGCTCAGCTGTCAAGACCCGAGCAGGAGTTGGTAACTGTAAACGGTAAATCTGGAGAACTCATTTTATGACTATATATTTCAAGATTATAGTTGATACGTCAAAAAGTGATTAGTATTTTTACACGAATGAAGAGTACGTTTTACTCCTTTTCAAGTATAAACGGGGACAGAAAAGGCGTAAAAAGTAGCCACCGCTGAGAAAATAAAATTAACTCTGCCCGTGACTTGATGCTGATGCCATTTTCAAATAAGCATTTATTTGGCAAGCATTGTGTTTAGGTTCCGGAGTTGTTTAAGGCTGTTGCAGTATCAAATAATGAGGAATTTTCAATCAATAAACATGGCAGTGAAATCTATTGATGTCTTTTTCACTTTCGGATTAGAATTACGGAATTGAGCCTTTTTCAGCAACACTCGAGCAATATTTACTTTTCAAAATGCGTAAAAAGTTCACATCTTTCACGTTTTCAAAAGGAGTAAAAAGTATCATTTTTTTTTATTTTTCAAAAGGAGTAAAAAGTATGCCAATTTACGTCAATATTCAGTTCACGCTAATGAGAGTAAAACTAATAAACACCTATTTGGCGTAGTTCCAGTTTCGAAAGAGCATACACAGATAAAAGAAACATCGAATTTTCTGCGTTATCTAATGCCCATAAGGGAAATGCTAGATTTAGCAGAAAGTAATGGGATATTTCATGAAAATTTAAGCCAGATAACGCCTGAATCTAGCCTGCTGTATGGAAGATTGCCAACGTTGTTTTATGGCGCATAAAAGATTGCAAGCAATTTCGTTGTTTTTGTCTCCTTTTGTTTGGAATTAAACTATGGGAAATTTTACCCGAAAATCCATTATTTTTTTCTCTGTATTTCATAGTCAGAAAAGCGTAAATTGAGATTTCCGTGAAGTCATTTAAGTGCTAGAGTCCGACTGTTCTCAGAAATTGTACTAGAGATTACAGCTTAAAAATGCTTCATTAATCATTTTACACAATACTGCTTGTAGAAAAGTTAGAAATACTAGAATGTAAAAATAAATTAATGGATAAATCCGTTCCTCGTTCCTTTTAAACATTCGATCTATCAAATGTTGGCCATTGAACGCAGTTGTCTGTCTGTTCCGAAGTACATAATCATTCTTCATCGATGTAAAAGCAATGTTTCGAAACATAGTTGCTACCAATGCAAATTGCAAGCTTCCTGTATTTTAAGCTCATGCTATTAAGGAACTCAAAAATAAACACCTCATATGACAAAATAAAAACCAAAACCAAAACGCAGCTCGTAAAAACGTTATTTCTTCATAACAGAATTTATAATACTGCTCAATTCAGCCACCTTTTAAAATGTAAATATTGACCTTACTCCGGTGGAAAGCAATTTCTCGGCTAGTCGATTGCATTCGGATGGTTGCTAGAACCCGGTTCCTTCGGCAAAACGGACGGGTTCACATCATATGAGCTGCCTGCTTGCCTGCTCGTACGTATGTATGATTGCGCCGAATAAATTTACTTGATGATTGGATCCTGGGTGCCGGAAAAAAAAGGTTTATTGATGAAGCAACAGAAAAAAAAAATTCAATATAATCTTCTTTACGGTAGCGCCAAACCTTCGGCTAGATACGACGGATTGATGGGTGCTATTTCCATACAGGAAAAGCTTTTTCCATTTTCTATTAACATGTAAGTAAATATTTATTATTGTAAGTGACTTCACTAGTCCGGATCACGAATGGTGGAGAGAGATACAGAAGATGATTTAAAATCTACGGAGTGGAAAAGTTGCATGTATTCAAAATATCCTCAACGTAATAGAATGTGGGAGTCCTTGTGCACAATATTAGTGTATGTTTCATTTAATTTGAGTTAAATTGACGACGATCTCTTATCAACAATGGCTCGTGTGTGAGTAATTAGCAAATTTGTCGCAAATCGATACAATCAAAACATGAGTGCAGCACCCTCGTCAGAGCGTTGACTTCTTCTGTTACAATCCATTGACGTAGAAGAATGTATCGCTCTCCAATTAAGTGTAAAAGCTTTTCCATTATCCTTCACTTACCCTAATTTGAGAGCTCTTCTCCAAATTATCACCCAATGACACGGACAATAATTTTAATAGTTCTTTCGTGGTTTCACATCCTTCCTTTGTCCGTGCGCTAGACCAACATCAGTACAAATGTAAAACATAGAAAATTAATAGTTCTCCATTAAGTTCCCTCTCCTGCTTCATTGCAGCCTGCAGTCCTTCGGCCAGAACTACCCTATGGTCAATTTGTTCACCGCATGCTCTATGATGCAAGCCGCCGATAAGGAAAATCGAAACATGTGTAAAACGACCGATTCCGATGATAGTAGCTTTTAACTTCTTACGACCACTTGGCAGCTTCTAACCGGGAAGGACCCAATTCAATTTCAATAAAATCAATTTAACAGAATCCTCACCAATCTGTTCCCGAGCCAGCAGCCACGAACGATGACCAACATTGTCCCTTCAACACGTAAACAGCGTCCCCTTTTTGCAACAGATTTCAAACTGTGGTATCCGTCCGGGATGGAAACGTATCTTTTGCGTGTTAGGGTCGCTGCGGAAAGGTCGTAATTTTTGTGGGCAGACAGCTAAAGGGACTCATTTATCTTGTTGTTGCTTTTTAGAACATTGCTCGAAATCTGTGATTGTGCGTCAACGCTAAATCAAGCCAGAGATGGGGAGGATTGCTGCTGTTTGAATACATGTAAGTTTTGAGTGATTGTAGTCCATTTTTTGGATTTTCTTATATGAGAATACGAAAACAAATGAAATACTTCACTTAAAATAAAAACCAATAGAAAAAATCATGATTACTACGTCCTAACTGCCGTCAAGCATCTTCTTTTTTTTGGCGCATTAGCTTATAAAAGGGCACCCCGGCTCTAGGAAAATAAAATTCAACAAATCTCGAGCACTGCCAACCAAAATTAGCATATTTTAAATTAGAAAAATTCATCACCAAATTCATTAAATCATCTTTCCTTTGCGGCACGGTTTTTCCTTTCTCGCACAGATAAAAAGAAACAATGAATTTTATGCGTTTTCTAATGCACATAAATGGAATGCTAGATTTGGCAGAAATTAATGGGATATTTCATGTAAATTGAGGTCAGATAACGCCTGCATCTAGCCTTCTGTATGACAGATTACAAACATTTTTGTATGTTGTATGGATGATTGCATACAACTTCGCTGTTTACGCCTCCTTTAAATTGAAATTAAACGAGAGGAAATTTTACGCGCTTGTTAAAATTAACTATTTTTTTCTGTGCGTGATTCAACCTGCTTTCATCGCATCCGAGAAACATCTGGGAAAATCTTCCCATTCAAGCGTTCGTGCGCGACCACGGAAGATGGCATTTTCTTACCCATGTTGGCTCTTCGAGGCAGACGGGGCAAGGATATTGCGCAATTTCTTAAAACAAATGCTGTGCTGTGTCCCCGGGAAAAGTCTCCGCTCGACTTGGCACCGTATTTACCTAGCGGACGGGGCTTTGTGGTCTTTAACTTTTCGGCACATTTACGGGATTAAACAGGGCCTCGCGGGAAGCGTGTAATAAAAGAAAAATTAAGGGACAAATAATATATCATCCCTAACGATTAAAGCAGCGAGATTTTCTTGCTCGTGGGTTTTGAAGAAGATAATTTTGTGTGGGAAGTGAGGATACCCTTCCTTTATAGAGATTGCAAACGATGAAGGGAAAATACATTATTGTTTTTGAAAGAATAAGATCACCACGTCATTTTTACACATTTCTACCTAATTCTTGGAAATCTAGGGTCAACAGAAATTAGGGATTAAACCACTGATCTTTATTTTGACGATTTGTATGGCACCGTCTTATCCAAAAATCTCGAATTTTGATTCATCGGCCCTTCACACAGATTTCCACTGACCTACTGAGATATTTTCGATCAAACAATAATCTTCTCCTCTTTGATGTCGCAGCAACGTGACTTAATTATCCCTTCTCTCGCAAACGACATTTTTTAGTAATACGCGCTTTAAAAATAAGCAACTAGTTTCTGAATGGTCGTGATGATGAACAATCCAAATTGCATTTTATACATTAGGAAATTAAAAACTTCACAAAAATACTTCTACTCCCTGCCCTATGGCGGTTAGCCGAAACTTTGGCCATAGCTGGATAAATGAAGCTTATGATGTGATGTGAACTACCATCTAATGTACACAGAAAAAAATAATGAAGTTTAACAGGCGCGTAGAATTTCCCCTCGTTTAATTCTAAAACAAAGCAAGCGTAAACAACGATATTGTTTGCAATTTTTGGAATTCTTTCATACAATAGACGCGATTTAGGCGATATCGTGCTTTAATTTACACGATATATCCAAGTATTTTCTGTCAAATCTAGCATTCCCTTTATGTGCATTAAATAACGCAGAAAATTCAATGTTTCTTTTTATCTGTGTAGCAAGGCAACTGTCTACACAGAAAAAAATTATTAATTTTAACAAGCGTATAAAATTTCCCTTCGTTTAATTCAAAGCCAACGGAAGCGTAAACAACGAAATTATTTGCAATTTTTCATGTGCCATACAACAATGTTTGAAGTCTTTCATACAAGAGGCTAGATTCAGGCGTTATCTGGCTTAAATTTACATGAAATATCCCATTATTCTCTGCCAAATCTAGCATTCCCTTTATGTGCATTAGATAACGCAGAAAATTCAATGTTTCTTTTTATCTGTGTATAGCACTGGACTGTTTTAATTAAACGATTTGATTAAGATTCCTTCATCCAAACAAATTTAATGATTTAAAAACTAAAATTGTTTATGATCCTTCATTTTCTATTGCACAGATATATATAATTATTTATGAGCCTAGTAGGAATCAAGAGTTATCGGAGAATTCAAATTTCCTTCCTTTTTTTCTCTTTCTTGTTTTTTTGTGGATTTGTTAAGGTTCCCATTTTGGCCACTAATCATAATCATATAAAATTTATTTCGGCTTACTGTTTGCTTAAATTTTCTTTGCCATGCTGCTAGGCTACCCAGTGATAAACTTTATTTCATTACATCACTTTATAAATTTTCGATATTTCAGAGTTTATATCATCTAACTTCGCAGCAGAAGAGGCAAATAGATGCATTTTATTTTAATTTGTATATTATTTAGTATCTCATTACAACATCGTACTATTTTCATCATATCATCACTGTATATTATTATAATCATAATACAATAAATTATTAAAAAAATAAATAATAATAATCAAATTTCATCTACTTCAATGTTACAGGAAGTTGATTGCAGATAGTACAGATATTGAATTGCATGGTATCTTGAGGTGTTTTTCTATTAATTTAGATCATTGGATATAAATAAAATTATTGAATGCTCTCAAATTCTGCTGATTATGTTGATCCATATGTCATGAATTCATACATGGAAAATCAACATCAAACAGTTAATAGTGACAATTGCAACAGTTAATTAAAAAGTATAAATATTATTTTTGTAAAATTTAACAAACTCTTTTAGGATACCTCAAATCAAGATTTTGGGAAATTGCTGCTATCACTGAAAACGAACGAAAACGTGCATAAGCGCGATACCACAGAACTCTACACTTTAACACTTTAACACTTTACAACATTTCTTACATTTCAGAATCCACCGAAGGGAGATCATAAATAATAGATACGAGTGATTGCAGTATTTTTTTATTTACATAAATATATACACTATTATATAAATAATTCATGGGAATAGGAGGGACCATCAGGGCACCCGATTGAAGCACTCTGGATGGGGAGAGTGAGAATACCAACTCCTTATTGCTAACAGTTTGTGAATAGAGGGCGGGCTCTTCTCCCCGCCCATTGGGGCATCCTCATGTTAGATAGCTTGCTCTTTTGACCAATTGTTCAATCTTGTTGTTGGAAGGAGATTCATTATATCCCTGCGGATACGTATAAGTGATGTTGCCTATCGATCCATCCAACCCCTTTTTGGCCCTTCATACAATGGCATGATTAGGATAATCAGTGGTTATTAAAGCTTGATCAAGTCTCACAGTGAGGAGAGCTCTCTGCTGTCGGACTAAGTTTCCGTGCTACAATGGGTGGTAGTAAATATCATACATCATATCATACATCATACATACTTACAAACGTGCATCACTCTTGGAAAAATGAATAGTGTATGTATTAATATAAACACAACATAAAAATATTAGAAACATTCAACACAAACATTTGAAGATGCACGTTTTACGACAATAGGGTAAATCGGTTCAATATTTTGTTGACTTTGTAGACTCAATACATACAATTACAATAATTGAATAAATAAATAAATAACTTATCATTTCAAGTGCAGACATACTCACTTACCTTACCAATAAGACCAAGAATTTGTATGCATTCTATTTGGTCCAAGGCAATTATCTTTCTCTATAAGGTATCCCTTTGACAAGGTCTGTTGATAACGAGGTGCTCATCATACTCCATTACTCCTCCTTGATGAGCACCGAGTTTAAGGTTTCAACCCAACTTAATCGATGAATTTCTGCATTCTGGTAGGTCCCAATGGCTTGATTAGTGCGTCAGCGAGTTGGTCGGAAAATACACCAACTTGTGGATGACTTTTTGTTCGGTTAACTCATATATGTAGTTTCGCTTGATGTCTATGTACTTAACGCGGTTTTTGGTTCTCTCCGACGTTGCAAAGCTGAGGCACCCTTGGTTGTCCTCGAAGACGAAAGAAGGTTTTCCTTCGGGTTCTTCAAGATCTGGCAATAGCCACCGCAACCAAAAAGTTTCCTAGCAAGCCAGTGATTGAGCTTTGTATTCAGCCTCGAGGGATGAGAGAGCCACAAAACTTTGACCCTTACTCACACAGCTAATTGAACCACTTCCACCACTGTTCGGCGAACCCCGGCCCAGTCAGAATCAGAGAATCCATTGAGACTCCACCCTTCAGCTGGTCCGAACTTATACTGTGGTAAATGTCTCATCATGTTCCTGTATAATGGGCTAAAAACTAAATCTGGGCGCGTAGGCAGATACACTTACGCACAACCCAAAGCTACAGGGGTCTAAAGAAAATCTCCTCCCAGAAACAAGTTCGCAGAAAAAAAAGAGCATTGGCCTACACAGAAAAAAATAATTAATTTTAACAAGCGCGCAAAATAGCAATAAAAAGTTGATTATTCACTTGCAATAATTCAAAACTGACCGGTAAAACATTTAAAAAAAGTAATGGAAGTTAGTATTAACGCAATAATAGGCTGATAGTTTTCCGTCAAAATAATAAGTTCTAGCGGTAAACATGTTACAAAAGTCTTCAAATTTTTCAAATCTTTCCAATTGAAACCAAAAAAAATCGTTTAATTTTTTTTTCTAATGTTTTGTTTTTTTATTGCGATTTTGTGGAAAGAGTTGAAGTGTTTGAAGACTTGTGTCACATTTTTACCGCTAGAACTTATTATTATGACGGAAAAATATCAGCTTATTATTGCGATTATACTAATTTCCATTGCTTTTTTTTTGAAAGTTTTACCGGCACTTTTGAATTATTGAAAGTAAATTATCAATTTTTTATTGCTTTTTAAGTTTTTCTTGTGCGAATTGTTATTTTTTTGTTGGCACAGTGTTTAAAAAATTAGTGGAAATTTCACGTTATTCACAGTTCACACAGTTCACAGTTATTTTGCAGTTACTTTTTCTTTTAAAATTTTTCAGCAAAGTTGTCTTCCCAGTGATTCTAGAACAATAAGAGTTACAACTTTTGGTGTGCTGAAACTGTCTCTATCATATGTCAAACGAAAGTTATTATGGTTTATGTTAACAAAGTAGGCCTCTTTAAATGTTTGTTCGGTGACGAACTAGCCCAGGAGGCTAAAAGTCACCATAATAAAGCTATAAAAAAAATGTTTGTTTTACTAGTTGGGGCAAACCAAAAAAATATTTCTTAACACCATTTTAAAGTGTTTTTATTAATGCAGATCATGTCTGAAAACTGGAGATAAGTTGGTTTTTATTTTAAATTGAATAAAACACATATGGAAAGAGCGTAATTTTATAAGAAAATCGTTAATTACTCGCTAACAGCAAGATACATCGGCAAGATTTACACGTCAAAACTTTTGTCTTTTTAAGTTATCAAAATCATCTCGAGACAACGTTGTTGGCAAATTTTAAATAAAAAAGTTAGACCAAAAAACAGCTTTTACTGTAGGGACACCGGAAAAAATGATCTAATTCGGTTTTAATAAGGTAAAGAAAAAAATATACCATCAAAGCTGCTTGAAATAATTTATTCTACAACTTTTCCCAATAATGTATGCCTCTATTTCTGCAAACAAAAAAGTAAGATTTTTGATTTCTCTGAAAAAAAGGATATGCATTCTGGAACATTGTGCAGTGACATAAGAGGATCATACAATTTCAGTGCTGCTAATCTTATTCTTTAAACATGCTCTAATAATCCATCGTAATGTTCATGTTTCATTAATTCATTCTTATATTTTCGGTTTTTTTTTTCAAATAAAATTTAAGTGCTTGTCGAAAACGCACTTATACTATTACTTACAGTGATACTAACAATATTTATAATTTAACCGCCACAAGTTATCCTTTGGTGGTTTTTCCTATATCATTACTAGAAAGCTTTGTTTGCATTTCCAAAATGCAAAGCTTTTGGTTTGCATTTCCAAAATTTGAATTTGTTCCTAGTTTAACCATTATCTTCGGAAGACTCCGCATCAGCGATTTAGCTCCATCCTTCTTTATAAAATTCTTTAACTTTTATTTTAGGTTAATTTTTATCTCTAGCTAACTGCTTCCAATTTTCCTCATTCATTTGATTATATCTATAAAAATCCTGAAGCAATGAGTCTTTCCATGTCATACTAGGTCTTCTTTTCCTTCTTTTTCGTAAAATTAAGTTTGTATGCCAACTTTATAGGATAATTATTATCTCTACTTAAAATATGACCGCAATAGCTAATTCTTCCTACCCTTCTATTTATATAGTGTATAAAAATGGTTTTTAAAATAAGTTTCTTATAATTTGCCTTTAATACTCTAGTTTTACAAAAACTTACCACTACTTTACTAGTTTTAAATGTATTTCTGCATCTTAACCTGTTTTAAGATTTCCTATCCAATTTTTATATAAAGTTTGCATTAAAAAAATGGAGTTTTTTCGGATGGTGATAAAAAAAAGCTAAGACAGATAATTGTTTCTGATAAGTTTCCGACGGAAGGTAATTCTTTAAGCTTACTTGCAAAAAAATTCTACACCCTTCCGAACGGCGTTCCGGCAGTTAAGCGGTACATTCGCTATGGTGAACTGAACAAGCGTGCAGGCATGTTTTTGAGTTCTTTCTTCGTTTTATTTATCAATTCCTCCTCAGTTTTCGCGAAGAAATTGTTGGATCTTACGCTTCAGGTTGGCCCAGAAATTCTCGATGGGACGCAGTGGAAGGACGTTGGGCGGGTTCGTCGACTTGGGTACCACATCGATATTCAGCCGCTCCATCTCCTCCAACGATCGCTTGGAGTAGCGAGACGACGCCAGATCTGGCCAGAACACCAAGTCTTCGCCCTTATGTTTTTTCTTGATGAACGACGTAACTTCCAGCAGGCATTTCGTACTATAAATTTCCCTGTCCACGGCCAGTCCGGAGTGAAAGAAGACCGGTTTTGTCATCCTCTTCTCGCTGATTCTCAGCCACAGCGGCACCTTCTTGGGAAACTTGGTGTATGAAATGAACTTCACCTCGGAGCTCACTTCCATCTTAAGGGAAGTAAAATACAAAGTGCCCTGCCAGTCATTTCCATCCAGGGTGAGATTAGTCTCGTCGTCCATCACCACCGCCACGTCACGATTCACCGGAAAAATCGAGTTGACCATCTTATTCAGTCGCTGCCGCTGCGTCATAGCCTGCAGCTCCGAAACCAGCGGATGTCTCCGCTTCCTGACATGTATGTTCATGTTGCGTCATTGCCTGCAGCTTCAAAACCAGTGGATGTGACTTCCGCTTCCTGACACGTATGTTCATGTTCACCAGGTACTTTTTCACTGTTTGGCCGGTTGAACCGACCTGCCGGCCAAGCGCACGCAGCGATGTAGCCACTTTTCCCTCGGTCTTCCTCTACAGCATCCTTTGGAGCTTCTTGTCGCTCAGGGTCGTCGGCCGTCCGGAACCGGACTTTATTTTGATGCTCTGATTGTTGTCTGATTATGCCAAGATGTTGTAGATGCCGGAACGGGCGTACTTGGCGTCCACAAAGTTCCGCACGATGTCCGTTTTCGACGCGGCGGGGTGCATACTTCTGAACGAAATTGCTTCACTGTTTTTGCCATCACGGTTAGAGTTCGACTGATGGAGCTGTCAAATTTTGTCTGTTGACTCATGGGTTACTATGATTGATGCTGCATGGGTAGTTTTGTCAGTGCGGGTGAAGGTAAACCCATGAAAAATCGGAAATTTTTGTTTATTTTTATTAATGCAAACGTAAATACAAACTCCTAGGTATTTTATACCATCACGAACCTTGAAACATTTTCCATGCAAGACTAGTTCTGCGGGATGCTATGCCTCATTATTTGGAGACCTGAATAGTAATTGACATTTGTCATAATTTAGTTCAAAACCAACATCTGTTAACCGTCTAATCTATCACTTCCCTAAGAATACATTTCATCTGCTCCTTAGATGTCGCAATAATTAATAGATCATCTGCAAAAGCTACACTGAGCGAGCAAATAGAGAGTATTTTATTCGAATATCGTATGGAAATTTTCTAGAAGATATTATTGAAAATTCCAAACGATTCTCTAATGGAAAGAAACATCATAAGACGATCGTATGAAAATTTTACTCACAGAAAAGAAAAGCTGCAACCAGGATTCGGAACCATGAACTTTGGGATCCAGAGACGAACCACAATCCCTCGAGACTATACAAGCTTGATTAATCATTTCAATTTAAAGTGTATAAAAGCCGTGTTTTTCTCGACCAATGCAACTATAATCATTTCACACGATTTCGTATGGAATAATTCTTGGACCCTTGTTTTGTGGATCATAGTTCTGATCGTATGAAAATCGTACGGATAATTTCTTGAGTGTAGTAACAATGGTAATTTAAGGCAACCTAGATCCATTAGCTCAACTTTTGTAATTTTACCTGCAGCTTTTCGTATTAACTTCAAGTTACAGTTGATTATTCCATTCCTAATCTCGATGGAACATTAAGATCTAAAAGGATGACTTAACCTTAACCGTATCGAAGGCTTTTTTCAAATCTAACGCTAATGTATACATATCTTTTCCAGCATTCCAATATTTTTCTAATGTTCTTTTAGTTACAAAAATATGATTATCCGTTGATCTGTTTTTTTGTAAATGCTTCTTGGTACAAATCTGGTTCTCGTGTGTATGTCGTAATTTGTCTGACTATCCATCTTGAATAAATTTTATACACCAAACTGCACATAGATATACGCCTAAAATGATCTGGTTCTGAAGATTTTTTTTCTGTGTTGGAATCTGAGTTGTTTTTAGCCAGTCACTTGGAAGTATATTGTCAATGTAACTTTTCTGAATAATTTTTATAAGAACATCTGTTTCCAAATTTATATTTGTATTTTTCATGACATGATGTTTTTTAACTATTTTCAAGCGATCAAAAGCCTTTTTTCTCTAAGGTGAAGAAGGTGTTGCAGCTATTCTAATAGTTTTATTTGCTGCTCTTTCAATCTTTCCAACTAACTTAGTATAACAGTTTTTAATCATATTTGTTCCAGTATTAGTTGTAATCTGAACTAGGTTCATCTGTGGATTTTTTTTTAACCTCAGTTATTTTGAGTACATCAATGTTTATTTTTGCTTGTTCCTTTTGTGACACCTTATCACGAACGAGTTTTTTAAGCTTCAAACATAGTACTAAAAGCTTATGATCTGACTTGAAGTGAGTCCAGTAGCCTTTTATGAACGTAATTTTCAAGTCTATTAATGTTGGTGCTAGTATATGATCAATCTAGCTCTGTCTATTACCACTTCTCCATGTAGTTAGTATGTCTTTTCCTATTTTTGCCAATACATTTTTCAGTCGTGCTGTGTGCAAAAACATTTTGAAGATTTCTCCATTCTCATTACACTTTTCATGTCCTAACAAATTCCCTATCTATTTCTCATCCTCTTGTAGCCTATCCTTTGTCGCTAGTTGTACCATAAAATCCCAGATTACTATAATATGTTTCATGTCCTTGATTGTTGATGTTACTTCACTTGGTTTGCTCAAAAATGAGTTTTGATTAAGAGCATGAACATTAACTATGATCAGAATGTTATTTGTAACTTTCAATTTAATCCAGATCATACCTTTTCTCACAAGCTTCAAACTTATAACCGGGATTTCCTAGTTTTTCCTGAAAGCAATTGATAAGCCCCTCGTCTTGTTGACATGATTGTCCAGACGTACCATGTAGAGTTTTCAGTTATAATTTCATCTCCAAGTAAGTTAACCTCTTGTAATGCAGCTGTATCAATATTATGGATGTCGAGAATGTCATCAATTTCATCTCTCTTATCTAAGGTTCTACAACCTTTAAAAATCCAACTAGCTACCCTGATTACTAGAAATTAGAAGAAAAATTAGTATTCTCCATTTAATTCCAACTACCTTTGCTTATCTTCGAAAGATACGCGTATTTCGTCTACAATGTGTAGACTTCTTCAGTGTCTCGTACTAATAACTCGACTTAAGTCGCCATAACTTTTTATTTGATGACTATAAGTAATGAATTCCTTGAACAAAGTTGAGTCCTTTAGTTCCTCTTTCGAAAGATGTCTTTGGATCCGCGAAACAATAAAAACTCTACATGTTACGAGCAAAAGACGGATCGTGTTCCATCTTACAAGCCTTTCCTATATAGTTAAAAAATTAAGCATAAATTGAAAAAGCTGCAATTTGACCAAAACCAACATGGTACAGTTATGCGTAGAACGGCAGTTCTCCTCCTGTGCAAATTTTTGAACTTGTGCCATTTTGCGAATAGTTTCCTAGTGTATCTGTCCATCTTACTCTTAATTATTTTTTCAGTGATAAATCATCACAGTGATATCAATCTGATAGGTTTGGTTCTGTTGACTTCTTCTGTGACACCGACACCTACTACGAATTCTGATTCGGATCCCCTGAAAATAATTTACTCATTGTTTAACTTCAACTCCATTTCACCTAGCTTCTTTACAATTCCACGCTCTTTAAAACACCGTACATGTTGACCCTGAACTTTCATCTCTGCAAACATTGATTCTACCACCTGACACACTTTGTTGCTTGTTGCATTATCTTTTCCTGCCAGTTGTCTAATAATTACTTCCCTTAGCTCTGTCATCGTCTTCTAGAATACATTCTTCCAGTAACTCATCTTCTTTGCCTGAACCAATTGATTTGATTGACCTTGACTTCTGTGAAACAAAGAATCTGCTAGGCATATTTTTCAGTTCATGGTCGCCTTTTTGATCGAATCATCCGTCGTTTTGGCCACGAAATTATTTGAATATAGTCTCCCCTTAAAATTGGCCAAGAACTTCTCGATTGGGTGGAGCTGAGGAACGTTGGGAGGGTTGGCATACTTGGGCACCACCGGAATGCCCAATCACTCCGTTTCCTCCAGCGCCCGCTTCGAGTTGTGGGCCGACGCTATATCCGGCCAAAACACCACGTTATCATTCTTGTGGTACTTTTTAATTAATACTTTGGGGAGGTACTTTGTACTGTAGATCTCGCCGTTAACCGCCGGAAGAGCCACAGGAACACCTTCTTTGGGAACTTCGTGTACGCTATGTACTTCACATCGCTGCTAATTTATTTTCTCGGGAAGGTAAAGTAGCCTTTGCCTTGCTAGTCGTTGCCGTCCAACGTGAAGTACGTCTCGTCGTCCATAACGACCACCACGTTCCGCTTCGCCGGGAAGATCTCTTTGGCCAGAATCTCCAACCTTTGTTTCTGAGTTTCCGCTTGGTTCTCCGACACGGCTGGCTCAAACTGACGCTTCCACAAGTGCATTTCCATTTTGGCCAAATACTTTTCGACCGTTTGGCCGGTCGCACCGACATCCCGGGCCAACGCACGGAAAGAAGTTCCACCTTGCCTACCGTCTTCCGTTTGAGCTTTTGTTGAATCCTCCGGTCGCCTAAAACGGTTGAACACTTCTTCAGAATTGCCAGAATCTTCGCCTTCTCCTTGTTCGATCCATCTCAATCGTTGTGCGCCTCATCTGCATGTTTGCGCCGGATCTTTTTCGAGAACCATTTTTACTAGGCTGCCGTTTGACATTTTTACGATATACCCA
Organism: Aedes japonicus; assembly: GCA_034211315.2. Taxonomy (NCBI): domain Eukaryota; kingdom Metazoa; phylum Arthropoda; class Insecta; order Diptera; family Culicidae; genus Aedes; species Aedes japonicus. The sequence continues at coordinate 82,458 of JASCZW010001264.1, forward strand.
GCCCACCGTAGTCAACCAATTTTAGCGGAGTGAACGATGAGAGTTTCTCCCAGCAACTGATGCAATTCGTGATTCATTTGCCTCCTCCATGTTCCGTCTTCCGTAGATCGTACGCAACATCTTCCGTTTGAAGACACCAAGGAGACGTTGGTCCTTCACGAGCAAGCTTTGTCGATGTTAGCGTCCTTTGAAATTCAAAGTAGTCGCGATTATCGGCCATAGTACGCCCTTGTAATACTCTGTATTATATTTCGGGTTTAAGTATAAGTAATTAAAACACACTTCTTATCGGTTAGACCTTCGGGTATCGACTCTTCTTCATTTATTTAAACTATATTCTCTTGACCTCGGGGCACTCATTTATCCGAAGTCTTCTAGCAATACATATATATAAAACGGTATCGGAACAGATGTCGAATTCAGTGATACAACACTCTGCTGGTGTCATTATCGGCGGTCATCAATGAGCCTAGATATACGAGTTCGTCTACAGACTCAATTTCATTGTGAGTGTCCCTGAGACTTGGACGACACACATCACTCGATCTATCGTTTGGTTAAGTCACGTAAGTTTTTCTGCAAATCTATATTGGTGCATAATCTGCCAACGCTGGTGTTAAATGAAAAGATGATGTGTGGGCACGTTATATTCGCAACATTGCTGCGCAAATTGCAGAATCGCGAAAATCTAGTCCGTAGGTGCGAGAGTACCCATGAGCTTTACTTGGTACTGCTCCAGCAACTTTTTTGCAATTGCTGACAGATGGCGGCATACAATTTGCGAGAGCTACTGAGTTGCGTGATTGCCCTTCATAAAGATGGGACACATGACATCTTCCATCCAATCCACTGGTAAATGCGCTTCCTGCTAAATCTTGGTAATTACCGAGTATAGCACCCTTGCCAATGCTTCACCGCCGTACTATAATAACTCGCTTGGGAGTTGGTCAACATCAGCAGCTTTGTTATTTCTTAACCGACCAACTTTCTCCTTATCTTCATGGAGGGACGGGGTCGGAATCCTGTCATCGTCTGCGAGTGTTCACAGATTTAATACCATGCCACCTTCGTTTGCTGAAACATTGTCGTTCAGATGCTCGTCAACGTACTGCTTCCACCTTGTGATCACCTCACACTCATCCTCACCCACATCGTCTTTTACAATTTTCATAAATGATTTAAACGAATTGCTTACTGTTTAGCAACGTGCGAAATACATAGTATTTTTAATTTTGAAAGTGTTTATCGAACGTTTAATGTCTCTTGGCATCGAATTGAAAACATTTATTCCTTTAACGTACAATGGGTATGTTTTATATCTTTGAATTTCCCTAGTTTCTAGTATTATATCTATGAATACCCCTTCCTCTTTCAATTCGATCTCACAAATATCGAGGCAGCAAACCGTTAACTCAATCAGTAGCAAAAAAAGCCGAGCAAAATTTTGCTTACAAAAAACGCGTTGTTCAACCTTCTGTAACTTTGTCATTTATCAATATATTTGGCTCAAATTTTGACAACACTATAACCAATGTTTTGACCTTATGTGACCAAAATTTTATGTTGATGAAATTTATAAATTTGAAATTATCAAAACATAAATGGAAAAAGTCATTTTTGGACATACCAATTTCAAAAATCCGTTTTTTTTGTGGAAAACTTAGATAGCATATTAAAAATTTCTCCATGGCTTAAAACAATACAGAGATTAATGTGGACTAAATTTGAACTGTTTCCATGCAGTGCTTTGGACTACAGCTGGTGTCAAAGTTGACGCTCCAACATGAGTATTTCCCTTTTTCAATCCGATATTTACCATGCTGAAATATCGGTGCAAAAAAAAAGCCGAGGCGTTGTCATCATACAGGTTTGGGCCGAATTAATAAGATTGGTTATAGTGTTGTCAAATTTTGCTGCTGAGTGTACTTTAAAAATGAACACCATTGTCAAATATTTGTACATTTCTTTGCTTCGCCGATAACCATTGCAACGCGTCTAACATAAAAGTCGAGGAAGTAAATCTGTTACATCTTAAAATCAAACGCATCATTTTACCCTGCAAACGATGTAGCTCCAGTATTTGTGTTTGATTGGCCAAAAATAAAATGGGAGGGCAAAAGTCCAAATGAGGAGAGATGAATGATAAGTGTAGCTGTATTTTACTGCAAGTGGTTATTATCGTTTTTAATCGGCGTAGAATTTAATACTACTTGGCAAATATCTTGATTACATTGTAGATTCGAGCGTTGAGATATTTAATCTCCCGACCGAGATCAATTGCCTCATCATCAATCGTAACTGAGATGCCCTCATTTACTCGATTCTGCGAAATAACCATAAATTTAGTTTTACTTATATTTAATTTTAAATGCTTACATTTCAACCATCTACTGGGAAAACACAGATTTTCGTTCAAATAGGAGACGGTTTCATTTAAATCCTTAGCTGCAATGAATAACACTGTATCATCAACAAACAGATTAATGTCACAAAATCGTTAAACACGTCGCATGTCATATTAATAAACAAAAAGGGCCCTAATAAACTTCCCAAGGTCGTTCTCCACGGGACTGAAACAGAATTATTAAAACCAGTCCTTTGAGTGCTGTCAGATAAATAGCTTGCAAACCATCTGTATGTAGTACTCGAAATTCCAAAGCGCTTTAATGTTTTCAGCAACAAGGGCCCAGAAATTGTTTCAAAAGCGCGTTTTAAGTCCAAATAAATCGTGTATCTTTACTCTCTATGTTATCTTATGTTAATTCTAAAATAAACGTGGTTTTACAAGAATGGCCTTCAACGGGCATTTTGTACATCAACAGGCCTTTTGCTGTCCCAATAAAACAAAGCCTAACCCCAACTTTAAGCCCCTTATATAAAATCAAGAACATCCACGACAAGCGCTTCATTGCCGGCAGAACCTGAAATTAACATTAGATTTGTATACTAGAAATATGAATATGTTAAATATGGCAACATAATTGATAAGTAAAAACTAAAATGTGTTACATCCATCATAATCAATCAGAAGTTCAACTGTAAATAACTGCTCTTTATTCAACCAAGACATAGTCACCCCTCTATATAATGACTTAGTTTCCAAACAAAATCTGACATTTTTTTATTCATCCCTACCACAATTTCTTGTACCGGATCATGACAACGAATTCCCCACGCGGTGTCTTGGTAGGACAATTAATCATTAAAAAATCAGAATAGTGAAAACATTCGTTAGAGGAAAACTCGGTAAGCATCCGTCAAGTGAAAACAAAAATTATTCCTATAAAACTAGAATTGATTTTGGTAAGGGTTTTAGTCATGCTGATAACCTTTAAGTTAATTCGATGAGAGCAAGATGGATATTTTTCTACAATATCAAGACTTGTCCGTAATCATTTCGATCATATCGTACGATTTCAACTAGGATAGAACTAAGAGAAGACAATAGATTGCCCATCAGACAGAAAAAAAAACATTCAACTGAGCAATTTATCATTCAAAATCCATACCATCGCTGGATCCGGTTGCTTTGGACAGCACGTCCCGTGGCAGGATTTGATACGAAGCTAATGATATTTTGATATCCTCACCAATATACAATACATAATAAATCTTTCATGTAACTCACAAACGATTTGATGCGTACAAACCAACGAACGCCTTTCTCCTCGAATATTGATGGAAAATATCCTGTGATGACCATAACTAAAAAGATGATCGATAAAAAATGATACCATCTCGCTGGGGTTGTAATGCCTTCATTAACAGTGATATTTTCGTTGCTTATGTGCTTATCCGTTGAACGACAGACAAATCTGAAATTGCTATCATAGCAGGAAACCACCTTCGCTAGAATTTCCCAACACTGACAGATTAAATCTCAATGCGTATGTTAACCTGAAACACGTGATTGAACAGCCTGTAATTTATCATGTGATTCACATTTCTTATATGAGTTCACTGCTATGCTAGCTTTTTTCCGTACTTCCCGCTATATCTTAACTTATGACGGTGATTTATTTCTGATTTGACATGAAACAAACTAATGGAAATGCATTGTGGTCATCCCGTCTCGGAAGCAACCCAGGAAAACCTGTACCCATTTTTCCATCATTTCAGATAACTTTATGGGAAAAATAATTCCCCCATTAATAATCATGATTTGCTGCCTAATGTTTGCAATTCGCTGCTTTTTTCCTATTCCGTACTCTGTTTGTAGAAGTGGAGAAAAAATCACCAACCTGTAAAAAAGAACCCGAAGCCAAAAAAACGCATACAAACTGAGACAGGAAGCTCACCGGACGCGTCAGGAAAAAAGAAAATATTATAATGAAATTAAAAATTTAAATAATCAAATGGAAAATGTCTCGAGTCGAGTGGAACATATTTTCCAACCATTCACCAGACACTCCGAGGACGGGTTGACGCTGACGTGGAGTTAAACCTCAGCATATGAAATTTCGTGAGAATTAATGTTTGAAGGTTTTCCATTAGCGAAATTGAAAAGTTTTCCTATGGTCGGTCAGATTTTCTAATTAAAGGACGGAGCGAAGGATTTCCGAATCAATTAAATTCTACTCCCGCAACCCCTTGCACTCTCACGAGTCATGTGCACCGACAAATCAACACATTGAAGTCAATATTATGACAACCACATTGTACGAATAATCCCTTCACAAGTCAATTGCAAATTCCTGTCCATGGATCGTGACAAACGCCTCACAATAAGGACACAACGAAGCGTGAAGAGTCGCAGGTTTTTCCGAAGCAAATTGCGCTCGTTAATTGTTGTACTGACACTACCTACCCAATGGCTGCTGTTATACAATACGTTTGTAAAGCCCTAAGCGACGCCCATTCGCCATTGTTTCGTCAATTGCGAGCGACGCTGACGTCGACACCGCCGTCGCCGCGTGTACGTTTTACGCCCGTGATTTTTTTTCATAGACCAAGACACATGACGCCAATGAATACGTCCATTCCGGTCGTTCAATGTGCGGTTTTTTTTTTTGACAGGGTGCGATGGTGTGGAAATCAGAATGTTCGGCAGATGAAGGATGACTTGTGTCTTGTGACAGAGAGCTCCCGTTACTTGGCGGGCAGAGGTAATAGAAAAGAAGGCAGAGGCAATAATCACCAGTGACGTTGGTTATTTCTATAATTTCTATTATTTATTTTATGGCCACGTGCAAGCAATATTCCAGTGCTATTTTAATCGTTGATAGGTTCCAATGTTTCACATGCGACATCATGCAATGTCGATTTTGAGTGCGGCATTGGTTATATTCTGGATGAAAATTCATAATATAATTGAATGCACTTCTTTCTTCTTTCTTAGCGTTTCAACCTAATTGATTTCGCAAATAGTTTATTGCTGGCTCTCAACTTAGTGTTCTAAATGCACTTTCACAGTTATAAATTAAGAGCTTTCGATGACAGGTACCATTTTTGCATTAGTATGATTGTACCCTATGCAGAGGGAGTCGAGAAATTTTCCGTGACTAAAAAATCCTAAACCAGACCGGTCCAGCATGATGCTGCTTTGTAGCTGGGCCTTTATCGACTGAGCTAACGGGAGGATTGAATCACTTGAGACTCAATAACCTTGGCATATAATGCTATATAAAAGATAAATTAAGCCGATTTTTCATGCAAAATTGAGCAGATATATAACGTAAATCCGGCCTGTTATATTAAAGATTTCGTTACTTACGTTCACTTTGGCTTGCAATAGAACGAGAGGGAATTTTACGCGTCTGTAAAATTCTTTCTTTTCTGTGTACACTCTTAAAAAATGTTATGTACACATAACGTCCGCATTAAAAAATTGACTTTTTTCGGATGGTGATAAAAAAAAGGCAAGACAGAAAATTGCTTTGGATAAATTTCCCATGGAAGGAAATTATTTAAGCTTACTTGCAAAAAAAAATCATTCGACATGCCAGACAAAAATATGCGTGTAGACATGTTTTTGAGTTCTTTCTTTGTCTTATTTATCAATTTCTCCTCAGATTTCGCAACAAAACTGTTACAGTAGATCTTACGCTTCAGGTTGGCCCAAAAATTCTCGATTGAACGCAGCTGGGGGACGTTGGGCGGGTTCGCCGAATTGGGTACCACATCAATATTCAGCCGCTCCATCTTCTCCAACGATCGCTTCGAGTAGTGAGCCGACGCCAGATCCGGCCAGAACACCACGTCTTCGCCCTTATGGTATTTTTTGATGAACGAAGCAACTTCCGCCAGGCATTTCGTACTATAATTTCCCCCGTTCACGGCCAGTCCAAAACGAAAGAAGAGCGGCTTTGACACCCCCTGCGCGCTGATTGTCAGCCACAGCAGCAACTTCTTGGAGAACTTGGTGTGTGAAATGAACTTCACCTCGGAGCTCACTTCCTTCGTGGGAGAAGTAAAATACGAAGTGCCCTACCAGTTGTTGCCATCCAGGGTGAGATAGGTCTCGTCGTCCATGACCATCGCCAGGTCGCGATTCGCCGGGAAAATCGAGTTGACCACCTTACTCAGCCACTGCCGCTGCGTCATTGCCTGCAGCTCCGAAACCAGTGGACGCGACTTCCGCTTCCTGAAATGTATGTTCATGTTTGATGGTACATTTTTGGTGCTTGGCCGGTTGAACCGACCTGCCGGCCAGGCGCACTTTTCCCTCGGTCTTCCTCTTCAGCATCCTTTGGAGCTCCTTGTCGCTCAGGGTCGTCGGGCGTCCGGAACCGGGCTTTATTTCAATGCTCTGATTATTGTCTAGTAGTACCAGAACGGGCGCATCTGGCGTCCACAAAGTACCGCACGATGTCCGTTTTCGACGCGGCGGTTTGCCGTTCTTTGAACACACACACACACTTCTGAACGGAGTTGCTTAACTGTTTTTGCCTTCACGGTTGGAGTTCGACTGATAGATCTGTCAAATTTTGTCTGCTTACTCATGGGTTACTATTATTGATGCTGTATGGGTAGTGTCGCCCATGAAAAATCGACAATTTTTGTCCATTTTTTGAATGCAAACGTTAGATGCAAATCCAAAAATAAAGGTTGTCATTGAAATGAAAATACCATATGATACGAAATAATGTCTTGTGATGCAATATCACATCTAGAATTGCAGAATAGCTTCGCTCAACATAATTTCTTCGCTCATCATAATGATTTATTGAACTATATTGAATGAATGGTGATGTCTTATAACTTCATTCTGCAAACTAAATTTAGCCCTCCCCTGGATTTGGGCAACAAATAGGTAGAGTTTGTATTTTTTTTGTGAGAGAATGTAAAGGCGTACGAACTTCCGGTTTTGATGATTTTAAAAAGATAAAAATATTGTGGAAATTCAAAATGGCGATTTCTCGAAACCATGTTTTTCAATCTAACTTCCGATTCCCTCGATCAAATAACAGTTTGAAAGGTTATAATTTGTTGTACGGCTTGATCTAAAAATTAAACTTTTCAGTTCAAATGATCACTATGCCATGAGTTTAAGTTTAAATTGTCTAAAATTTAGTTCAAACCGTAGAAAATTTCATTATCTTCCAGAAATGATAACTAAATTTGATTTTTGTCCACTACAAGAAGCTGCAGGCTTGAAGTTGTCGCCCCATGTTTTGCACGCAGAGGTTTACGGAAATCGCCATTTTGCAGCTGCCATTTTGAATTTTCACAGTTTTTTATCTTTTTGAAATTTTGAATAATAATTGAATTTAATCGTCAAAACCGGAAGTTCTTACGCCTTTTTTTAAACCGGCTAGGTAGCTCAGTGGTTACCCGTTCTGCTTACTGAGCAGATGGTCGGGAGTTCAATCCCAGGCCCGTCCCCTTCCTTGCTATTTGTCACTTGCCTCTTTCTCTCACCACTAGATTTAAAATCAAAAGCAGTCTACTGCGCTTTCTTTCATTGATCGCTTCACTTACCACAGTGCATCCATGATCTAAAAATAACCTGCCTCACTAACACAACTATCCTTCCCTTCGCAATTGTAGAGATGCAGTGGTGCTCACCGTCTCTAATAACAACGATTGTCAAACTAATCATCCTTCTTCCCCCCTCCCATAAGACCGTGAGGACGTCGCCGGCGCCGATACTGATCTATAAATAGAATTAGTGAACTTGTACATTGAAGATGGTAAAGCTACTCCCAAGCTCCATCTATGAGGTTCTCTATGCAATTACACTAGTTCTGATCAGTAAAGAAGTAGCAACTGCGATATTGCACGGTCTTTTTAAAAAAAAACCGGAAGTCCGTGCGCCTTTTCATTCTGCCACAAAAAAATACAAACTTTGCCTTATTTTTGCCCAAATCCAGGGGAGGGTCCACTTACTACACAGTATTGTCCTGTCACAGCTTTCAAATGTGAATAAGGGAGCAGCGAACGATGTATAATGGGTACACCTTTTAAGAGCGACAATGAGTCAGTGTTGGGTTGGCAGTTGGCGGTGACAAGAACTCTGGAGCCGTTGGCCAGGCAGCCGATGGCTTAGCAGACTGTTGCTAGGCTGCCATTGTTATTCAGTCGCATGCTAGGCAGTCGGTTAACCAAGCCATTGTTAAATTTGTAGCCAGTCAGTTAGGTGCAGGTACAAGGAGCGGAATAAGGGGCTATTCATAAGCCACGTACATTTTTCTGGCGGGAGGGGGGTTCAACCAAACTCTACGCTCCATATATAAATTCAAAAAAATGTATGGAGAAGTAAGTGACTATATTTTGCGTACTAAAACCACAGTATATCAGTATTAAAGATAGCTATATGAAAAACCAATAATCTAACAAGTAGTCTCATTTATTCGTTAGAGAATCAAAAATGAGTCCTAGTTGTTTATGTTGGAATGTTGGATCTACCCTTCTCCGATGAAAGATTACCCGCCTGTGGATCCCAAAAGCGAACGACGGTGAGCCATTTAGCTCTCACCTACTCACGCAATTGACTAGAGTAGTCCTGACTGCGAAACTACCGTACAACATCACCCAAGATCGAAAATCCGATACTCCACTCAACCACTCGCTTCTTGATTCTCCCGTCATCTTCGCTGCTGATCCGCCATGATTTGCGTTATGGCTCCGTTGATCGCATTCCAAACACTTTCATCACGACACATTCTATAGACGACGTTAACTGGGCTGATATCTGCCCCGCTGATGGCAAGCATCTCGCTTTGCATTGATCCAAATCGTGAGCACTCAAAGAGCTCGTGCTTAGGTGTTTCTTGGACGTCTGCCCAATCCGGACAAAAGGGTGACGCTGCGTGTTCGAATCGATGCAAATATTGTCTGAAGTAACCATGGCCAGACAGAAACTGCGTAAGGTAGAAATTTTCCTCTCCATGCTTCCTTTTCATCCAGATCGACAAATCCGGTATGAGCAGGTGTGTCCATCGACCGTTCATCTCCGTGTCCCATTCTCGTTGCCTCGTTGCCATCGACTCCGCTCTCACCAGCTTTCGAACTCCTCTGACATTTTTCCTCTAATAAAATTCACTGTCCTCCGCAAGAGTGATGCCGATCGGGATCATTCCGGCAATGACGCAAACTGCTTCCGATGAAATACACACTAAGAAATTTATAATTTTACACGAGACATAACTCATGTTTGTAAAAAGTTGGGGAACGTAAACAAAGATTTCGTGTGAAATTTTGTCTTTTGGAACTTACACATACGCAAATCGACAAAAGGTGTGTTTGATTGTATTTATTTTCTCATCTCTTTGAACTCATTCTTATGTGCTGAAGGACGCTTGCATGTGTCGGTCTCAGGAGACAGAAATTTACATGACATTTTGGTAGTGTGATAGTTCGTATTGAACGTACTGTTTAGCTTAGCCCGGTTTCACTTGGTTTCCAGCGCTGCGACCCAGACTGGACCACCGTATCTTAGTATCGATGATAATACACTAGCCAGTAGACGCCGCTTACTACTTCTAGGTCCGTAGCTATTCGGCATGATTCTGGCTACCGCATTGATGGCCTTTGCCGCCTCCCACAGGTATAATCTAAATGGCTGTTGAAATTTAGCCGGTCATCGATCATCGCACCCAAATACTTCAGCAAGCGCCTCGAGGCTATGGCAAGCCCTCCGATGACGATTTCTGCTCACTGTACCGATTTGCAGTTGCTGACCATTAGCACCTCCGTTTTGTGATGGGCTATCTGCAGCTTCATAACCTGCATGCTGCTTTCAATTATGCCGATTGCTTCGGTCGCCAGCATTTCCAATTCTTTCCATGTTTCGCCTTTCACTGATAATACTATGTCATCTGCAAAGCCAACGATCACTACGCCTTTGGCATGTTTCAGCGGCAGTACACCGTTGTAAATCCCGTTCCAAAGTGTTGGGAACTCCCGCCGTGATGTTACCCGATTTCCGCCCACAGAGGTCTCGTAGATCAGCACCCGGTTCTGAAACTAACGCTGACTTCTGAACAGGTAATCATGGACCCTTATTCCGTGCAGCGACTCGGCAATAGCCTTCCAGCTGGCACTATTGAAGGCGTTCTTAACGTCGATCGTTATAACAGCCCAAATCGATAGCCTCTCCGTTTCTGCTTGGACGCCTTTACGGATGTCTCAACCACTATCCGAATAATATCCATCGTAGACTTCCCATTCCGGAAACCGAATTGCATCCTCGATAGCCTGTGCTCGCTTTCGGTAAATTTCGTCAGCCTGTTGAGGATGATCCTCTCCAAGAGTTTCCCGAGAGTATCCAAGAGGCATATTGGCCTATACGATGTTGGATCCCTTGGAGGCTTTATTTGCTTCGGCAGCAACACTAATTTCTGTATTTTCCACCTGTTCGGAAAATGGCCTTCCTCTAGAAATTTCTGTAGCACATTTTTGAACGTTTCCGAAAATGCCTGAATCGTCACTTTCAAAGCTACGTTAGGGATTCCATCCGGCCGGGTGCCTTGTTCACCTTAAGCCCTTCCCCACTGCCACGAGCTCCTCGTTTGAGACTTGCATGCCCTCAACATTACTTCTTATTTCCTCGCTGTAAGGTGTACGGGGCCACGTTGTTGGATCGTGCGTCGGGAAGAGTCCATCTACGATAAACTTCAGTTTCGCTGGACTTGGCTCTGAAGCCATTGTTGGGCCTTTGATCCTCGCCATAATAATACGATACGCGTCGCCTCAGGGGTTGACATCAGCGGCTCACTCATTGTAGCAGCTCGGAACACCCCCTATGTACCTCTCTGTCTACTGCGGTGTTAGCTCTCTGGACACGTCTTCTGGCTTTGAGACAACTACCGCGAAGAATACTGAGTTGCTCATTCCACCAGTAAGCTAGGCGGTGCTTGTTCATCGGCTCCAGTTTCCTCGGCATGGTTGCGTCGGACGCCCTTACTAACGCATTCGTCAGCTGGTCCGCGTTTTGGTTCGAGAGTTTGTTGTCGAACCGAAGTGCCTCAACAAAGAGTTTCTTGTCGAAGACCTTCGTCTTTTACTTCCGCTAGCAACTATTTGTTCTTCGTATTGCGACAGGATTTCGCTGGCCGATGCTGTACCGGATCGCCAGATGGTCGGTATGGGTATACAGCTCACACACTCTTCAGTTCATGTTTGTCATCAGCGACGGACTACAGAAGGTAACATCGATGACAGATCCACGACCGTCCCTGCGAAATGTGCTGGCGGAACCTACATTCGATAGTGTAACTTCCAGTTTTGCCGAGGCTTCTAGCAGTCTGCACCCTCTAGCGTTGGTACATCTGCTGCCTCACTCCACAGCCCAAGCATTGAAGTTTCCTCCGATGACGACCGGTCTTCTTCCAATGAGCTTTTCAGTCAGTGCATCCAACATCTGGTGGACCTGCTCCATGGTCCACCTTGGGGGTGCATTGCAGCTGCATATAAAGATCCCGTTGATTTTGGCGATCAAGATCACGGCTTGTTAGGTGCTTTGCAGTTTGTTTATCAAAAAGAACTGCTTGAAAAAATAAAAATGTTGTTCAAAAAGACATGTCACAAAAGACATGACATATCAGTCGAAGTCTTCAAAAAGACATGTTGGCAAAAAAAGAAAAATCTCCCTTAGAAGTTCGATTGTTCCATGCAAAAATGTCAAATTATAATGAACAGTTTTTCATCGAAAGACGCAAAAATCACCCATAGTTCATTGCTTAAGTCTAAAATATTAAAAAAAAATAATCAATTTAGCAGATGATGGAGTTTTAAACTAGAAACAACATAATTCAGGATTTAGAGAAGAACAAAGGTTTCAATATTTCAAGAATTACTAAAATCAATGGAAAATTTTTAAATCCGAAAGATCTTCTATATGCTACAAAGTTAAAATTTTCGTTGTTTTCATGTCCCGAAGAATACAAGATAGTAAATTCAATCTTTCATGTCCCGAATAATACAAGATAATAAATCTAATCTTTCACACGAAATGTTGGCAGATTGAAAGTATTGGAATTAGAAAGAACTGCTAATATATTTCAGAGAACGAAATCGCCCATGCAAGGTTTAAATAAATTTATATTTAAAAAAATTTAAATTTAAATTAAATTGTACCATCTTCTACTTTCCAAAATTCAGTCTAATGGATTTCAGCCTAATGACCCATGTTACCCAATAACGTTCGGCCTAATGGAATTATAACTGCTGGTATTCAGCCCAATGACATTTGGTCTAATGACATTTGGCCCTAATGGCATTCAATCAAACAGAATTCAGCCTAATGGCCTGGATGAACATATTTCAGTAACTGCATGAAGTAAAAACATTGAAAACTATTGTGGTTATGGTATAATAAAGAATGTTCTAAGTTTCCTTCCTTCAACGCTGAAACAAGTATTGGAGTGGAAAATTGTTCTAGGTTATCCAATTTTTTTTTTTTTTGAGTTTTGGTTTTCATATCTTCAACTGACATCGTCAACCGGTTAGTATTTTATGAATACGGATTCATGAAGTTCCATAGTTCAGAGAAGAAAGTATTGAAGAGAAAAGTTATTTATGGTTATACGAGAACTGTCTGGAATAAACGTGTTTAGATCTTATTACCAAACCATCAATACTTTGATAGTTTATGGATACGATATGAATTAGAGAAGGCCCAGAAATTTAAGCTGAAATGTGTCTCTACGTGAAAAGTTGTTCTAGGTTATCCAAGAACTCTATGGAATAAAGTATTTATATCTACAAGTGAAATTATCAATATCAATCTTTTCAATGTAAAAGCTTGAAGAAAAAAGTATTTAGTGAGAGTAACACAATAGCTTAGAATATTATTGTTCATTAGTTCTAATAAACAAAATGTCACAAAATATTGACGACTGTCTTCTGAAGGTTGATTCCATCTGAACATGAGGTGATTTTAAAAAAACGAGCGCCATCTATATGTGAGCCGGGACTTTCCATGATATTCAGCCCAGAATTTATTTTTTGTTAAATATCTGACCTCTAGACCTGTAGGAATATAAATCCGACCCATAAACTATCAAAGTATTTCTGGTTATTCTCACACACCTTGGGACTTTACTTAAGGCAATCTTGAATAGTAAAGAAAAATAAATCAACCCAGGAGATTTATTGCTTGGATCCATTTACCTCTATGAACTGAATGTAATCAATAACAATTTGGTTTTGCTTGTTAGTCTTAAGACCTCAAAAGAAATTTTGGATGATCAAAAATATTCATGCGACCCAAGATATCATCTTACTTAAATCTCTGAACCTCTGAGAATACGAACCGAATTCATAAACTACCATCACATCTCTGGTTACGCTTTGCAACCAGATGTGACCTCAACTCCAGGGAGCTCTACAATGCATTGCTCTATATTAAACCTAATATTGATTGTAATGTTCTTAACTTCCGCTCCCACCTCAAGGATAAATCACAACCTCACACAAAGCCTTCACTTCATAATCCTGCTACCATGTAACGCTTCATTATAACAATCGTCATTCCCACAGACACACTCCAGTGCAAACAAACCGGAAGCAAAACGATTTATTATATCCGAATGACTTTCATTTTGTCACGGTGACATCAACAAAAATATTTTTTTTCGCTTCTTGATATCAACGATTCCGGTATCAAGTATGGAAGATCTCAACTCTCGCTCACCAGCGAGCGATTCATAAAGATACGAAACGGTCGTGTGCCTTGAAGCACGCGCCTCTACCCATCGAGAGTGTCCTGCAAAAGCGCGGCCTTGTTTATACGCGTTGATATATTTTTCACCATTAATCCGGCCGCCAGTGGCAGGCGCCCTCCAGCACCGATGCCGTCAGGATCGAGGGAGGCAAAAAAGAGATAAATGGAACATCATAAACGAAGCGCGAAAAAACAACACATTCCAAGCTCCTTCGCCGTCATTTTCGCGAAAAACGGCTCGTGTAAATCGTGTGAAAAATTGTAATCTTTCCTATTGGATAAACATTGTCCTGTTTTTATAGACAGATCGTTTCCGGATCCGCTTCGGCGAAACGAACTGGGAGAGCAGTGTGGTTATGGACGTCGTTGAAAAAATAATCCTGCAAATGGTGAAATTCGTACGTTTTAAGGTAGAGTAAATTTCTTTTCTTTGGAACACAACTAAACGTTAATCTTCTCCGAGAAGCCTCTTTTACTTATCCTTTTTTATTGACATTGACTTGATGGATGGAGTGAACTTTCAGAGCCTACTAGTGCAAGTGTGTTGAATCGCATACGATAAAAAGGCCACAATTGGTCTATAAAAAGAGGAATTTTAAACCCTTCTTTCGAAGAAACCTGCTGAGAGGCTCGTCTTCACCACGATCATAGTTGATTTTCCAGAAATCCCGGAATCGCGTACCACACAGTGTATGTAATGAGTTGAAATTGCTACCTACTGTTCAAATAGCCATCCCGCAGCGATAACTGCTAGGATAGACCCAATTCGTGCCCATAGTGTTTGATATCCATTGCTCAATAACCAAAAGAAGCCAAAGCCATCCATGAGGGGTGTAGCCCATCTAAACACAATCCTGACTTTTTTCACTTCCACAGGAACGTCCGATTCCATCTAGTCTCGTTCACATTAGTCCCTTCTCGATCCTGTTGCGAAAAAAAGAAAACATTCGAGGTGTATTACCCAGAAGAAGGGTCGCTTTACATTATTATATGAACCCATCAACCCCTGTTTATTATGTTCGGCTATGTGTTTACGCTTTCCGCTCTGCAAAGATAGCCTCGCAGCATCAGGGAGAAAGAATGATTTCCCTTCCCTAGCAATATCCATCACTGCCTATTTTAAAATATATTTTTATTCCAATGTTATTTTATGTAACAGTTTAAAAATACATTCTCCCTCATCCTTCGCCCAAATGAGTGCTCAAACCTTGCGGCGATTGCCTTGAAGTCGTTTTCCTTCCCTCAGGAAAAGTGTGACACGCCGCATGGGTATTGTTAAAAATTTCCCCATCATTCATCAAATTAGCTAAATTGAAATATTCTAATAAAATTTCACGATTAACTATTTAATTTGATTGCGTTTTCGAGGGAAGCGTGCAGCAGATAAGGAATAAGGTGATGCGGTCGATGATACGATATAGCAACATGGAAGATATCGAACCCGTTTCGGAAACCAATTTCAATTTGCTGTTTCATCTCTGTCCAACACACCCGGTGCCGTTGTCGAATGGAATACCATCCTTGCGCTGAACCAATCAGAGATTCCTCACCGGATTGTGACAGGTTGATGTCAGGATTGGAATGTGCTAACGGACCGACGGTTAGGTGCCCAAAAATGAATGAGTTTTAATTTGTTGCGGTTTGGTGAATACTGTCGGCATTCGTTATGGTGTTGTAGGAATTCGAAAAGGGAGAAGAACGTGGGTAATTTTGGAATCCTCTTACCAGGACGAGCAGGAGAAAGGGTTACGACACAACGGACGACGGTTGGTGCGAGGGATGTAGGTTTTAATTGAAAATAATGTTGTGCAAATGGAGTGCTAATTGAAGGATACTTGTGCATTGCCGTGATTCAGCTTTATCTTAAATTATTGTATGCATGATAGCAGTGTGAAATTGTTTGCAGAATGTACTCATGTGCAACAAGCAATTATCTCTGATAAGGCATCAGTTCCTGAAAAATACTTTTGATAGCCGAACTAAGAGACGAGACTTTTGTTTTGGAATAAAAAATTACAGGCTTAATAAGAAAAGCTATTTTAAATTTTATTATAACCATATATGAAACACCATGGACCATAGACGGCACTGTGGTGTAGTGCTAAGCGTGGCTGCTTCTAACCTAGTGGGTCTGGTATAAATTCCAGTAGGCGCCGTTTGGATTTCTGAGACGAAAAATCTCTCATCATGTCGCACCGTACTTCACAAGGAACGTAAATCCGTCGGGCCCGGCCAATGTGATGGGTTCGATATGTAGGGTTCAAGTCATCTCCGAACTGGCTTCAGGCTGTAAGTGACGTTAATACGAGAAAATAAGAAGAAATGGAGTGGTTTTAAAGTATTAGTAGCTGGCCCGGCTAATTTTCTTCCGCTATATCCGATTTTATGATTCAGATAATTCCAAGCATTTATGATGTTTTTTAATCAACTTTAAGCCAGGCTTGCCATTTCAATTTTTGGTATCGTTCATTCGCGATCGATAACAGATTACGAAATTTATATCATGGACATCCTTATTTTTCGCTACCAAAATGGCGCGTGCACTCAACAAACCGTGGTTCTCATAATGCGGGACGAGTGTTCGGGAAAACACTAGTAATGAGTTCCTCTTTCGTTGTGATTGATTGTTTTGAAATGACAGAAATTCGGCGGGAACGGAATCAATCCGGTGAAAACGTCAAATGGTAATTCTCCATTGCCAATAGCCTACAATCGATTCGGGGTATTTCCGCAGACGGATCGTTTAACGTTGACATTTCAAAAATTGACTTTTTTCGGATGGTTATAACAAAAAAACAAAGACAGATAATTGCGTCTGATAAATTTCCCATGGTGCGGGGAGAAGCACGAGGATGGCGCCTGTGCAGACAGCACACTAAAATGCGCTTTCTGCAAGGAAACTCCTCCACATGCTCTCTCATCTTGCCCGGCGTACAAACAACGCGGGGAAAAATTAGAACGCTCGCTAAAACAGCGTTCCAGGCAATCTTTCGTCGAAATGGTTAAAAAAGCCTCACCATCACCCAATGTCAATACAAATCCCTTTGCTCCTCTGTCAGATGACGAGTCTGACTTTGATTTGGCTGAAGAGGGAACATCATTCAGCTTTCCGGAAGGTGCTTCACGGAAGCGAAGACGCGTCTGCCCACGGAAAGTTGCTGAACCGGAGCCCAAAACCAGCTTGCCCAATTCAAGGAGAGGTGGAAAAAAGGAAAATCCTAGTCCACCTGGTTTTCGTAGTACTAACTACAGCCAGGACTTTCCATCTCTCCCGGGGACATCCAAAACCCCTGAAGCCCAAATTTTAAGAACAGAAGCCCCCCCTCTAGTGGGCTGTTCTCATTTGATGACATTGCCGAAGGTATCTTTAAGTACCTCGAAATTTCTGACCCTCTCAAAAGCATTGTTTTGGCAATGCTTCCAACAGTGAAGACTTTTTTGAAGAAATTGACAAGTAAGTGGCCCCTCCTTGCAGCTATCATTTCCTTCGATGGATAATTTTCCAAATGAGGTCGGGGATTTGATCACTGTTCTACAGTGGAATTGTCGAAGTTTGATTCCTAAATTGGAATCTTTTAAATTTTTAGCTCACACTACCGGTTGTGATGCATTCGCTCTTTGTGAAACATGGCTCTCTTTCGAAATCAATCTTCCGATTCATGATTTCAATATTATTCGTCTTGATCGTGAGGATTCGCGTGGAGGGGGAGTACTTTTGGGGATCAAAAAGTGCTACTCCTTCTATAGAGTGAATTTTCCTCCCATTCCAGGTATTGAAGTTGTCGCATGTCAGGCTGTTATTAAAAATAAAAGCCTTTGCATTGCTTCTGTATATATTCCTCCAAGAGCCTCCATTAACCGAAAACAACTCTCAGATATTTGTTCGGTTCTTCCTGCTCCGCGGTTGGTCATGGGAGATTTTAACTCTCACGGTACAGGCTGGGGAGAACTGTACGATGACAACCGGTCTTCCCTAATATATGACCTCTGTGACAACTTCAATATGACAGTACTTAACAATGGAGAAGTAACACGTTTGGCTGGTACATCCTCAGTTGGCAGTAGATTAGACCTCACACTTTGTTCGAGTTCATTATCGTTGGATTGCACATGGAATGTGATTCAAGATCCCCATGGTAGTGATCACTTGCCCATAAAAATTTCGGTTGCCACCGGGTTCAATCCGTCGAAATCTGTTATCGTCACGTATGATCTTACCCGTCACATCGATTGGACAAAGTTTAGGACAGCAGTAGATGAAGCCGTAACGACGGTAGAAAGGCTTTCACCGCTGGAAGAGTATAACTTCCTCTCCAACCTGATCTTAGACAGCGCGCTTCAAGCTCAAACTCGACCAGTTCCAGGGACGTCATCTCGCAGGAAACCTCCTTCTCCATGGTGGGATCAGCAATGCACCGAGGTTTACCGTAAAAAGTCCGACGCGTTTAAAGTTTTCCGTAGACGTGGAACACCTGAGCACTTCGAAGTATACACGGCTCTCGAACGCGAACTTAAGAGCCTCATCAAGGCCAAGAAACGCGGATACTGGCGAACATTCGTGAACGGGCTATCGCGCGAAACGTCGATGAGTACTCTTTGGAACACGGCGCGAAGGTTGCGTAACCGAACAACGAACAACGAGAGCGAGGAGTACTCGGACCAATGGATCCTCAAGTTCGCGCGAAAAGTTTGTCCAGATTCTGTGCCGGCACGGATGATTTCTCGCGAAAACACGAATTCGATAGATGAGATTAGCCAACCCTTTTCAATGGTAGAGTTCTCTCTCGCACTCCTTTCGTGTGGCAATACGGCTCCAGGGGCTGATAGGATCAAGTTCAACTTGCTTAAGAACCTCCCAGACGTCGCGAAGAGGCGCATGTTGAACTTGTTTAATCAGTTTCTGGAACTCAACATTGTACCGGATGATTGGAGACGGGTGAGAGTTATTGCCATTCAAAAACCTGGTAAGCCCGCGTCCGACCACAACTCCTATCGACCCATCGCGATGTTATCTTGTATTCGAAAGTTGTTGGAGAAAATGATCCTTTTCCGTCTGGACAAATGGGTTGAGACGAACAACCTGCTTTCAGATACTCAATATGGTTTCCGTAGGGGTAAGGGAACGAACGACTGTCTCGCGTTGCTTTCCACAGATATTCAGTTAGCTATTGCTAAAAAAGAGCAAATGGCTTCTGTATTCTTGGACATAAAGGGGGCTTTTGATTCAGTATCTGTTGAAGTTCTTTCAGATAAACTCCACGCTTGTGGCTTTTCACCATTAATGAACAATTTTTTGTACAATTTGCTGTCAGAGAAACATATGAGCTTCTCTCATGGAACCTCTACAGCTTCACGATTTAGCTACATGGGTCTCCCCCAGGGATCATGTTTGAGCCCCCTTTTGTATAATTTTTATGTCAAAGACATTGACGGTTGTCTAAGTGACAATTGTACGTTGAGACAACTTGCAGATGACGGCGTAGTGTTTGTCACGGGATCCAATGGGTTCGATCTGCAAGGACCCTTACAGGATACCTTAGACAATTTGTCTACTTGGGCTCTAGAGCTAGGTATCGAATTCTCTACGGAGAAAACTGAGTTGGTAGTTTTTTCTAGGAAGCATAACCCAGCACAACCGAAGCTTCAAATTTGGGGTAAGCCGATAACTCATTCTATGTCATTTAAATATCTTGGGGTCTGGTTCGATTCAAAGTGCACCTGGAGATCCCATATTGAGTATGTGAAGCGAAAGTGCCAGCCAAGGATCAATTTTCTCTGCACAATTACCGGAACCTGGTGGGGAGCGCATCCGCAAGATCTTCTAACGTTGTACCGGACAACGATTTTGTCGGTTATGGAATACGGTAGTTTTTGTTTTCAGTCAGCGGCTCGGTCGCACTTCATTAAACTGGAACGTATTCAGTATCGGTGTCTTCGTATCGCGTTAGGTTGCATGCACTCGACTCACACCATGAGTCTTGAAGTGCTGGCTTGCATGTTGCCACTCTCGGATCGGTTTTCAGAATTATCTCTCCGGCTCCTCACCAGGTGTGAAGTTATGAACCCCGAGGTGATCGCAAATTTTGAGAAGCTCCTTGAGTTGAATCCTCAAACTCGCTTCATGACCTTGTACCATTTGTACATAACACAGGATATCAGCCCTTCGCCGAACATTTCCAATCGTGTTTGCTTCTCCGATTTCGACAATTCGGTTCATTTTGATTTATCCATGAAGCAGGAGCTTCGTGGAATCCCAGAGCATCATCGTCCTATGATTGCTCCGGTGATATTTGCTGCAAAGTTTGGCCAAGTTGATTCCACTAATTCGTTCTTCACTGACGGATCTTTGATAGAGAAGTCAGCAGGCTTTGGAATATTTAATAAAATTTATAGCGCCAACCGTAAACTTCAAGCTCCTTGTTCCGTTTATGTCGCTGAATTAGCGGCAATACATTTTACGCTAGAAATTGTTGCCTCATTAACACCGGATCAGTACTTCATTTTTACGGATAGTCTCAGTTCTATAGAGGCTATTCGCTCATTGAGGCCGGTAAAGCACTCCTCGTGTTTTCTGATGAAAATACAGGAGCTTCTAAGTGCTTTATCTTCGCGTTATTTTATCATCACCTTTGTATGGGTCCCATCTCATTGTTCAATTCCGGGCAATGAGAAAGCGGACTCGCTTGCAAAGGTGGGCGCTATAGAAGGCGATATTTGTGATCGACAAATCGCCTTCAACGAATTTTTTCCTATTTTTCGTCAACAGTCACTCGTTAGTTGGCAGTATAAATGGAGTAAAGGAGATTTGGGGCGATGGCAACATTCTATCATCCCAAAGGTGTCGAAGAAATCTTGGTTTAGGGAGATGGATGCGGGTCGAGACTTCATTCGTGTCATGTCTCGCCTCATGTCTAATCATCATTCTTTGAACGCTCATTTATACCGGGTTGGGCTGAGCGACAGCAATCTCTGTGAATGTGGACAAGACTATCAGGACGCAGATCACGTTATTTGGTCTTGTGCTGAACATTCTGGAGTCAGATCTGAGCTTTATGATTCCCTTCGGGCTCGAGGTAGACAACCCAATGTGCCAATTCGAGATATTTTGGCTGTACGTGATTTGGAGTACATGAAACTCATTTATGTGTTTTTGACTAACATTAGCCTTAGATTGTAGTTAGTTTAACCTGTATGTTTAGTTTAAGTTTTTTTTTTAATATATATGTATGTGTGTGTTTTTTTTTCTTTTTCAAAAAATGTCCAAGTCAAAAGAAAAACGTAAATTGTATAGTTATAAGTGTTTAGATAATTTAGAATGTAAATTTAATGTGTTATGTAAACCATACTTTAAATTCCCACCCTCTTTCCCATCCGTAATTTGTAATTCCTATTAACCTCGAGACGGCCGCGAGTAATCGGCTCTTTCCTCCTAACTTTAGTTTTAAGATAAATGATGTATAAAAATATGAAAATTTGGCTCTGTAAAGTTAATTCGATTGAGCCTGTACAAATAAATGATTATTAAAAAAAAAAAAAAAATTTCCCATGGAAGGTAATTTTTTAAGCTTACTTGGAAAAAAAATGCTACGACCTTCCGGCAGTTAACCGGATCATTCACCCTAGTGGACGAAAACATGCGTATAGGCGTGTTTTTGGGTTCTTGCTTTGTTTTACACTAAGGTTTTTTTTTGCACGGTTTTTTTTACACGGGTTCTTTTCAGTCATAACTCCAGAACGGAACAACTTATCGACCTAATTCAACTCACGTTTTACTTTGTGGGTCAAAAGTAATCATATGGCAGTTTTTCAAAAAATTCACAATTATTGGTGTAAATACTCAAAATTTTAAAAACTGTATTTTGACCATTGCATGACAAGGTAAAGCATTGGAAAAAAAATTGAAGCAATATGAAATGTTTGAGCATGTGAATTTATCAACTCTATTTTGTATTTTTTTGTAATTGTATTTGTATTTGTCTCTGATTCATCGGACTTTGTGGTCTACATGAAGTACTTAAATCTAATAAAAGTCAACGTTAAAAACGGTTCAGCAAGCGGTGGCGAAATCTTGAGGCGGACATGTTGAAATCAAATTCGTCGGATTCTACGTTGAACCGACGGATCATGGCGACAATAGAACTATTTGCAGCATGATTAGTTGCTTGTTGTTCTTCGTGAAGCAACGGTCTCGGTCGAAGGGTTCGGGCAGGAGCATATAGACTGATTCTCGACAGCAACTCAGGAACATCATATTCAGATAACAGAAGCTTGGCAACGAATACAGATTGCGCGACATTCCTTCGTTTAGCCAGAGTATCCAGCCCTAGCAGGCGACAGCGATCGGCGTGAGCAGGCAAGTTTAACGGGTCACTCCATGGAAGGTGGCGCAAAGCATGTCTTACAAATCTGCGTTGGACAGCTTCAAACCGCGCACTCCATACAGCCTGGTAGGGGTTCCATACAGCAGATGCAAACGCAAGAATAGGGCGTACCAGCGAGCAGTAAAGAGCTTTGAAACACAGCGGATCACGAAACTCATTGGAGATTTTGAACCTGAATCCAAGCTGGCGATTGGCTTTACCAACGGTACATGAGAAATGGCGAGTAAAGGTTAGTTTTTCGTTTACACGGTTCCATACTAAAAGTGGAACGTATTCCCCGTGCGACAAAAAACCTTAGTGTATTTATCAATTCCTGCTCAGTTTTCGCGACAAAATTGTTGGAGTAGATCTTACGCTTCAGGTTTTTCCCAGAAATTCTCGATGAGACGCAGCTGGATGACGTTGGGCGCCACACCGATTTTCAGCCGCTCCATCTCCTCCAACGATCGCTTCGAGTAGTGGGCCGACGCCAGATCCGCCCTTATGGTATTTCTTGATGAACGACTTCTTGGGGAACTTGGTGTGTGAAATGAAATTCACCTTAAAGCTCACTTTCTTCGAGGGGGAAGTAAAATACGAATTGCCCTGCCAGTCGTTGCCATCCAGGGTGAGATAGCTCTCGTCGTCCATCACAACCGCCACGTCGCAGTTCGCCGGGAAAATCGAGTTGACCATCTTATTCAGCCGCTGCCGTTGCTCTGAAACCAGTGGACGTGACTTCCGCTTCCTGACATGTATGTTCCTGTTCGCCAGGTACTTTTTCACTATTTGGCCGGTTGAACTGACCCGGTCAAGCGCACGCAACGATGTAGGGACTATTCCCTCGGCCTTCCTCTACAGCATCCTTTGGAGCTTCTTGTCGCTGAGGGTTATCAGCCGTCAGGAACCGGGCATTCTTTCGATGCTCTGATTGTTGTCTAATTGTGCCAAGATGTTGTAGATGCCGGAACGGGCGTATCCGGCGTCCACAAAGTGCCGCACGATGTCTGTTTTCGACGCTGCAAGGTGCCGTTCTTTGAATGCGCACACTTTTGAACGGATTTGTTTCACTGTTTTTGCCAACACGGTTAGAGTTCGACTGATAGAGCTGTCAAATTTTGTCTGCTAACTCATGGGTTACTATGATTGATGCCGCATGGGTAATTTCGTCAGTGCTGGTGAAGATAAACCCTGGAAGGGAGAAGCAGACTCAAAAAATGTAAGTGTCAAGTGGAGCCAGATTCAAGCTGTCATAAACTGTCAAATGAAGCCAAGAGAATAAAATATCAGTCAAAGAAAAGTATTGGTATTGTATATGAAATATTTTCTTACTTGAAAATAATTTGCACTTAATTTTTTTCGTGTTTTCATTGCTGAAAGATAGAAAATTTGAAACACTGTTGAGTGTAGAGCATATTTTTTTCATAAATTTGACCAATTTCTTATAATCCGAGAAACATTTATTCTTGTACTCAAGTTGTTACCCTTCGAGAAGAAAATCTGCAAACATTGCTGAGGGTTTGTTAAATTTACCGATAACTTGATGTCTTATAAAAATAAAGTTGATCATTTTGATTATGGAATAAATTTTAATTAAACGTAAAGAATAGTAATATGGAAACTTCAGGCAAAGAATACTTTCGTCAAAGCAAATATATTAAGGTCAATTCAAATGGTAAACTTTTGATTTTCTGTCCACAAATATAAGTTATTTGTTTTAAAAGTATTCTATGTTAAACTTAGCGTAACTTCAATGTTTGTTTTAAAATTATTCGTTTTAAGAATAAATGTGAATATTTTTGGAATAGACAACTCTTTTAATGAAAATATATATGTTAATTTCAAACATGCCCTTCATTTTTGATGAAAAATCAGTCGGGTATTGATATTTTTGTTTATAAAAAGATTTTATTCAGCTTAATAACCTGTATGAATAGATTATTAAACACCCACAAATGCATTATGTAATCAAACGAGTGCAAGCAAGGCGGACTCACGCGTGTGCCATTTTTTTTTAATTGCGCCCTACGCAGGAAATGAAAAAAGTTCGCCAGCCAAATTATGAATTTCTTGAGGAACTTCGACACCTACTGTTTCCTTAAGGGTCTCTGGAACATTAATCTTGTCTTTTGCAGTCACTTAAGAGTTTCCCGGAATTTGCTTCAAGTTCGCTCGTCGTCCATGAAGTGTGATTTTTCAACATTTGTGAGTACCGCTTTTGTATCGCGTTCTAGCTTACGTATACGGTAGTTCATTGCGTTTAGGTGCTCTTCAAAACCTAATGAACGTAGTTTTGCTCATTTATTGGCTATTTGCACGAAGCTATTGCAGATTTGAGGGTACATCTATAAAGAAAAAGTAGGGGTTACGTATGATGTAGAAACCTTTCGCTTAACATCGTTCGACGCTTAACACTTTTTCTTCCACATACTTGCAGTCAATGCTAAACGTTCTCTGTAACTATTACTATGAGTGCTACGAGTCTATTTCTATGAAACCGTTTGTTCTAGTGTACGAGAGTTTCTACACTGAGGAAAGTTTGACAGTCAATTTTAACATTATTGGGAGTTATGATGATTATGGCATTATAATTATTTTGAACCAACTATAATGATGGTCAAAATGATAATTAAAAACTTTTAATTCATTATTTACTACAATGTCTCAATAGTATTTGTTATCATGATCATAGTAAAAAATACAATGAACGTGGTGAATCGACCATTTGCATGAGTATTGTAAACATTACATGAAATAGTCATCTTGACCACGATTCAATTGTCGGTAGAACGAAGGAATTATTCTCAGTGTATTTCATATTTTCATTATGAAGACACTCACGTAGTGTGAACGATACACTTCAAGACCGTTTCACCCAACCTATCATTAAAACTAACCAAATGGGTAAAGTTTTACCGCTTTTTGAAGCAACCGTAGTAACATTGCCTAACATATCCTTTTAATGTTAGGATACAAATTATTGTTTGAGATGCCTTCCACAGTTAATAATTGCTTTCGATGGCATTGCTTAATTTACATTGGTATGAATATGTGGCAAGGTAAGTATATTCTTATACAAAACCCGGGAATTATTCTATCGCTGTGCTTGCATACTGCTGAAATATATTGTTATTATATTGGAAAAATAGATCAGTTAACCTTCACCCTTTTTTAGTAAACCTTCACTAATTTAGTGATTTTTTGAAGTAATGATGACTCTCACCTAACCTATGTATTTTTGGCTGGGTACGCCAATGATTATTGCATTAAATCTGAATCTGCTTCAATTTGATGAAACTCTACACCGTTTAAGTAGGATGATAAGATCCTATCCGTACAGTCGTTCAATGTAGACCTATCTGTATCCATCACTTGACGAACATGGCGCAATTATAAAGCGAAAACCCGAGTATTTGAGTACTTCCGTTCAAGTGTCTCATTAAACGATTTTCAAGTGGCCTCGCAAAATCCAGTGTCGTGTGGTTGATGTACCCACCGTTCTGCTTCCATCGGCGGTGACGATCCAACCCGAAAGCATCAACGCACCCACCTTCGAAAAAGCAACCAACCACCGTTGTGATTTCCACGACGGTGGTTTCATTCATTCAATGGGATTTCATTTGTTTTGTCTTTCAAGAGGCCTTTCAAGTACAGTACCTAGGTCCGTTTGAAGTGGATATTTGTGGGCGTGGATTTAATTTATTATTTTTATGATGGAATTGAATCATTATAATCATAGAGCGCTGATAGGCAAGGTATATTTTTTTTTTTTAATTTCTTTATTATAGTGGCTTTCAGCCTCCTGGGCTGGTTCGCCACTAAAGGCAAGGTATACTTGAAGGTAATGAAAATTTGATGTTGAAGTTGTCGGGCCTCTAGAAACATTAAAATCAGCAGTCCAACGTTGAACGTTGCAATACACTTTCAATCGCGAAAAACAATGAATCCACAAAGCAACATCCTCTTTAAGGATTATTAGATCCCTTTTCAATTAAATATTCAAATTAAGCATTGATTTATAAAGCGAGAGACAACGAAGCCTAGAAAATTTCCATAAGTCGCCAAAGCGCCCACGTTAAACACCTTTCTTTCGTCCTACAGCTGTGGATTTCACGTTGAAAGAAACAGGCAGAAGATCCCTACACAAAGAAAACACGGGACACACAAATTCGGAACAAATTTATTTCATTTCAACAACCGTCCGTTGTGATTTCTGAAGGCCGCCGCCAGACTACGTCAATCTGCAACCGCGAGATCATCTTGCTAGCTGAGAGTCAAGCACTGGGGACACAAATCCGAATCGGGGAAAAAAAAGATAGCAGAAAAAAAACAGGTTGGCTAAAAGAAAGGAATTGCCCGTACACAAATTATGCAAATTTGGCTTTTACTTCCCGGTAGGCTTTTTTCTATTTGCTTCTTTTTACGGTTTTCCACAACGGATGAGAAGTCCTTTCCACATTTAATCGTGAACAGAGCATTCCGCGATTGTTTTCTTTCTAAACAGAATTTAAGCTGTTTCCGGTGAAATAGTAATCCATCTGTATACTCTTACAAGAAAAAGTATTTCAGATGGTTAATCTTGAACAGCTTTTGGAATGGTTTGTCAATATTGGAAGTTTATTCAAGGGTTCGTACATATTTTCCGGCGACTTTTATAAAAAGGCGTATCAGTTTTATAAACATTCGTGGTATGTCGAATTTCTTGATCTTTTGGCACTCGTACGCAAACGAACATCACCATCAGGAAGCATATTGATTCGTGTAGCGAAACATTAGGATGAGTGGTTAGAGTTATAAAAATAAGGCAGAGTAATTGTTTTCAAAAGCATGTAGGGCAAGAAATTGTCCAAGATTGTATCCAGAATAACCAGCGAACGGTCATCAAAAATTGTTTGTTGGAGAATCCAGCCCCGGGAATCCTATTCCTCCATTATCTCCAACATCTTGCTGGAGGTGACTGGGTTCGATTACCGGTCTGACAAGATTTTTTTGTTGGGGACTATTGTTTATTACTCGGAAATAGTTGAAAGACAATGTTTTGAAGCAGACTCTGTTGTAAAGCTCAAAGTGCAATTATAATGATTATGAGGAAACAATTTGAAATAAGCTTACCAAAATAACAATGCTCTGATTGTTTTTCCTCTGTTTTCTCACACAATGCTCATCTTCTGCTAAGAAATCTATTCGCGGTCCTCAAAGAATGTTTCCAATGTTATTTCGTCATGTTTGATATGATCTATTCTTTTCTAGAATTAATCTCAATTTACAAGGTTACTATAAATCAAATCCTTCGCATTTTTTTCCGTTCGTTCTAGAATGGGTTATTGAGTGCAAAAGGGAAAATGCACGAGTAAATAAACAATTATTTTTTGCTACTTCATTTCACTTCATCACTATTTATTCAAGACGCTAAACCAGGTAGCTGGTACCCCTATCTTATGGACGAATCTAGGATGAAAAAAAGAAGAAGACATCCAGTGGTGATAAATCTGACAGCTCCCATGTTAAAGTGCGACTCTTGCGACGTTAAAATGGACGAAAATTTTAAAATGCTTCTAAAAAATTCAAATGACCTTCTTTTTAAAAGCAGCTTGTTGCATGATGATGTAAAATCCAAAAGTACTCAATAAAGGCATTTTGAGTAAAATAAGAATAAAATAAAAATAAAGCAGTTTTGGATTTTACTTCCTTTGTACAACAAAACGCTTTTAATTAGAATTTTATTTGAATTTTTTAGAAGCATTTTATAATGTTCGTCCAATACTTTAACATGGGAGCTGTCATATTTATCACCACTCGATGTCTTCTTATTTTTTCAACCTGGATTCGTCCATTGCCTTTGTCTTGAATAGAGCTAACTTCGCGGTGAAATTTGAAGACGGATCCAAGTAATCGGTTGAAAAGTTTTTTGTTTCTAGTTTGTCATTTTTTCGCGTTTTCCAAACATTGGTGACAGCGACGACACGTATAAAGTTGATGTTCCGAGTGTTTTCCATGTTTTAGTCGCAATATTTTTACCATTTGCGTTGATATACCTTAATTATATACAAAATTGTGATGTTTTTGAAGGGTCAAAATCAAACAATATGTGTAACAAGCTGATTTTAACATATTCCCTCCAGATTCTGAGGTTTACCTTCGGTCATAGTCGCTGCCCTGCATTCTAGGCGTGTTAAACCAAGGTTTGAGAGTATTGTTTCTGTTCGGAAATGCGCATCTAAAACTAAACCAGACATTCTCAAGAAAGATACAGTGGAAAACCTAGGCATTAACGACGTGCCCGACAAATGGGAGTTTCCCAGCCTATTCGAAAGTGGATTTCTGACAATGCCGATATGGATTGAAGATGTTCCGTTCGAGGTTCAGGGTGTCGTTAAGATGCTTTTGTTAACTTAAGAGCGTTCCCAAAATAGAATCAACACTTTATCGTAATTGAGGTGATAAACATAATTTGTAATTTATTCGATTAACAAACGTTTGTGTTAGTTACCCTCAAACAATATCAGTTTCGTCAATTTCTGCCTATTTGTAGGCTTGAATAGGATCATTTTCTTACTGTACAACTTCATCCTGATATCCAAGTATATGACAATGACTCGTTTAATTACATCCGTTTTATGATCATTCGCAGATACTGAATGGTTCCGAGATTGTTCAAACAGCCAAGTAAAGGTTTGCTTTTAGCTTTCATATCTGCAGATTTCAGTCTTAACATTTTCATGGTTTCCTTGGTTATGCCAGGCTCACCGTCAAGACCTTCGTACCACCTGATTTTTGTTCGGGAATGTGGTAGTGTATTATTAAACACAATACGAACATACAAGTAGGCAATACTACGCAATGCGTCACTGAAAACCTGTCCATTTGTACCTAGTCTTAACTCTTCAAACAAGACCTGGTTTGACGAGAAGCTCTAGAGAAATTAACGTGAACGTAGTACTTTTTGACAATCTTACTCCAAGGTTTTCGACCTGATGCTTCCTTACCTGTAATGTGAAACTTTGGACTTCAAATTTATTGTTGCAACGATGTTCAAGAGCTCCTCCATGCTGTTCAATCTATCTCTCAACCGTTTATTTTGTCCTATCAGCAGTTTCACAGTCTTCTGCGAACGCGCACGTTGCGCCTGATCTTTCGGAAGGACGCTTCAAGTGAAACAATCAAATATCTTCTGCACCGCTAAATTAGCGTCTATACGCCGGGAAATGTCTTAAACTTTCCTACCCTTATATAAGTTTTCATGATAGTAGGTATGATTCTCATGTTTAGTTGACATTTGTGTCTAATTTTCATGAGAGCCCACCCCTTCCAGAAAGGGGAGGAATCTCAAACCTCCATAGAAACATTTCTTGGTTCTGGAAACCCCCACATCCAAAATTTGGTTCGATTTGTTTGATTAGTTCTCGAGTTATGCAGGTATTCGTGTTTCATTGGTGTGGGAGCACCCCTTCCAGATGCGAGAGGGTTCTCTAACCATCATAAGAACCTTTCTCGACTCCAAAAATCCCTGCATAAAAATAGTCATACCTGTTGGGATAATTCTCATGTTTGGCTCAAATTCGTGTTTCATTTGTATGAGAGCCCCTTCTTTCAAAGAGGAGGAGAGTCTCAAACCACCGTAGAAACATTTCTTGCGTACAAAACCTCAACATGCCATATTTGGTTCCATTTGTTTGATTAGTTCTTGAGTTATGCAGAAAATAGTGAAAATAGCAAGGGAGCCCCCCTTTCTAAAGGCGGGAGGGGTGTCGAACTATAAATGAGTTCCATTTGCTTGAGAGCACCCCCTCTTTCCTCATCGTATGACGGAAGAGTCTCAAATCACCATAGAAACATTCCCTCATTCAAAAACTTCCACATGCAAAATTTGGTTCCATTTCTCTTATAAGTTCTCGAGTTGTGAATAGGTTCTCCCCTTTCAGAAAGGGGAGGGGTCTCAAACCAACATAGAAACATTTTTTGTCTTAAAAAACCACCACATGCTAAATTTCGTTCCTATTGCTTGATTAGTTCCCGAGTTATGCAGAATATTGTATTTTATTTGTTTGGGAGCCCCCCCTTTTATGACGGGGAGGGTTCTCAAGTTACCATAAAAACCTTTGTGCCTTCAAAAACTCACACATGCTAAATTTGGTTTCTTTTGCTTGATTAGTTCTCGAGTCGTGCAGAATAGTTTATTTCATTTTTATCGGAGCCCTCCCTGCCCCCTTAAGGATGGAAAGGGGTCTCAAACCAACATAGAAACATTTTTTGTCCTAAAAAACCACCACATGCTAAATTTCGTTCCGTTTGCTTGATTAGTTCCCGAGTTATGCAGAATATTGTGTTTTATTTGTTTAGGAGCCCCCCCTTTTATGACGGGGAGGGTTCTCAAGCTACCATAAAAACCTTTTTTGCCTTCAAAAACTCACACATGCTAAATTTGATTCCATTTGCTTGATTAGTTCTCGCATACAAAATTTCACGCCGATCGGGTCTTCCGCTCGCAAGTTAAATGTGACAAAGGAAACCCCAACTCATTTTTATTTATATAGATAGATTATTACAACTCTGATGATGATTAATCTTCAGAACGCGTAACAAAATTTTGTATAAGAGTCATGCGCTATGGTGCAACTTTCTGTTCTACTTTTGCTTAATTTAGGCGCCCTCCTGAAGACACAAAAATGCAACAGATAGCTTTCTTAAATAAGTAACATTTAATAGAATACCTGTTGGAATAATCGAACAACCAACATGGTGGATTAGGCGTAAAGTCTACACTATTGATAGAAAATTATTTTGAAAACATCAAAAATTGTCATGATTATTGCCAACTTTGTTTCTTTCGAAAACTGTGTCAACATAATATACCTAAAGCCTGTCCACGTTAAATTTCGGACACTTTACTATCAGTGTTGATCTTGCATTATTGCACGAATCACTGGACACTCTACGCTTTATTTCGTGGTACAAAATGTATACATTCTTGTTACATTCAATAAAAAGGCATCGAATCAAGTGGAAGTGCATAAACGCATTTTGTACGAACGGCAGCAAAATCCGAACTTATCGGTACGCGATGTTGTCAAGAAAGTAAATCTACCGAAAAGTACGGTGTGTTGTGTTTACAAATCATTTGACCAGCGATGATTTTAAGAGCAAACGTAGAATCGTCACGGCAAGCGTATCTAAGAATATCGAATCTGATGGCGGGTGTACCACAAAAAGTTCGAGAATTTTACTGAAAGAAGGATTAATATCTTAATCAACTGTTACTGTTCAATAACTCTATTATTGTGAAATAAACAATCGGTTGTGTTGATTTATGTGTAATTCGTTCGAAACATGTGATGGTATATTCATATTTCAAACCCGCCCTGTGAGTTAGCCCATACTTATGGCGGAAAGTTGAAATGGAGCCCAAAATACACCTTGAAGGCACTCTAATAAGGCTTTGTGCACAAATTACGTAACGCAAAAAAACGGGATTTTGGACCCCCTCTCCCCCCTATGTAACAATAAGTAACGCGTGATTAGACTCCCCCCTTTAATTACGTAACGCTCACGGACCCCCCCCCCCTCCCCTACTTCTCAATTGTTATAAAGTCATCACAAAAACTGTAATTGCGGTGGTTTTAATGTTCAAATCTCATTTGGGTAACTTAAAATTAGTTAAGATTTCAAACATCAGTCAATAAATGTCATTTAAGTAACTTGAAGCTATTATGAAGATTACGAAAAACATTGCACTCATTGTACTGCATTTATTCTGGTTACTGGATGTATTTGAAACTGTTACATATATTAGTTCAACAAGTTTACTCAAATGTCTTTTAATTATTTAAAGTATCACAAAAAAAAGTTTTTTTTTTCATATCACAATCTTGTTAAGAGATTGCAACAGTATTTTGTGCAATGCGTTATATTAACCTGTTGCAGTTTTTATAATCTAATTATTATTATTAATATTTTTAAAGATGCAAATCAGAGTTTTTCTTTTGATCCGTGCAGTGCATGTATTAAAGCTGTATACGACTAACGGCAAAACCATAGAACAAAAGGGGCAACAAGTGCATTTGATGTGCTACACGCAGGAGAATATTGTGTGATTGAACGCAATGATTAGAATCGACATTTCCTGTGTATTAAATCAAACCACACATTGTTTTAGTATAATGCAATGATATATCATCACAAACAAAATTTCTTATCGAATCCAATATTGTTAATCAATTATTATTTCCAACAGAAATCATTATTGATTCAACAAAATAATTTTGTAGATTCGACAATCAACAACAAATTTAACAAAATTTCAAAAAAAAATATAAAATTTGTTGAATTTATACAGCAATATATTTCTCGGTATGTAGATGTACCGTTTATGGACGATTGCACCAATTGGTGATACAAATCGTCATAAGATACCTTTCGTTTAGAAGATCACATTTAAATACTACGTCTCCATTTATCGAAGCTTTAGAATTTGGTTTGAAATCAAATGAAAGACTTCCATTTTCCTTAAAATGTCAGCTTTTTTGCACCATTTGGCCATAACTGTGATTCTATTATGGCCACTACCACAAGGAAAACATGCAATTGGCCATCAAAGGAACCAAAATTTAAAACTATGGCGATAATTGGTGCAGTGTTCCCGTTATGGAAAACGTGACAAACAATATAAAAACAAAGCTTTGGCTCAGTTTGGATTTTTTTCGTCAAAATATGGATTTAAAGGTTTCATTTAATGTATTGAAAGCAGGGTTTTCACAAAAAATTTAAACATGGTTCTTAACTAGTATAAATTAACCTTTTGCTACTTGCTACTTTACTTGGCACACAGGAAATTTTATTGATTTTCAATTGGTTATCACTTTTTATTCATATTTCAATTTGGTTTTTTGTTACGTAACGATTTTAAAACCCCCCCCTCCCCCATATGTCACAAAAAGTAACGGTTGCTCAACCCCCCTCTCCCCCCATCATGCGTTACGTAATTTGTGCACAAAGCCTAACTTGCTCATGATGTTTAATTGCAAATTATTTGAGAAAATTATTTTATCATCAAAACAACCTTATTAGAGCTACTTCTCCATGAAATGTGAATGTGAGTTACCGTCCAAACACAATGATAACGGAAACGGAACGAAAAACGGCAATTTTGACAGTTGCTGCAAATGACTTCGATGTGTCCAATTAGAATCGGCTTGAATCTAGCCTGTTTTCTTTCTGACAAACAGGTATACTCAGATTGTGCTTTGCCGTTTTCCGTTTCCGTTATCATTGTATTTGGGCCATTAGGCTCAAGGGGCGAAGCAGGGATCCTCACACTCTCGCTTCACTTTACTCAATTTTTGAGTACAATTGTATGCTATCTCTTTTTCTCTCACGGAAATGTTACTCAATTTTCGTTAAAAAGTGGATCAACTCAATTTTTGAGTAGATCACTTTTTACGAAAATTGAGTAACATTTCCATGAGAGAAAAAGAGATAGCATACAATTGTACTCAAAAATTGAGAAAAGTGACGTGAGAGTGCACAGCAATATTGCAAGCTAAACAATCCATTAGGTTCTAAGTATCATTGGAAGACTCTCTTTGTCGACTTTCTCTTTGCGTTCCTACGAGTCAGGTCAAGTAAGGAAAGAGTAGAAATATGTTGACATGAGACTCGCTTTATTGAAAGCCGCGGAATCTACTGCACTTTCACGTGAAATCACTGGTATTTTGGATAACTGGATTGGGTAGCAGCAGGGTTTTTTGAAAATTAGGAGTGATTTCCGATTTGAACAGTAAGGATGGTATTGGGGCCACTCACAAAGTGTGATTGTGGTTTTTATTGGGAAACCAACAG
Organism: Aedes japonicus; assembly: GCA_034211315.2. Classification (NCBI taxonomy): domain Eukaryota; kingdom Metazoa; phylum Arthropoda; class Insecta; order Diptera; family Culicidae; genus Aedes; species Aedes japonicus. Next base: position 116,760 of record JASCZW010001264.1, read on the forward strand.
TGAAAATTCATAAATAAACTTATACTGATAAGTGTATAATAATAATTCATATTATACAAAAATTATTTTTATACAAAATCTGAGTTAACATCTGATGGTTGGAAAGTTTTTAATCGGATTGTAATGTTTATGCATTCCTGCAATGGTATTTACTTTTAAATAACTTGCTTTTCAACTATATGTTATTATGAAGCTACAACTACCCAAATATTAAATTACAATTGGATTACAAACACAATCATTAAATTATAATTAATTTTGTTGTTGAACAAAAACCATACATATGATTTTTATTCTTTTATTTTTCGTCGATAAGTTATACTTTGAAAACCAACTTGACGAGATCGCAGCAAGCGCTGCCCGCGGACGGTTGAGTTTTCGAGAGCTGCTCAGTTTTTTCTGTTGATGCCAGTGATTGTGATTTCCAAGTCTGTTGCGGTTATATTGCCATTTGGCGGATAGCAAGTACGTATTCAGGCTATTTCTTGAGAGACGTAATTTTTGCCGGATAGTGAGCGCTCTTCTGGTTAAATCTAATTATCGAAATTGTTTTTATCGGTTAATTTTATTGCAGTGCATTTGTGTGCGATAGCTTGAAGTACTAAATGTATTCAGGCTATTTCTTTCAAAAAGAAAGACGTAAAAATATTTGCCGGATAGTGAAGCGCTATCGGTAAATAAATCGCATTGGGTCAAAATGACTATTTACAGGACTCTTTGCAATGTAACGAGGTGAACTTCTATGCATTTTTTTAACAAGTTCATTTATTTGTACGGGCTCAATCGAGTTAACTTTACACGGCCAAGATTTGTCTGAGCTTCTGTTAATATTCATATGTTTTACTGCACAACTATTTTTCCATGCTTAATCCAGACACTTAATTCGTCACAAACCAGTTCAACCAATTTAAAAAAAAAACTCATCCATCGTTCGATCGTCGACAATTTGATTCAACGCAAAAAAAAAACAAAAAAAAAGTGACATGCAAACGCAACAATGAGAAAATAATAAACTTGTCGGTAGCATCATTGTCAGCTTTAACTGTTCCGAAAATTCCTCTTCTCATACGAGAAACCTTGTGCATTGTCCTCTCGAAAAACATCCCAGTCCCAGCATAGAAGTCAAAATTTTCGATCGAAGGGTGAGAAACGACTGATTGTAATAATATTCAAAACAGGATGTCAGCTTATGTCGCCAGACAGTTGAGCTATGTCACATCGTTAGATTATGATTGAATAGCAGTGAACTGTGAAAAATCTCTGCAGAGTCTACCCAACAGAGCTCTGTGGTCTGTTTGCGTACATGTGCGTCGCGGCGGGAACGGTGTCGATTGAGCATTAAGGAGTTTTAACCCAAAAATAAATGGCCAAGTAATTTTACAGTAGTGAAATTGTTCCACTGTAATGTCCGCTTCCGGTTTCTCAACCGTAAATGTGGCCACCGAAAAGGGTGGATTTAACCTACCATTGTTAGAACTCAGACAGAAAGATAGATAAAAGACTTGGCCATAATTAATGTCACCAGCATTTTCTATCAAGTTTGAAATCAAGACTAGAAAAAGGGTTGACGTCGCACCAATCTCATTAGCAGCCTCGTTCTACTCAAGACGGAAATGGACATGGCTTAAGTCAGGGAGGGAAAAACCCTATGCGACCATCACTCACTTGCGAAACTATATCACTTGGCGTTCGGAGAACTATAAGGTCGTAAGTAGTCGTTTAATTTTATGCATGCTTGCCTCTTCCTCTTGAACTTTCTAAGAATAACTATTTTTCCAATCACCACTAGCACAGTTCATTGTGAGTACATAACTACCGAGCAATGTACTCGTATTAATTCAAAATGGCTGAGAAATAGTCCTGCAAATTTTATGATACTCTCCGCAGAAGTTCTTCGATAAGATTCTAACTTGTTTCATCTTTTACATCAACGACAGCCTACTGCAGTTGTCACTGTATTTGAAAAGGTGCTGCACGCTGTTTTGCACTACTTACAGACCATAGCCATCCTTAGCTACGACATTCAGCAAAAACAGAAATTTGACGCTAAATGTGTTTAAGTGCAACACGGACGATACCTATTGGGCATGGGGTACAAAACATACATCTGAATAAATTAACTTTTTGCTCGCTTTCATCCTTACCGGCAACTACAAGTACTGCAGAAGGTGGTGTACATACTACAATGAGGGCGGTGTTATATTTGGATTAAGTGCAAAAAAACTGCTCTCTAGTAGAGGAAATATCGCATTCGATGTGAGAAAAGAACGGAAGCATACTCGCGCCTAAATGGTCTTATGCTAATGAAATGAGGATAGCGCCGGGGTGAACTGCGGTGGGTGCATCATTAGGAAATGATAAAGCAGGGATGAGCTTTCATGTTGAAGTGGAAAACATGCGCTTCCCGGTAGAAAGAATACCGCTCATAAATCTTCACTCCGTCGCTTGTCCTGAGTGTAGACAAGTGCCTCAATCGGCAAAGCACAGTTCGGATGGTTCTCCTAGAAACTGTTGTTGACACAAACGAACCTCTTCACTGTCTTATTATTGCGAGAGAGGAAAAAAAACGTAACCGCTACACACCAATCGTATCCCGTGTCGGGCGCAGTTCAATAATATGCAAATCGTAGCAAAATATTTGCAATGTATGCGACGAGCAAACAAGGTTTTTAAAATGCAATTTTTCTCATAGGTTTCCAATTTTCTTTTCGCTTGCTGCGGAACGAACATCTTTCATATGGAGATCATTTTCTTCTCGCGAACCAATACGTAGCGAAGGGAGGCGGTTCATCAGAACCTTCATTATATCGGTTGGCAAACATTAAACGTATGTGGATTGAGGGCTTTTATGTTGTTTTAACTGTTTCTCGAACCATCAAGGATCTGATGTGAAGTTAAATCATGGAAAAGGTATTTTATTGTCAGTAATACTCGCTTCAGGAATTCAAGCTCCTAGTGCTCAAGCCCACCTTTTCGAGAGGTTCATACCACGAAAATCGAACTGTTATGCTATCAGTTACTGTGTACTGTTTTATGTAGCTTGTGCAATAAAAATAAGATGAATGATAATTCAAGAGGTGTTTTATTTTTACTTTTAGCTGGCCTGACGCTCTTTTCAACGAGCTTTATGCCAGCTCTCAATTAAGCGATCTACAGGGAAAACAACATGTCAACAACAACAAATCAAAAACTGTTTATTTCAAATTCACACTTATTTACTTCAAACAGCGCCCCACTTGAACATCACTGTTGAGAGAAATTATCTTTGAGAGAGGTGTTAGATCCAATTCAGCTACTAAATGTGTCTTCGGTTATTCCAAACTTTCATGTTTTCTGGAGCAGACGCTAACATACTCAGGGGAATTTACTGGCCACTCCGTCCTAGAAATGAATCGTAGAAAACGTTCAGCAATCCACAATTGAGCCTGTCTCGCTTTATGAGGGATGTCTTGTTAGAAAACCCAAAATGACCTTTTGCCACAACATTCTGTAGAACTACTTCCCGATTGGTTTGATGATTGATTTTTTTTTATTGTTCTTCGTCTTCGACTAAAATCGTACAGACTACTCTACCTACTATTCTTAATCCTATTTTTAAAAACGTTTTTGCAAATGTTAAAGTCGAAATGTTCATTGGTATCGTTGAAGGCTCGCAGGCAGGCGTCAAGTGGACTGTTGAAGCCGTAACTGTAACCGTAATATCGTTTTGTAGGACAAGACCGTCAAGTGCAGACATAATGACTCTAAAAATCTTCAGGTCTTCGGCAAACATTTGCCTGAACGATGAAATACGAGGGCACCGATCACCGAACGAAAAGAACAAAGAGCATTTCCCGAGCACAGAAATTCTCTCCCGCTGTTGGGTTTATTTTTAGCATGCACCGCCTATTTCACAAACTTGCTCTTCTCGTCTCACCCGTGTTAGGCAGTATTGGGAGAGGAACAAATCGCTAGAACTAGAAACAAGCAATAGGTAGTATAAGAGCCCGATCGGTTGCATAACCTTTTGTCAGCCAAGGGGATTTCCCCCCTTGCCTATCCTGCATGGGGTAGTATGACAAAGGGTTATGTGCCTGCTCGGATACTACCGTTCAAATGCCCTCTGCTCGTTTTCAATCTTGTATCTTTCAATTTCAAAGCCTGCCGTTGCCCTATACGGAACTATCAATACACTTTCTCTTCATGTCTATTTGTTCTAGCAATTAAATTACTGTCCGCTCCTAGCGCTTTCGCATGGAGATGAGAAATTACCTGCTTCTGAAAACTTCATCGAAGATCGTTACTTCCGCGCTGGGGAGAATACAAAAAAAAATTACAATCAAAAGAATAATAATATAAATGATAAATGTTTAGTAAATAAAGCTAAAGCACAATCAGTACAAAACTCAATATTCAATGTTTCTTCAATGCAATGAAACATTTTGTTAACATTTTGCATGTTCATCCTAATTGCAAATTGCTCCGGATAAAATGATCTTTCGCCAGTTGAATCGCACTCCGACGCGGATCTCCTTGTGAAGAAGTCTTCGCCCTCTTTTTACCATGGTAGGCGTTGTTGCTGTGGCTTGATGTCCACCTGGACTTCCACCACCATACACGGTATATCTGAAGTATGCAGTTATGACTTCAAAGTAGGCACTTTGCTTGAAGAGAAGAATTGTGATGTGTGATGTGATAGGAAGCCACCACCAGTGCAGGACTTGCCATGGCGTACAGTTCCTCCTAATGGCAAGAACAAACTGTACATACCTGTAATCCTCACTATTCCGTTGTATGAAGGGCCAAAAACGGGGGAGTGGACCCGTAACACGTAGCACCTTACACGAAACCCACCGAAAAATATGAGAATCTCCTTCCAACGAAACGCTCTTATTACAGGAAAAGAACAGTAAGCAACACACATTAGATTTCCGTCCGGTGTTTATTAAAAATAGGGTTAGCAAGCTCACTGTAGACTGTCGGAAGATAATTAGACTTTTGCTGATCTCGATCTGACGATTTCCATCATGAAGGCATACTGTCATCCATGACTTGGGCCAGATAACCACGAATCCCTCATCTAGCCAACAGTTCGTCTGGTACCCTGTATTCTCCTTACCCTTTGGAATATGTTTATATTGTACGTAATGTACCTAACGATTCATGAATATGAGCCGGGACCAACGGCTTTACTTCCCTTCCGAAGGAAGACGTGACCAGATTTTTTCGCCTCAAGAAAAATGTGAAATATTGTTGGAGAAGAATGTTTCGTGCCTGCTATTCTTGTGCTGCACCGATTGAAAAACAAAACATGTAATTTTCTGCATTATCTAATGCATTTAGAGGAAACGCTAGATTTGGCCAAAAATAATGGGATATTTCACGTAAACTTGATTCAGAGAACGACTGAATATACTCTGCTGTATGGAAGATTGCAAACATTGTTGTTTGCGCATGAAAGATTGCAATCGATATCGTTGTTTTACCCTTCCTTGGCTAGAAACTAAACCAGGGGGAAATTTACGCGCCTGTTTAAATTCATTACATTTTTTCTGTGTGGTAATAAATGTGTAGTTGTTTGGCGCGTAGATATTTTTTTT
>JASCZW010001265.1:0-306963 GCA_034211315.2 Aedes japonicus
TCCTTGCTCGCTATCGTTTGCCCACCAGCCTGGCAGACCCACTAGGCGTGCACTACGGCTCTAGGGGGTGACCCGGCCAGGGGCCACCGGGTCCGGGACTTGTAAATTTTTTCACCCCTACCGGCACCGTCTCAGCGTGGCAGAGCAGCCGAACGTGCACTACGGCCCGCGTGCTCTGCCACGGCCATGGGACATCGGGTCCGGGACTTGTAAAATATTCCTTGCTCGCTATCGTTTGCCCACCAGCCTGGCAGACCCACTAGGCACGTGCACTACGGCCTAGGGGGGTGACCCGGCCGGGGGCCACCGGGTCCGGGACTTGTAAATTTTTTCACCCCTACCGGCACCGTCTCAGCGTGGCAGAGCAGCCGAACGTGCACTACGGCCCCGTGCTCTGCCATCGGGCCATGGGCCTTCGGGTCCGGGACTTGTAATTTTTTTTGCTTTCTTTCGTGCTCGCTAAGGGCCCCGCTCGTTCGCTCGTGGCAGAGCAGCCGAACGTGCACTACGGCCATCGTGCTCTGCCATCGGGCCATGGGCCATCGGGTCCGGGACTTGTAATTTTTTTTGCTTTCTTTCGTTCGGCTCGCTAAGGGCCCCGCTCGTTCGCTCGCTACCAGGACCGCACTGGGGACAGACAGTATCCCAGCCGGTGTTGCCTACTGCCAGGCGCACGGGGACTTAAGCAAAATAGAGAAGTCCACACACCACGGCGCGCACATGCATACGCATATGCCACGCCATGGTGGGGACTTCTCTTACTCTACTCTCCTCCCTCACACGTCTCGACGGACACGCGCGCACACGGGATGCACGCGGCCGGAACCCTTCCGCGACCGGCCGGCCGGCCAGCAAGCCAGCCGCCGGCCAACTCGGCCTTCTCGGGGCCACCAAACAACAACCTCCAAGCAAGGGTAGTCTTTTTTTTTTTTTTTTTTTTTTTTTTTTTTTTTTTAGACGGGATGGAAAATCTGCAACCAGACACCTGAAGAACTCAGGGTGTGGGGATGAGGGTGCCAACTCCTCGACCCACTAAAAACCCACCCGTGCCTTGTCTTTCTCCCTCCCGGAACCACCTTTCGGTATTACTTCGGGGAGGGGGCTTTTGTGCTAATTAAGCACCCACTATGTCTAACTACTTAGGTCTTCAGTAGTTAGGTCGCCATTTCGACCTGCCTTTGGTCGTTTCGCCATTTCGATTGGAGATCGAGGACAATCTGGGATGCTGCTACGCATACCGCGTCCCAGATGTCCCGGTCCTGGCACATCCTCTGGACCAAATTATCCGGAGTCGTGTCGTGACCGCTTACGGCCATCATGCCGGATCTCGCGCCGTCGAAGCGAGGACATGTGAAGAGTACATGTTCCGCGGTTTCCTCTGCTCCCGCGCACTCGGTGCATGCGGAGGACTGAGCATGCCCATACTTGTGCAGATATTGTCTAAAGCACCCATGGCCTGACAGGATCTGCGTTAAGTGGAAGTTAACCTCCCCGTGTCGCTCTACCGACCCACCCGGATAGTTCTGGGATTAGTCGGTGGGTCCACCGACCTTTGGTGGAGTTATTCCATTCCCTCTGCCACTTAACCATTGATGCGGCTCTAGTGGTCTTTCGAATACCTCTTGTTCCACGTTGCTCGAAGCACTCTGCATCCTCTTTATGACGATGCCTATCGGCATCATCCCCGCTAGGACACAGACCGCGTCGCGTGATACCGTTCGGTATGCACTAACCACTCTTAGGCACATTAGCCTGTGTGTACTCTCTAGCTTACCTAGGTAGCACTTCATGTTCAAGGCGGTGATCCATGCCGGCCCGCCGTACCTGGCATGGACAGGGCGACACTGGCCAGGAGTTTACGCTTACTCCCTTGCACCGCCGAGCTATTCGACATCATGCGGGATAATGCCGAGATAGCCACGGAGGCTTTCTGCAAGCGTAATCGACGTGGCTGGTAAAGGACAGCTTATCGTCGATCATGACCCCAAGATACCTCAAAGACCTCTTCGATTCAATAGTGCAGTTGCCTGCACTAATCGTAGCGTATTGCTCCGATTTTCGGTTGTTGACAACCGTGACCTCAGTCTTATGGTGAGCTAGCTCCAGCTTTTTGGAGCGCATCCATCTCTCCACAATGCCGATGGAGTGTGAGGCCGTCAGCTCCACCTCCTCGATGGATTCACCACATATTTCCAGGGTGATGTCGTCCGCGAACCCGACTATCTTCACCCCGCTCGGGAACTCGAGCCGTAACACTTCGTCGTACATCGTGTTCCATAGCACCGGACCCAGGATCGAACCTTGTGGGACGCCTGCGGTGATATGTACACGTTTCTGACCCTCCTCCGTGTTGTACACCAGTACGCGATTCTGGAAGTAGTTTCCCAGAATCTTGTACAGGTACCCAGGAACCTGTAGGCGCTGGAGCGAGTCGGCAATAGCCACCCAACTGGCGCTGTTGAAGGCGTTTCTCACGTCGAGGGTGACCACTGCACAGTAGCGTACTCCTCGCCTCTTGCGCTGGATTTCCACCTCAGCCGTCTTGGTGATGGACAGGATGGCATCCACCGTCGACTTCCCTTTGCGGAAGCCAAACTGGTTGTCCGACAGACCGCCTGTACCCTCCGTGTACGTTGCCAGTCTGTTGAGGATTACCCTCTCGAGTACCTTACCCGCTGTATCCAACAGACATATAGGTCTATATGCCGATGGATCTCCTGGTGGCTTCCCTGTCTTTGGTAGCAATACAAGGTTCTGAATTTTCCAGGCGTCCGGGAAGACGCCCTCGTCCAGACACTTTTGCATCACCACCCTGAACATTCCGGGATCCAGCAAGATAGCCGTCTTGATGGCCAGGTTCGGGATACCATCAGGTCCCGGCGCTTTGTTCACCTTTAGCGACTTTGCTATCGCAATGAGTTCGTCATTCGTCACCGTCGCCTCATCGCCGGCCTCCGTTGTGCCGTTATCAATGCCCACGTGGTCACGGGTGTTCGGCGGGGCCGTCCACCCTTCCGTCGCTATGACAGCGTTAAGGTCTGGGATACTGGAACGCTGGTCATGGGACAAATCTACGGCGGCGGGGGGCCATGGACTCGGGTCGTGGCTCGGAAAGAGTCCCCCAACGATCACCTGCAGCAGCTCTGATGAACGCTCGGTTGAAGCCGCCGATCCCCTGGTTTTGGCCATTACTACCCGATAGGCGTCACCCCACGGGTTCGCATTGGCCCTCTGACACAGGCCCTCGAAGCAGGCTCGCTTGCTGGCCTTTATCTCCCTCTTTGATGCGGCCTTCGCGGCGACAAGCACCTCTCTGCGCTCGATTCTATCGGCGTCTGACCGCGCTCTTTGCATCCTCCGTCTTGCGTGGAGGCAAATTCTTCGGAGGTCGGCAATCGACTCTGTCCACCAATACACCGGCGATCTTCCATTCCTCGGTTTGACTTCCCTCGGCATGGTCGCATCGCACGCTCGTGTAAGTGCCATCACAAGTCGTTCGCCGCAAGGTTCCTGGGTTTCGCGTAAAATCCGTTCCCTCTCAAGCGCCTCTTTAAAAGTCTCTACATCAAAGTAGGACGTCCTCCATCTGCGGGCGAATGGAGTGGATGCTACTCCTTCCACACGCTGCCTTGTATTGTGGACGATACAATAACGAACCGCCAAGTGGTCGCTATGGGTGTAGCCATCATCCACCCTCCAATCATTGAGCAGCCCAGGACTGCTGAAGGTAACGTCGATTATCGATTCCGCTCCATTTCTGTGGTATGTACTCTTGGTACCCACGTTGGCTAGGTCCACGCTGAGCCTAGCCAAGGCCTCCAGAAGAATCTGGCCCTGGGGTTGGTAAGGCGGCTCCCCACTCGGTCGCCCAGGCGTTGAAGTCCCCTGCTATTACCAACGGGTATAGGCCAGTTAGCTCACTTGTCATACGGTCGAGCATGTTTGAAAACAGTTCAATCGACCATCTTGGCGGTGCGTAGCAGCTGCAGAAGAACACTCCATTCACTTTTACAACCGCGAAGCCTTCATTAGTGGAAGACACAACCTCCTGAACCGGGTACTTGCCCGTCGTCCATAATGCCGCCATATTGACCTGTCCGTGACCCAATTACCGTTGCCGGCTGGGACACGGTATGGGTCGGAAACTATGGCGATATCCGATGCCGACTCGCGAACTGACTGACACAACAGTTGCTGGGCGGCCTCACAGTGGTTCAGGTTTAGTTGTGTGACCCGCATCATGGTTGGCTCGTTGGTTTACCCTTGGCGGCCGGGCACTTCCGCCCCCCCATGACGTGCTTATCGTCCGGTTTCCCGGCACACATCAAGCATTTGGGGGACTTTTGCAGTCCCGCGCCTTGTGGCTTGTGCTGCCACACCTTCTGCACATGTTGCTCCTATCTGGGCCTTTGCATTCCCAGGACATGTGCCCGCTTTCTAGGCATCTGAAGCATGCCTTCGGCGGCTGGTGTAGGCTTAGTGGGCATATCGACCATCCCACCTTCACCTTCGCCACTTTCAACGCCGCGTCTGCGTCGACTGCCGCTACCCTTATGGTTGCAACCTGGGTCCCAAGTGGACCCTTCCGCAGTCGTATGTCTGCGGTGGCAACCTCAACCTTGCACTGCTCCTTAAGTGCAGTGGAGATCTCGTCTACCTCGGTGATCTCATCCAGGTTTTTGCACTGGATCGTCACCTGTGAGACGAGGGCGCGTACCTCCACACCCTCACCTAAGGCCTTTCTTGTGAGCACATGTCTGTGTGTATGTATGTGTGTATGTGTGTATGTGTGTGTATGTGTGAGCACATGTCTGCGTGTATGTATGTGTGTATGTGTGTATGTGTGTGTATGTGTGTGTTCGCGTTACAAATAACGTCACATCGGTTTCTCAGCCATCTGTGAACCGATTTCAGTTCGGTTGACGGCAAATGGAAGCTACAACATTTCCATAGAACGCTATTGATTTTTTTTTCATTCGGACATTTCGTTAGTTCGTTGTTTCGAAGATATGAACGAATCAGTACTTGAAGGCCTATTATAATAGTAATCAAACAGTTTAGTCTCCGATTATATACTGAGCAATTTGTGTACCGATTTTAGTTTTGTTGGTGCCAAATCTATGGTATCTCCATATAACTGGTCAAAATTTCATTATGATTGGATAATCTTTCATGGAGATATGACCAAAACAATACCTGAGAGCACATAACTGAAACGGGTATACTCGAAAATTATACAAAGTCTCCATATAATAAAATCAATTTTCTTATTAAGCATATTGAATCCATATCGATAATCAAAATTGACGTATTGTCTAATAATTCATTCTATGGACTGATTATATGAAATTTCTAATATTTATGTAATTTCCCCTTTTATTGAACTAACAGAAACAGGTCATTAAAGACTATTAATGGTAATATGTTAATCACATCGATGAACAGTACGTTAAGGATTGTCGAACGGTACAGTTTTTAAACACAAAATATGACATATCGAATATTCCTGGACCTCCCTGGAATTTCTGATGAAAATATGTATCCAGTACCATATTAGCCACATTTGAGTTCGTAATTCTGATAAAATGTAAGAAGAGTTCAGTCGCACCATCGGTGGATTAATTCAGGTTTAAACTATAATTTAAATGGGCCCGCCTTAGGAAAGATGCGAATGCTTGTGTTAACCTACTGCCTACCTTATGGAACTAAAATTCAAATTTCTTAGATCTAATTGATTATATACAAAATTGTACAAATTTCCTGATTGCTACAACGGCTCAACCTGGTGCATTTGTATACGTGATCGCATTTGATTCAATTGAAAAAAAAAATGGAGAACGCAGTGCTTTCGAAAGCAATTCCATTGTGTATCCGAAAATTGGTCGTTCGTGATGTGCAAAACGGTGAATCGCACCGAGCTGTCGCTAAGAAGTACAGTATCAGTAAGGCAGCGGTTGGCAAAATTCATCTGAAGCTTAAAACGTTTGGATCAGTGGTGGATCGCCCTGGCAGGAAGCGGAAAACGGATGCGAGAACGGAAACCAAGATCATGCGCGCAGTCAAGAAGAACCCGAAGTTAACTGTCCGCGAGATCCAGGAAACCCTTCAGTTATCAGTTTCCGGTCGAACTGTTCGTCGCCGTCTCATATCACAGGGGTTGAAAAGCAAACTTGCCCGGAAGCGCCCATTTATCAGCAAGGCATCTGGAGGTTTCGCTGATCCAGACGGGCCTTGAAGAGAAGTTCGTAATCCAGCAGGACAACGACCCGAAGCATACTGCCAAGAAGACCAAGTCTTTCTTCCGGTCTTGTCGGATCAAACCACTGGAATGGCCTCCACAAATCCCGGACCTCAATCCCATTGAGATTTTGTGGGCGATTCTCGATGCCAGGGTTGACAAAACTGGTGTTACCAATAAAAATAACTATTTTGAAGCCCTGGAGTGCGCCTGGGAAGAGCTAGATCCACAGCACCTAAAGAACCTGGTCGAGAGCATGTCGAAGCACCTGCAGGAGGTCCTGAAGGCCAAGGGAGGACACATCAATTATTGAAATGCTTTTATTTTACTTTAATTTATGTTTTCTGTAGCCTAAATGAAGTGGGCACTTTATTTTGTCACTGTTTTTTTTTTCAACACAAATTGATTTATTTTTCTTTAAGTAAAACTTGTTTTTTTTTTGCAGTATTCCATAAATGAAACTTAAAAAGAATATAAAAAATAAGATACTAAAAAAATACAGTGTGTTTACTCTAATTTGAACCAAGTAAATGAGAGAAATTGAAAAAACGAAGAGGTGGGCACTTTATTTTGCCTATCAGTGTAAATGAAGACTAACCATGTTTTATTTACTCTCAGCTCATCCTCGATGGCGCAACCCAAGTATTGTCACTTTTCACAAGACATAAAATGTAATAAGGACTATTATACGTTCCTTTGACAACAAAAACAAATATGTGCACTAGTTTGAATTAATTAGGACTAGGGTTCGGTGGTAGATCTGATACCCCGTAACGCACCACGAAAAGATGATCTACCAGCGTTACGGGTTACACGATAGCTTTCTTCTCTACGGCTTTGCAATCAATTTGCATTGTTCTTTTTTCATCAACCTGGTCGCTTTTGTGGTAGCAGAAATGTGCGTGTTGAAAAATACTGTGCGGATTACTTTCGGCAATGGAGCGGATAAACCAGCCTTAGGCGAAATTGCAAATTTCGCGAAAGGCTTGGATGCGGAGCTTGATGAAATTGAAGCTGCGTATAGCAGATGAAAAGTCCCTTCTCGTCAATTTCAAATCTGAGCAGTCGATGTTGCACGCGCTGACTACAAACCCGGACGCACTAATATTTTATTTTGGGAATGGAAAAAAGGTCAAAGTGCACATGTCGCATGCCCAGGATCATATCTGCTATGTGTGAATATACGATCTCCCACCGGAGGTTCCCGAATAGGAGATTGTTACGGTGTTATCGAAGTAGGGACGCGTAAAACGCATCGTGCGGAAAAAGTTTCCGGCGGAGCTGGGAATACCCGCCTATACTGGTGTGCGTGGCGCGTACATGGATGAGAAGCAGGAAATCCCGTCATCGCTGCATTTTGCCAGCCGGAAGGGAAATATATATTACCAAGGCAACAAGGATAAATGCTTCATCTGCACGAAAGAGGGACACCTGATGGCTTCCTGTCCCAAGCGGAATGCTCGGAGTCAGCCGAAAGTGCGTCGACAAGAAAGGGAACAGACCGGTAGACTGAAGGCAACGCATGGTTCTGCAGTAACCGGAGGTACATCTACTGTAGGATCAGCTGTTGAAGGTGAGAAGGAATCAGAAATGGTAGAGGTGCTGGAAGAAGAAATTAAGGAACTTTCACTTCTTTTAAACACTATTTTTAAAACAAATTTTTTTTGAGTGTATTAGTAAAACGATTGTGATTGAGAAACTAGGAGAATCTAAAATTTAACACTTCATTTGATCACTTTTAAAAAATAAAATATAAAACCTTGAAGCACTTTTTCACATTTTCGCTAGTAAACGCGAGCGGATCCCTTTTAATTCTACTAAGAGCTTATCTTTTGACAGATAGCCCTATTTCGTCTGCTACTTACAGACTTCTTTAGTGTCGAGTGTGGGGAATAAGAAAGATGCAGGAAAAAAATAATAATCATATGTACCTATTATTCTTGAAAAAAATAAAATAAAATAAAATAATTAAAGGCTATAATTAATCTGTTCTTTTACAAATAAAAGAAGGCGGTTACCATCCTGTGATATTGAGTACACAGTATTGTCACTGTCTTCGAAATTGTTCAAATCTTCAGCCAAAGGGGTTTGCATCAAACGATCAAAAGCGGAAATGGAAAAGTTCACTTGGTCAGAGAAGAAACGAAAGAACCCGACGAGTTTACGAAGAGCAATGGAAAAATTCTAACGCGAACATCGGTCGGAGCGAATGCTCTTCGTTCCGTTCGTAGCTCTACTTGGGCAGTAACTAAAAGTGTATGTAGAGTGTGAGAATGTGTAGGATGTAGAAAACAAAAGGAAATATGTATCAGAAAGTGATTGCGTGATGTTCCCGCTCGTTCGATGAGAAGATTCTTACTATGCGGTACATGTGTGCGTGGTAGGCGGAAGTGATCATCCAACTCGCTTCCGACTTCCTCGCTCTCTCCCTTTCTCTCTCTGTCTGTCCTTAAAGAGGAGTGCTTCGTGCCTATTGAGACGGATCGTGTACGAAGCGAACATTTGGGCAAGGGACTTCATTCACTCGACGACGCTTGCAACGGAAGGTTGATTTTTATTCTGCAATGGAACGACGACAGTACGCCAAAGCCAGCGAATTATCTGATGGTCACCACAATGGCGCAGCAGACGCTCCCATGAGGTACGTAGAATTTTAGTGAAAATGTCTTATGAAAGTGAGATTTAATTTTTTGGATGTTGAAGATTAAAGCATCGGTCTACAAACACGGTGATAAAATTATTCGGACCAAAAAAAAAAAAGAATATTACAGATGTGATGTGACGCATTAAATAGATTGGCAAGGTTTGCACACGGAAAAAAACTGTGCCACGGTGGATCCATTACTGAATGCGGAACTTGTAGGCTATTGATATTAGTGTGATCCACTTATCGACGGAAGGGCTATAAAAGTAAATGCTAAGTGCACGACTCAAGTGAAAAAAAGGAAAAAGTATGAGAACCGGTCTTTTTATTCTGACGGAAGGGCGGAATGAAAATGTGTCGAAATGAGATGCTTTCCGACGGAAGGGCGGATAAGATATTGGAAAACATAGTTCGATAGCTCAAACTGTATGGTTTCATAGTTGCTAAAATAAAAGACCTCGACAACCAAATCTGAAAAAAAACATTCCTGATGTCTAGTCGTTACTTACCCGCGAAAAGCAATAAGTTTGCAATACTAAGTGGCATTTGGGGTTTTGTATTTTTTCGCAGTGAACCATCGAAGAAGAAGAAGAAGAAGAAGGTCAAACCAGACAAAACGCAGAAGTCAGACAAAGTCAAATCTCTCACTAAGGAGTTAGAAGAGTCTAAGATCCGTATGGCTGCCTTAGAGGAAGCCCTAGGACGAGAACGCGCTGAAAAAGTTTCTTTGAAAACAGTTGCGGACATGATTAGTACATCTAACGGTGCTAGTGTGGAGAGTAGTGTTGATTTTGATGGTATCCAAAGACCATCTAGCACTCGTCGGGCGGAGACAACAGTAAACGTCGAAGAATCCCGTTTCATATCGTCCGTAAATCAGCTTTCAGTGTCATCGCTGAACGTTCCTGAGTGTGTACCTTTGGCAGACGATGACGACATAACCAGGCACTCGTTTGAAATGTGGAAGGATCACTTAACCGATTCGATGAAGTTGGCTGGGATTGATGATGAAGCTACGCAATTCATTCTCTTCAAAATTAAAGCTGGACCACGGTTGCTCGGAGTTTTTCAAAATACAAAATGCACCGAAGATGCTCCAAATGTAGAAACCAAGCCGTTTTCTAACGCGTTATACCGTTTGAAGACATACTTTGGATCTGGTTCGGATATAATGCTGCAGAGGAGAAAACTTGCTCTGATGTGTCAAAAATCCGAGTAATCCGACTTACAATTCGTTAATCGAGTAGCGGCAACGTCAAGGTTGTGTGAATTCAACAATGGAAAAGAGATTGAGGAAATCATCGGAACAATCGCTGGACAGGCAAGAAGCCGTGACGTATGGACAGCAGCTATGAGAATGCTTAACAGAGGTGGTTCGATCACTGACTTGGTCGATAAGGTACGCGAGATAGCAACCATTCGTCTAAGCGAGGATTACTACAGGCAGAAACACGCACATTCTGAACCGGCAGTTATCGCGCCAATCAGAGCAGACTATCCCAGGAATCAAACAGGTCGCAGTCGTTTTTATCCGTACCAACCGACACCCACTCATCAGGCCTTGGGAAGTGCTCCACGGTTTGGAGAACTAGCTGGATGGCGCAACACGCACTGGCCGCCGCGGGCACTGGCCGCCGCGGAATGATCTATACCCGCGGTGAAAGATGCTGGAGATGTGGAAACGTGTACCATTCATCATCGGAATGCCCAGCTATCGATAAGACATGCAGAAACTGCAACAAAGTTGGTCACTTCCAACGTGTTTGTCAGTTTTCAGCCAGGTCAACACTGCCGAACGAATCTAAGCCAGAATCTACAGAAGCAAGTAGCAAAATTGCTGTGGTCGAAAAGGAAATTGAACCGAAACCAGAAAATGTAAGTGAAGTATCAGAAAAAATAACGATTTAAAACCACTTTACGAGATTTGATTCTTGGTTGCTATGACTGCATTTGTGGACGTGATTTTATTTTATTTTAGTTTGATAACATATTTTTTTTTTAAACCTTTTGTTAACCTATTAAAATGAACTAATAAAATGAATTCGAACAATGTTTCAAAACATTTTTAAATATGTAGTATGATAGGAATCGTGAATCGCTTAAGGCCTTAAGTAGGTTAGTTTTCACTAGCACTCAAAGGAACCAATTGAATCAGTTCTAAGAAATAGAATTTGTTTTCTTGAATTGTTAAACCACCACAGGTTGAAATCTTGAAACACGTCAACGTTGTGTCATCTACGGCATGGCTGCAAGATGAGGGAGTCATAATAGCCAAAGTTGCTGGAATGGAATGTGAATTCTTGATCGATTCAGGTGCCCAGGTCAATACATTCACCAAAGAGCTGTATCGGATGCTGATGGGCAATGCAATGTACAGTGGTTCTGTATACAACTTGCAAAAACGCGCAGATAGATCAATCAGAGCATATGCTTCAGCTGGAGAGATTCCAGTGATAGCCTCATTCGAAGCAAATCTTTTTATTTCCGAAGATCGTCCTATGTTGATGGAAAAGTTTTACGTGGTAGATGAGCGGCGTTCATTGTTGAGCAGACCAACAGCAACTCGCTAAAGTGTACTGATGCTTGGACTAAAGGTTCCAGTATCGATCAGGGAAGTTGGAATTGATTCGAAATTGCAATCAATGGATATCTTGTTGGTTAAGGTGAACAAGGTGTTCCCAAAATTCAACATTCCGCCGGTCAGCATTGACTACAACAAGGACATAGCCCCCTGCCGGAACATATTTACGAACATTCCGCTTGCCATAAAACCACTGGTGCAACAAAGACTGAATCAGTTGATTGCAGCGGAAATTATCGAACCGGTATCCAATGAAATGGATAGATCGTTTTGCTCATCCATGCTCGTTGTGCCAAAGGGTAAGGAGGATTTCAAACTGGTGGTTGACCTGAGAGGGCCAAACCAGTTCATTTACATTTTACAGAACCCCATTCGTGATACCCACTCTGGAAAAGATACTTGCGGAGTTGAACGGTTCCTGTTGGTTTTCGACAATAGATTTGTCGAATGCGTTCTACCATATTGAGTTGGACAGGGAATCACGCCACTTGACAAATTTCTACACTGAATTTAGAGTATTCCGGTGTATCAGACTTCCGTTTGATCTATGTATTGCCCCTGACATATTTCAGGAGGTTTTGCAGAATAAAATCTTGGGTGGCTGCAAAGGTGTAACCAACTACTTGGATGACATTTTAGTCCATGGAAAGTCCAAAGAGGAACACGATGCCAATCTTGCAATAGTGCTATCCCGTCTCCGAAGCCACAATGTTCAACTTAACGAACCGAAATGCGTTTTTGGAAGTAAGGCAGTGAAATTTTTAGGTTTTATCCTGAGTGCTGACGGTTGGATGATAGAAAGTGACAAGATGGACGCCATCAAGAACTTCAGAAGAACAACTAGCTGTGCAGAGGTAAAAAGTTTCTTAGGGCTAACGTTGAAGAATATTTGAGAGCGTGTTCATATGAGTTCATTATTAGGGGCGCATTATTGAGCTTGCGACCGAGCTTGGGACCGATGTTCTAGTACTGACTGAGTCAAGAAAAAAATCGTATTTGTTCGGGACCTACTGGTCTTAGAGTTAGTCTATGATATGACTCTGATGCTATCCCAAAGATTATCGCATGCGCTTCAAAAGTGTTGCCAGCGCCCGAAAAACACTACCCACAAACACAAAAGGAAGCGCTAGCGGTTGTGTGGGCGGTGGAGCGTTTTGACGTAGACTACGTCTTACGGCAAGGGTAGGGTGTAAAATGAAAATCTAAAATTTTGCGACCGTCATGAAAAACCGTCAGTTTTGTACGCGAATAACTCAAAACATCCACGATAGATTGACATGATTTCTTCTTAAATCTGTCGGAAATTTTACCGCGCTCCAGTTCAATTGTCAAACATTATTTTCAAACAGTAGAAAACTATTGAAAATAACGCAAATATAAAGTGATCTCTTATAATGTCATTTTGCAGAGTAAATTTACCAAATTTCCTATCACAGATTTCAAATCGAAGCAAGGAACGTCTTGCAACTTCTTCTTCTTCTTTGTATTAGAGAGAGACTTTAACCAATCATGCCATTCGTCTCTCCATGTACGTCTCGCATGCAAAAACGAACACTTAGGAAAATTTTGCCTCAGTCGTTTGGCAGCATTGAAGCTGTGCGGAGCTGGTCGCTGATAGCTGGTCGCTGATAGCTGGTCGCTGGTCGCAGGCAGCTGCTTCATTCGTCCGGCAGCAAAGCTGGTCGCAGAGGCAGCTGGTGGTCGCGTAGCAGCTGGTGGTGATATGTACTAAGGCTCTCCCAAACAGCGATCGTCGCGATGAGGTAAAATGGCGGATATGGGGGCGTACAATCGCGTCGGTTTGTGCAAGCCGTCATCTTACCTCATCGAGGCAATTGTTTCGCCGCGACTTCGAAAACGCTGCTGTTTGGGGGAAAGCGTCCTTAGGGGCGAGCAGCAGTAGGTGGAAATAATCTGTCCTTTTGAGGACAATAAATTAAAATTAAAGAGTTGTTTATTAAAGAACTAATCTTAAATTTAGTTCGGTGCTCGATGGAGGGCAAGCGGTCAGTAAAAATTTTACCCGCAATCCATAAATTGATAATCTGTCCTTTTGATTACAATCACTTTAATTAAAAGAGTTGTCTATACAAGAATTAAACTTTTTTTTCGTTCGGTTTGTGCGCCTAATATCATGGTACTGATTCGTTTGCCGCAACTGCAAAAACGCCTCCACGGAGGGCGAGACGTCGGTAAAAATTTTACCCAGCTGGTTAGCGCAATCCATAAATTGATAATCTGTCCTTTTGAGGACAACCAATTCAGTTCAGAGAGTTGTTTATATAAGAATTAAATTAATATTTCGTTCGGTCTGTGCGTCATATAATCTAGTGCCGATTTGTTCGTCCCGACTGCAAAAACGCTACTGTTTGCGGGAGAGCCTCCATGGAAGGTGAGCAGGATAATTCTCCAACGATGAAAAAACATTTCTAGCTTGTTGGCGCAACCCGCGATGAATCAATAAATCAATTCAATTTCTGATTTAAGAGAGTTATTTGAATAAGAGTTTATCTTACATTTCGGTCGATTGACAGTCATATTGGATTTTGCCAAATCGTTACTAGAAAACAGTGTACTATGCAGCGGATCCCTAAAATCAATGAAAATAAATCAAAGCCTTTGATTTATTTTCACCGAAAAATCCTACCAGATACAAATCCATCTTTGCTAATTTCAATTTAATATTCCCAGCTTGAGAGTTTGTTTGATTGGGATTTTCGTTTCAAATTGTCGATTGGCAGCCAATGGTATTAGCAAAACTTGTTTTCCCTTCGTCGCATACCTTAAACCACACAAATTCCCTATCACGGACACCATTTTCAATGTTGAACATGATAATCCGAACCAACATTCTCTGTAAATTCCAATTAGTGTGTGATAAACAGTTGTTCTGTTTTGTTAACGATTCGCGTTGGATAGAGTCCTACCTCTAGGAAGAAAAACGTATTGAGAAACATAGTGAAAGTGAGAATGCCTAATCGGTTTGATCCAGAACGCTTGCGCAGATTCAGGAAACGCTTAAAGAGCGAACATACGGGAAATCCTCCGAAACGACCATGCACCGATGCCGAGCGAACTCGTAGTTATCGGGCGATATTGAAAGCAGCAAGAGGTAATGCGTTGCCAACAACTAGTTGGGACGCTGGAGGAGGTCCTTCAACTCGAGGTAGGAAATTGATATTTCTTAAATTTAAATCAATTTGACAAAGTTCATGTCATTATAGCAATTGAATATTTTTCTATGTTATCGCTCCCTGTCTTAATAAATTTCAACATAGTATTAATTGTGTTCCGGTGATGACATGAGCCGCGTGCTTTTACATCAAACGAACCTTCAAATGATATCCATACAACTAATGCGCTGAACATGTTTTAATGCGTGATTATTTTCTCAGGTGTTCATTTTATATTTATATGAATTTATCATATATTAACCAACCTCTACTCCCATACCCATTGCAAAGAATAATGATATTTTATAAAACTCACTCTCTTTCTTCTGCGAGATCTAATATATTTATACATAATTCGATTTCCTTAACGTTTAAGCCATAATGGATTCACTAATTTACCTGATATTCACATAGAAACATGAATAATAATTTTAGTCAAGTTAAGTCGATGGATATGGATATCATTAAGGATTCTTGTTCGAACGAATTTCAGTAAAGTTTATTTATTCCATCGCTTCGAACACAGCCACGTTGCTCTTTTCGATTTTCATTTCACCATGTGTGATTTAGAATTATATTTCTTTCTTTGTTTGTTTGTTTGATATATTGTTCAACACTTTATATATGTTTTTGCCAGGCCTCACAATCAAACAGATTAAATATTTTATTGCACGCAACCTAGTGAAATACATCAGAAAAGGTATGCCAGTTATTGTGACTGGCAATTTTAACATCATTGCTCCAAATTCAGAGAAACTTCCCTTCATTGATTTCATGAAGAAGTACCTTTATCTCGACTTGGCTTTGAACTGTGATCAAACAACTAGTCGTGATGAAGATTCTGCCGCCTTAACCTTCGTTCGTGACGTCCGTTTGCAATGCCAGCAATATTATGCATTTTTCTTGAACCACCGTCCAACGATTTTGATTTTCGACGCATGAACATTTAGTAATGTCAAGCGATTTGATTATAAGAATGAGCAAAACTATCATTAATTTAATAATTTTATATTCCCTAACAGATCCTCAACTATCTTCTAGGCCTTAAAGATAGTCCATCGTAAAACGTGCAACCGTGGCCGTGTCATCATTTAAACTAAAAGGCCCTTTTCAGGGCCACCAAAGAGTTATAAAGAGTGTACAAGAGAATTTTCCCACGCACTGACTTCATAAAACCAAACGGCCCTTTTCAGGGCCATCAAATAATATCTCAAGAGCGTACAATAGAATTTTCTTACATACTGGCTCCAAAACGCTGGTCTAATGTTCCATAAGAGCCGCACCCGTCATATTGCGACTTAAACTGCTTCTATCGGTAAGAGTAAGCGACCGGCACGAATAATTGAAACCCTTTGAACGCTAATAATAGCCACACAGAATTTCCCTGACATTATAATGCATCATTTGGTGTAACGTAGTCTACGTCAACGGGTTGTGTCTTGAACACAACCCCACTGATTTTTTTTCGTATTATCTTCTAGGCCGTTTTTTCGTCATCCGTACTGACTCGAAGGCCAATGAATTTATATTCAGCACCCATCACCGTCTAGGTAAAAGAGCCGTTTCTCCGGCAGAGTCATGGGCTTTAAGGCTTCAGCCATATTTCTTCAAAATCAAGAGAGTACCAGGAGAACAAAACGTAGCCGATGCTCTATCAAGATTGGTTAATGAAACTCAAAATCCCATTCCCGGCGAAGAGGAGGACTCTAGCAATTTTCTTTACACGTTGGATTCAGGGTGTATGGAGATCACGTGGGATGAAATCGAGAAGGCTACCGAACAAGACAACGAGTTAATGGATTTAAAGGAAGCAGTCGAGATGAAACATTGGCCAGAGAAACTGCGTAAATTTGAGGCTCATAAGAAGGAGTTACATTTTTTGGGATCTCTTGTATTCAAGGGTGAAAATACGGTCCTTCCCAAGGCCCGTATGAAAGCCATGATTCCGGCACACGGAGGTCATGTAGGGGAAGCTTCTTTGAAAAGGATAATGCGTAGGTTCTTCTGGTGGCCAGGAATGTCTTAAGATGTAGTTAAGTTTGTAAAGAGTTGCAAAACGTGCGCTGTTTTGTCTCGTAAAAATCCGCCCTTACCGTTATCCAGTAGAGAACTTCCAGAGGGACCCTGGGAATTTATCCAAATAGACTTCCTATCTATTCCTGAAGCCGGAGCGGGCACATTTCTAGCGGTTGTTGACACATATTCACGGTATTTGTCAGTGATAGATATGCTGCGCACAGATGCAAACAACACCAACAGAGCATTATGCAAGATTTTTCAGACTTGGGGTTGTCCTGCTGTTATCCAAAGCGATGACGGCCCGCCGTTCCAGAGCTCTGTATTCATTGAGTTTTGGGAGAACAAAGGAATTAAAATTCAGAAATCAATTCCATTTTGTCCACAGACAAACGGAATTGTCGAACGGCAGAATCAGGGACTTATTAACGCAGTAGCGTCGGCGAAAATTGATGGTGAAAACTGGAGAGGGGCGCTACAGCGTTACGTTCACAACCACAATACATTAATTCCTCACTCGCGGCTCGGCGTTACGCCGTTTGAGTTATTAGTCGGCTGGAAATATCGTGGGACTTTTCCCACGCTTTGGAGTAAATCGGAAGCAAGAGAATTGGACCGTACGGACATACGAGAACGTGAATGTGAAGCTAAATTCACGAGTAAGCATTATGCAGACGCGGAGCGCGGTTCTAAGGATTCTGATATTGGCATCGGAGATATTGTACTTAAGGCCCAACAAAAAAGGTCAAAAGTGGATCCAACATTCTCGCCGGAACGTTTTACAGTGATTGCAAGAGAAGGAGCGAATGTTGTTTTGATGAAAATTAACGGTGTACAGTACTCCAGAAACGTTCACGACGTCAGGAGAGCTCCATTTGCATATAGCAGTTCGGATTCATTGGATACTAGTGACGACAGTTTGGGGAAAATAATACCAATAATTGGAACGGCGTCAGGCGTTGTACCAGAGAACACCGGGAACACAGAAAAAGTAGCCATAGATCCACTATCAGGAGCAAATTGTACTTCGAGAGTTTTACGACAACGAAAAAAAATCCAGAAACCATCACGGTTTGATGAAAATTTCTTATACGCCCTCTATTGCTATGCGTAGAGAAGATGAGGAATGTGGGGAATAAGAAAGATGCAGAAAAAAAATAATAATCATATGTACCTATTATTCTTGAAAAAAATAAAATAAAATAAAATAATTAAAGGCTATAATTAATCTGTTCTTTAACAAATAAAAGAAGGCGGTTGCATACCATCCTGTGATATTTAGTACACAGTATTGTCGCTGTCTTCGAAATTGTTCAAATCTTCAGCCAAAGGGGTTTGCATCAAACGATCAAAAGCGGAAATGGAAAAGTTCACTTGGTCAGAGAAGAAACGAAAGAACCCGACGAGTTTACGAAGAGCAATGGAAAAATTCTAACGCGAACATCGGTCGGAGCGAATGCTCTTCGTTCTGTTCGTAGCTCTACTTGGGCAGTAACTAAAAGTGTATGTAGAGTGTGAGAATGTGTAGGATGTAGAAAACAAAAGGAAATATGTATCAGAAAGTGATTGCGTGATGTTCCCGCTCGTTCCATGAGAAGATTCTTACTATGCGGTGCATGTGTGCGTGGTAGGTGGAAGTGATCATCCAACTCGCTTCCGACTTCCTCGCTCTCTCCCTTTCTGTCTCTGTCTGTCCTTAAAGAGGAGTGCTTCGTGCCTATTGAGACGGATCATGTACGAAGCGAACATTTGGGCAAGGGACTTCATTCACTCGACGACGCTTGCAACGGAAGGTTGATTTTTATTCTGCAATGGAACGACGACAGTACGCCAGAGCCAGCGAATTATGGGGCCAATTATGGAAGTCGAGTCGACCGTCACTTTGCTCGACAGGTTTATTTTGTCATTACAGTTGTCGAGTTCGACGATTTTTTGTCGAGCAGGTCGACTCAGTAGGCTGTGCGAAAACGGGTGATTGATCTGTCACATTCTGTCGAGTAAGTTTGTTTTGTTTCGCGATTTTCGTCTAGAAGTGATAACTAGCAGAGCAAGGTAAGAACACCATATATTTTAATATTTTTTGAGAGCAATTTTCAAAAAAACTTTTTTCTTCCAGTGAAAATGTCCACTCCTCATAAGAAGACGAATTACCATCAGTTCGAACGGCTCGTCGAACTGATGAAAATGAATGTGGACATCGCCAGAGGCTTTTGTGGAGTTGGAGCCAGCAAAACGAATGTAAAGGAAAAGTGGGAGGAAATTGGTCTGGAACTCGATTCACTGGGACCACCAATGCGCCTTGGATCGGAATGGCAAAAAGTAAGTATTAACTTTTCATTTGAATACTATTAAACTTGTGTTTCTCACGTAAGTTTGATTCTAGCGTTCAACTTTCGACACTTAGCAAAAAGATATGTTATAATAGATTTATTATTATTGTTTTACAGGTCTGGATCGACATGAAAGGAAAAGTAAAAAAAATACTCGGATCAAATAAAGGAGAATTTAGAGCGACAGGTGGGGGACCAAACAGAATAAAACAGCTTACGCCGCTGCAGCAAGAAATCGATACGCTGTTAAATATATCTTCAGGTGTCAATCCATCGGGCAATTCATTTGGATGCAATTTCAAGAACAACGAAAATGTTGCACACACCGACATTGAGCACGGTCTGGAACCTGGTACCTCTTCGCGATGCATTTCTCCAGCAATAAGTTATACTGGGAACGATACAACTTCAGAGCAATGGCCAGCTCAGAATAGTAATGCTCACTCAACTCCACGAAGGTTAAATCGCCGCAGAGCAGCTGAAACAGAACGAAGTGAATTGTTGAAGAAGCAAACAGACCTACAAGAGTGCACATTGAACAAGTTCAGGAAAATCGAGGAAAACACTTACAAAATTTCTAAAACTTTGCAAAAACTTTTGGATGCAAAAATCGAGCAAAATGAAATTATGAGAGCCGATGCAAGACAGAGAACCATGGACAACCTGGAAAAGCGGAAGTTGAAAGTAAAGGAACTCGAACTTAAACAGAAAGAAATTGAACTAAAAAAACGAGAGCTAGATTTGAAGGAGGCATTAAAGGAATAACCGTGTGTGTGTGTGTGTGTGTGTGTGTGTGTGTGTGTGTGTGTGTGTGTGTGTGTGTGTGTGTGTGTGTGTGTGTGTGTGTGTGTGTGTGTGTGTGTGTGTGTGTGTGTGTGTGTGTGTGTGTGTGTGTGTGAGTGTGTGTGCGTGTGTATGTCTGTGTGTGCGTGTGTATGTCTGTGTGTGCGTGTGTATGTCTGTGTGTGCGGGTGTGTTTCTGTGCGTGTAAGAGAGGACCAGAAAGAGAGAGTTTGGGTGGAAGAGGCAGAGAGTTAGTGCGTGTGATAATGTTTGCTACAAAGAATATGATAATTTTTTAAGAACCCTTATGTTGTTATTAAATCAATATGGAATATTAGTACATGTTTATTTGTTTTTATTTAATCACTTAATTACTACATTACAAACTGTCTCTTATATTATCTCTGATACCTGTTGCATTGAACTCGTCGTTTTCATTGTGAAAGTCATCAAATTCCTCGACGAATCTTTCAACACCGTCATTAGGTGGGTCTTCGACACTGTAAGCACGACATATGTTGTGAAGAGCAGCACAAACATTTACGATCGATGTCGCCTTTGTTGGACTGTAATGCAGCTCCCTCGCACCTAGCAGACAACGAAATCGAGCCTTCAGTATTCCAATCACTCTCTCTCTATTACACTTCTTGCTTGACTGTGCTTGTGGTTGAAATGCTGCTCGCGACTTCCGATGCGGGTGTTGCGGTAAGGTGTAAGCAGCACATGTTCCTGCGGAAATCCAGCATCTCCTGAAAGTGTATAATGCCATAATAAACTTGAAATAATACAGAATGTAATTGTCAAATACATGAACTACGAATTTCGCGCACGTTGTAAAGAGTTGTCAAAAGTATTGCAAGCTCTACGGAAGTTTTACGTACATGTCGTGATTGATATAAAGATTTCAAAGAGTCTAATATATTGATGGATGTTATTATAGGCAAATTTATTAACGTATCAGTTTGTGTGTTTTTCAAACAATGCAAACTTATATGAGCATGTTGAAAGTTCTATAAACTTTTCGACAGATCCACTTGGAAAGTTGAGCAAAATTTACATAAGAATTTAGAGGTTTGTATCTGTAGATATTAACCGTTATGTGTATAACAGGGAACAAAGCTGCCTTTTTCGTTTTTAAAAACATGATATTTCAATAAGTTTACTTATAGGGTGTTGAAAGTTTGTGACATCTCATATCTCGTTAAAACTTATCATCCTGGAGTGAAATAATGAAGGCATAGCTAAGGGGCGCGAAGAGGGGCTTCTGATTTTTTTTTACGTAAAAGGCCGACAGTGAACGTTTTTACCCACGGAACTAACATGAGTTTAGCTCTAGAAATCTATTTCTATCCGTCGTCAGAAAACCCGGATATCCGTAACAATGTTCTGAATATGGCATACTTATAAATGTTTCAACAGAAAACCAACAATAATGATACATACATTAATTGATATGTTATGTATTCTCCGTGCGAGGAGTAACGATTATGATGTAGAAGGAGATGTTCGCTCATCACCATGAGGCACCAAGAGTGAACAACAATGTTTTTTTTGGCTAGAATGAAAGATGTGAAGAGAAAGTGTTGAAAGTTCCGTCAGAGTGCGGCAGGTAGGAAAATTAACAGATGTTTTTGAAAATTGAGCGAAAGGGCATGTATCCAATGGTACTCGAACCATGGACGTCAATTTTTGCCAAACATCCCCGCTACAACCTACCCCGCAGTGGGATGTTAGGCAAAGAGTTCAGTCAGCGGCTCGGTCGCACTTCATTAAACTGGAACGTATTCAGTATCGGTGTCTTCGTATCGCGATAGGTTGCATGCACTCGACTCATACCATGAGTCTTGAAGTGCTGGCTGGCATGTTGCCACTCTTATATCGGTTTTCAGAGTTATATCTCCGGCTCCGGCGTGAAGTTATGAACCCCCAGGTAATCGAAAACTTTGAGAAGCTTCTCGTGTTGAATCCTCAAACTCGCTTCATGCCTTTGTACCATTTGTACATTACACAAGATGTCAGCCCTTCGCTGAATTCGCTGTAGTGTTGACAGATTACTTGAAACACAGAAATACCTTCCGAAACACTAAAACACAAAGACAACGTGGCAGAGTGACTCACCCCCTGCACATCTCTTAGGTAAGACGAACAAAAACATCGCACACATTTTAGGTACACAAAAATCTACTATTAATACTAGACCTAATGCGATGTTCTCTTCCAGTCGAGCACTCGACACTGAAGAAATCTGTAAGTCGCAGACGAAATAGGCCTAAAGGGCGAACACGAAATTATTGCGACACATTCAACAGGGCATAACTTTTTTACCATTGGGTAAAAATCAACCAAATTTTGCACACTTTCTGTGTATTGTTTACATGCTGTCAAACTCGAAGTCGTGTTTTTCGATTCAACGAAAATGGAGGTGAACCAACGCGAGTCGAGAGAACAAATTCTTTCCAAACACCTGGAATTTCCTGACCTGTCGCACCGGCAGTTGGAAAATTTTTGAACATTCACCATTCAACCGTTTCCGGAGTGTTGAAGCGGTTCCAGGAGCGGTTGACGTTGGACCACGGCAAAGGAGCTGGAAGAAAACCGGGATCGGCGAACAAAAAGACGGAGGGAAAGGTGAAGCGGATGATTAAAGTAAATCCCAACGTCTCAAGCCGTGATTTGGCTAAAAAGATCGGCATGTCGCAGAGCTACGTCCAGAATGCAAAGAAAAGAGCTGGACTACATACATACAAGGTACAGAACTTCCCAAACCGCGATGAGCGGCAACAATCGACGGCTAAAACTCGGGCACGGAAGCTCTACGAGAAGATGCTGCCAAAATATGGCTGCTGTGTGATGGACGACGAAACGTATATAAGAGCCGATTTTAAGCAAATTCCGGGTTGAGTTTTTCACCGGGAAGAGCAAGTTCTATGTGGACGACAAATTTAAGAAGAAGAAAATGTCGAAGTTCGCCTCCAAATATCTCATTTGGCAGGCCATCTGCTCTTGCGGACTGAGGAGTGAGCCTTTCGTGACAAAGGGCACAGTAAATGGCGAGATCTACAAATCTGAGTGCCTCGAGAAGCGCCTTTGCCGTTCTTGCAGCAGCACGACGAAGCTCCGCTATTTTGGCCAGTTTTGGCATCATGCCACTATTCTAAAAGTGTCCTGGAGTGGTATGAGGCCAATTCTGTCCATCTTGTTCCAAAGGACATGAATCCGCCAAACTGTCCGGAGCTGCGCCCGGTGGAGCAGTACTGGGCAATGATGAAGCGGGAACTTCGGAAGAGCAAGAAGACAGTCAAAGACGAGAAGGACATGTTAAGAAAATGGAAAAAAAACTGAGAAACTGGTACCGGATGACACTGTAAAGACTTTGATGGAGGGCATCAAGCGAAAATGCGTTCAATTTTACACTCAAGGCTCCATCGATTAACTTTTCTTTTGATTTTTGAAGTAAATATAAGTATAAAACTACCCTAAAATTTTGGTTTGATTCTAAACATTATAAGAAAATTGGCATGACATTATCGGTGTCGCAATAATTTCGTGTTCGCTCTTTATCTGTCAAAAGATAAACTTTCTGTAGTGTAATTGTACGGAATTTGCTCGCGTTTACTAGTGATAGTTT
This sequence comes from Aedes japonicus, assembly GCA_034211315.2. NCBI lineage: Eukaryota > Metazoa > Arthropoda > Insecta > Diptera > Culicidae > Aedes > Aedes japonicus. The sequence goes on from JASCZW010001265.1 coordinate 23,394, forward strand.
AAAAAGTGTTTCTTCTTATTCTTCAGTTTTTTTTTTGTACGTGGAATAACTTCTGATTTATTCTAATTATTTGTTCCAAGGGAAAGAATACTTTCGTTGAAGGTGTGTGGGAAATTGTTATTTTATTTGTAATGTTTGATTGATAAAGATGTTCGCCTACAAAAGAAGATATGCTCGCAATCTTTCTTTTTTTTTTAGCAAATGAAACATGTTTATAATGTTGTCATTTGAAGAAGAGTTGGATTGTTGCTTTTAAATTTGCATAGTCAATGCAAGTTCAAATCAAAGTGAAATTGATTTATTTGTTAGGAACAGAGTATTCGCACCACTTTTAAGCAAACATCGTGGTTTTATTGATATTTTACGAGGTTTCACGTTCCATGTTACAGAAATGACAGATATCATTCTGAACCTGGCCAATGTTTTTCAAATGATATCTACTCGGGCAAAGTCCGGTTACTAGGCCTGTATAAGTACAAAGAACTCTCTTATTGAGCTCCAGAAGCTTTTTACTACTCGTAACATTTGGAATTGTAAACCTTTCCGCTTGAAAACATTTTGTGGTGACCAACCAATTGGTCATCACCCTTTGCTCTTCCCAGGATTTTAATTCCATTTTTATGGCACAGTATCAGTAATCAAGCGATCTAGATTGCACATTGCTTCGTAGTCCTACGTCAACTTTGCGTACAACCCCATTGGGCGTCCCTTCTAGTTTTGTCTTCAAAACCACCACATGCTAAATTTCTCGAGTTCCCAAATTAGTTCCCGAGTTATGCAGAATATTGTTTTATTCGTATGGGAGCCCCTCTTTTACGACGGGGAGGGTTCTCAAGCTACCATTGAAACCTTTTTTGCCTTCAAAAACTCACACATGCTAAATTTGGTTTCTTTTGCTTGATTAGTTCTCGAGTTATGTAGAAATTAGTGTTTCATTTGTTTGCGAGCCCCCCTTTCCAGTGAAGGGAGGGGTCTCAAACAATCATAAGAACCTTCCCTGGCCCCAAAAATTCCTGCATACAAAACTTCACGCCAATCGGTTCAGTAGTTTTCGAGTCTATTAGGTTCAGACAGACAGACAGACAGAAATCCATTTTTATATATATAGATTGAACCAAGGTATACAACTTGGGAGGAGCTTGAACACTAATGCATGTAGAAATTACAATGTCTCCGTTTTCATCAAACGTTTGCGTTTGACAGATTTGATTTCCCATCGAATTGATTGATTCGATGAGTTTCTATGGCACGTTGGTATATTGGCAAATGAACTACTCTGATGTTAAGCAGAAAAGTTAAAGAAAGATAATTTTAGAAGTTAAGAACTTTTTTTCGAGAATTCTTCTAAAGTTGAGAGAATCCTCCAAAATATCAAAAAAATATTTCACAATTAAGGAAACCCTCCCACCAGAAGCTTCCAGAAGGTCAGAAGCTCAAGAAAAGTTTGAAGCCTTTACCAGAAGGTCTGAAAACTTCGATATTAAATCAATAAAGAGAGATCGCTCACGTTTTCATGTTATTTTAGTATACATTTACTGCGAGAATTGATAATCTGAAAAATGTCATTAAGATAGCCTTATACAAGGTAATACTTTAGCCTGAACAAGTTATTGTAACAAGTTATTATAACTCAAAAATTAAGATTCTTACCCAGGAGCCAGGTTTGCCTCTCGCCAGCTTCATAAGCCTCGCACAATTTTCGTCGTAATAAGGAAATACTCCAAATGAAGGCATCATGGTATGATCCTGGATATCTGGCTTCTACGAAACGTATAACAGAATCGTGATCACAAGCCTAGAATTATTACACCAAAGAAAGGGAATTAACATAAGAAATCTACTTCCAAACACAATAGTCACAAAAGACAAACAGACATTACGCTCACAAGTTGATCAGCGTCCAATAATTTGATGATACATTTAATAACTAGAAATCAGAAGAAAAATTAGTATTTTCCATTTAATTCCAACTACCTTTGCTTATCTTGACAGATACGCGTATTTCGTCTACAATGTACAGACTTCTTCCGTGTCTCGTACTAAAAACTCGACCAGTCAAGTTATTAGTACGAGACATTGAAGAAGTATGCACATTGTAAACGAAATACGCGTATCTGTCTAGATAAGCTAAGGTAGTTGGAATTAAATGGAAAATACTTATTTTTCTTATGATTTATAGTTACAGGTATTACACTAAACAGCTCAAACTCTCTAGGATACATTTAATGCAATCTACAGTATACATGGAATGCTCAATGGATCATTCCTAATTGTTTAATGTATTGTCTGTTTATCTAATAGCAATTCAAGCATACTTACAATTAACGCATTCAAACTGTAAAACCCCTTTCTATTGTAATACACGTGTCGTGTATTTTTCCCAGGAGAAATGATTTTTATATGCGTACCATCTACTACTTGGATGACGCCGGGGATTCCACTTTTGGTATAAAAAGTTCTTTTGGCGTTCCGTTTCTCTTCCTCCGTCATTTCTGAATTGATCCATAACGGACAAATCTTTTTCTCCATCACCTCCAGAAATTCTGCCAAAATATTGGACACCATAGGTTGACTTAAACCTAAGTGCATATCGTTACCGACGCATTGTTGATAACTGCCAGCTGCGAGGAATCGAAGGGATGCACATATTTTCAATACTGGTAATACAGCCGTATTTCGGTATGTCATCCTGAAATCATTTTTGGTTAGATCCAACAAGTACTGGATCGCCTCTTTGTTTAATCTAAAGAACTTAACGCATCTGTAAAGAAGAAAATTTGTACATAACATTTTATAGTAATCAAGTTAATCTACAAGCGTATCTACTGTGATCGACTACCTTTATAAATGTTCAAGATGTTTGCAAGATGTTTTTATATTGGCCGCTGAGTATTTTGCACAAATGGACAACCTCTACATTATCTTTTAATGTTGAATATATGAAGGAATAATGTTGTTAATAGCTTCAATAACAATAATTTGGGATTTATTTAGCTCAAGCATATTTGCGCAGTACATTAGGTCTATTTGCGCCTATTAATCTGGGCGAAAAACAAGTTATTTGAAAAAAAAATTAGAGGTGGGTAAAATTAGCAAGCGTTGGTAGGGTAGAATGAATGGAAGAATGCCTTCCCTACAAACAAACGAAAGCAGTAAATAAGCATGCATGCTTTATTAAAGCTGAATTATGACTTTCGTAGCTGAATACAAAATCTGGCTGAGAAATACGCTGAATAACCATGTTCTCAATAAAAGTATTAACATTAATTCAAGTGTTTAATTTTGTTTGAATAGCATGCTTGGTAAAAGCTATTTTAGTATTTATGTGTAACTAAATTTACACAGTTCAACAAAGAGATGAATAACCGATTATAAATTCGTTTGAACATCGTTTATATAGCCTAGCTAATAATTAACATCACTAGTCAACCGGTCCAACTACCCAAGTAACCACAAACATTATAGTATTACACTTATTCAACCTGAAATCAAAATCATTAATGCTGGATCGGATCAATTCAACAGTTGTCAAGTAATGAAGCATTAGATAAGGTTTAAGAACATACTTATGCATTACTAATGTAATAATCCTACTTTACCAATGTCTTATGGCACAAAAAAAGATATGGCATTAGTTCAATCTTAGTCTGGCCCTTTTCAGCTTTAATCCAAATTCAATGATGAACTAGACGTAATGCATATGCCCTATATATGCATGCTATTATAGCCTCGTGGTTACAGCAGAAGCACAATTAGTTGAAAGTTTATGCCTCTAATGCAACGCCTTCTAACTAGCTTCACCAATTAAACCTTATACTTAGTAGAATAAAAGCTGTGTTTTAAACCAATAGTCAGCAAAATAAGCTACAATTTAAATAAAAGTCGGTTAATTGTCGTATTAAAGCCTTCGAAGTGTTCGTAATTTTGATTGAAAAATATTTCTTCTTCAACTTCAAGTTATGCTGAAGAAATGATATAGATATTCATTGAATTCAGTTAATTCCAATGTTTTCGTTAATAAGTTGTTCAGTTTTGGTGCCGGTGAAATAGTTTTGACTTCTACATATATAATAATAGCAAAATAAATATGCATGGTATAAAATGTGTGTATCATATGGAAAATCTAACAAAAAAAAAGCAAAGAAAGTTTTGTGCGAATTAAAAAAAGATGAGCAAAAGTTCTATAAAGTTTCTATTAAGCTTTTTTAACATGCTTAATAATGCTGAAGAAACATTTCATCATGACTTTTAATTAAAGAAAGAATATATTATTACTAATAAAAACTCGCTTAGCTCAAAAGAGGTGACTTTGACATTCGGAATTACCCTCAAGTTCTGTGCAGCACTTGAACAGCAACTATTCAATTATCAGCTGAACTCCATTGCTTCAAACATGCTTCTTAAGCATATGTAATTGGCAGTGTCCAAAATCACTAGCACGATAGCTTAATAACTTCTCCAAATTTGTGTGAATACTGCCTGGACAAAAGTTGTGATTGAAAATAGCTCAGAGCTTATTATACACGCTGCTGAATTAAATCACCATAATGATTTATTTAATGAAAGATTGTTTGTTGGGTTATTGCGGCTTTATTGACTTATTGAGCCTTATTATTATCACTTCACGATAAAAAAAAACTCATATCAAATGGGAATCACTGTCTTCATTACCGATGTCACGGGTGAAGTGACAACCGTAATTAGCTCCATGCTACCGTAGTAATGTGAAAGGGTAAATGAAAAATCAATCGCAAGAATCCAACAACCTTTAACGATAATTTAGTACTCACTCATTGTCAGATAACGATAGCGGGTTTGATTTGTCCCGAATATTCCTGCGTAGTAATGAAATATTGGAAAGTTCCTCTTCTGAATCACTTTCGAAATAGATATCGGTACTTGTCCACATATTATTCAATCACTGTTCCCGAAAATTCTTCAAAAAACTACTTTTCTACAGCTTTTCAAAATGACAGTCACAGAACAAGCTAAAAATGTAAACATTAATTCTTCGAATGTCAAAAGTCACAGGTAAATTGATGGAAAACCTTAATTGTAGCATGGTGTAATGTTTCAATGACATTTTGAAAAATTTCAATATTGACGTTGACAGTCGAGCTCGCTTGCCGACTCGACCAGATTCAGTCGACTTCTGTAATACGCAATTTTGCTCGACTCGACAGTGACAAGTGTCGAGTCGAGTCGGTCGACTCGACTTCTATAATTGGCCCCGTAGTGTATGGTCTTGCAGGTCGACCAAGATCAGTGTTGTCAGGTTAATAGCATTTAATGTTCGTTTTTTTTTTTTATTATCAATTTTGTTTGGGACACTTTATCATAAGTACACCAGTTTTTAGGTACAACACACTAAGGTCATCATATGTACAAAACGATTTAAAAAGTAAGTGTAAGAAAGCCAATTAAGTGTTTTTATTCAACTTCAACTTCAACTTTTTTGGCAAACTTTGTTGTGTTGACGGTGGTGGTTATCAGATGAACTAATGCACGCTACACACGATGGACTGCTGGTGTGCGTGTCGTATAGATGCGGAACAATATGGCTTTTCGATCGTAGCAATATTGCTAATTGCAATTAATGACGTTGTTGCACCAGGACTCGATTTCACTCGCGATCGCGAAAAAACATCAAACTTAAGAATTGAATCAACTCGTGAAAAGCTTCCAAAGCAACGGAAAGCGGACCGAACGAACTGTATCGTTCGCTTGTTCACTGGGCAATGAGGAATAATTTTGTACTGATGAATTCTCCTAAACTACACAGAAAAAAAATTAATGTTCACAAGCGCGTTTAATTTCAAGCCAAAGGAGGCGTAAACAACGCAATTGGTTGAAGTCTTTGATGAGCCATACAACAATGTTTGCAATCTTTCATACAACAGACTTGATTCAGACGTTATCTAGCTTAAATTAACATAAAATATCCCATTATGTTCTAGCAAATCTAGCATTTCCTTTATGTGCATTAGATAACGCAGAAAATTCAATGTTTCTTTTTATCTGTGTAGTTAAGATGTTAACCGCGGAATCGTAATTTGTGTTGGTGTTCTAGCTCATAGTATGATGCGAACGTTTATGAAAATGGTGTTTACCATAGCTTTGGTGTCATGAGCAATATATATCATTAGTAATATGAATTATTTTTCTATAGACTGCTTCATCTGTTTCTTGGATTTCAGGGAAACTATCACCTGATCTTCTGAAAAACTCTTTGCTGATATTCTGGTAAGTTTCCTCATGAACTTCTTCGCAGTCACTCCTTTTTTTCTTGGAAACTCACATTTAACAACTCAACCTATCCTTCCAGAAACATTTGATAAGTTTTTCTCTGGACTTCTATTTAGTCCCATCCTGAATTGTGAGGAAAATTTGTTCAAACATTTGGTAAAGTTCTCTCCAGATTTTTTTGGAAAATCTTCTTAAATATTTTGGACCTCTGAAAATTCCTATTCTGAACTTAAGGGAAGTTTACTTGTGAACTTTGGGGAATTTTAATCCTGAAATTATGAGAAGTTTTTCTCCTCTCTGGTTTCCTTTATTATCGAGATTTTCAGCCCTGGGATGGTTCATCTTCAGTCGTAGGCACTCAAATACCTTTTGGGTATTTTCGTAAGTAATTTTCGGAAGTGAGATTCAAACTTGTGACTGTGGCGTGAGAGGTATGAATGATAACCACTACACCGGGATCGCCCCCTCTCTCTGGTAAGTTTTTTTCTGAGCTTATTCTTTCAAAACTTTTGATAAGTCCCATTTGAACTCCAATGAAAATTGCATTGAAACTTCGAGAAACTCCACTCTAGAATCTCTAGGTAAATACTCTTAAATTTGCAGGAAGTTTCTTCCTGAACTTTTGAGAAATCCTCGTATGAACTTTTTCCAAGGGGTCGGACTTCCTGATCATTTGATCAGATTTCCTCATTTTTCATTTCGATCTTTGAAAAAGATCAGAGGATCTTATCAAGATTTAAAATCTTTTATGACAGTTTGAAACAGACTGCGATTTTATTTGAGTGCCTCAAAATGTCAACATGCTTGTTGTTATAACAACACGGACTGGATAACATTTTGAAGTGCAATCATTTTTACATTTTATTTAAAACATGATCAAAAGATAATTTACATGTACATTTTTACTCGTTTCAGGATCTAAACGTCGCTTCCACCCATGGAATTCTTAAGATTAAACCAGATAATAAGGCCTTTCATCTGCTACAAAAATGGATGCTGATGGATTCGAACAAGCGCATTACTTAGGAACAGGCAATGTTGGATCCCTACGTTCGGAAGATCCTTGCCTACGGCGGACGTCTTTGCCGGCTGCCCTCTATACCTTATTCAAAGTAGGTGAAACGACAGAAACAACAACAACAGCAGGCCAACGTAAGAATATGGTGCAGTTCTACAAAATAACATTTGTAATATTGTTCTTACTTTATGTTTTATTTCGGTAGCAACAAGCTCAACAAAATCAACAACAACAGCAGTCGAATTTAAGTGGTTCGAATTCATGAGCTCGTTTCAATGATTTTAATTTTTTCATAATTTCTTAACCATCAGAATCAGCAGGAAAACGTAAGCCCCATCAATAACTATTTCCTCAATAACCATGAGACCTTGCTCAAAAGGGATTTCCGTTTCAACAGGAACAGAACCATTAAACTCAACAGCAGCAGTAGCAACAACAACAGCGAGCACAGAACCAAGGTGGAATGGACCACAGTGCTACTGAAAGTATGTGCATATACGGCCCGAGTGAGCAACCTGGGAATGGCTTGAATCAACAGGATTATTACCAACATTCCCAGCAAGCTGCAGTGGCAGCAGCTTAGCAAAAACAACAGCAATGAATGATGTTCAACAATTCTCAGCAGAGCGGAGGCCAACAACGGTTGTAAAATTCTATGTTTGACTCACTTCATCAATTCCAGTTAATTTAACAAACCATTTTAGGGTTTATCGGAAACTCATTGATTGCGTAATAATCTGCTAAGTAGAAATATACAAACATTAGATATATTTTAGATGAATGTTTTGAGAAAGGTCCTAAGTTGATATTTTTCACCCAGTCATTGGTGTATTGGCAAAGTGATTGAACTTTGCCAATTCACCAATGACTGGGTGGAAATTTTTTGCCTGCAATTGGAGATCACTCGCCGAGGATGTCATGTTTAAAACTGTGTCGTCTCCGCCGAAGTAATTTCTATAATTTTGTTCACAAACTTTCCATACCGGAACAGCTCAACTGGACTTATCGCTTGGTTCTGCGCTGCTTCATTAGAATGTTATTGGTCATGTCTAGCCAGATGGTTTGAGAAAAAGTTGATTTCGCAAGTGCTTTGCGAAATCAAGGTGCAATCGTATCCTGCAATGAAAAAAATTACACGTCCATAACTGTAAAAGGCAAGGCACTTCTGGCGATTTTTATTGATGCCACTAGTTCCCATGTCTGTAGTTCCGAATCTTACCGCTCAACCGACTCCTTCTGCTGATACAGAGCTTCCAATCCTTCTCGGGAACGATTATGCTTCAACACCGGTAGAGGAATTGAGTTTGTTGTGAAATGTTTTGCTTTTTTTGAATGTTTATTTACAATTTGGAGACACTGAAAAAAAATGTGTTGTTGTTTTACCAAGATTGCCCGATCAGCAGCCCGATCTTTGAAAAAGATTTGAAATCTTTTGAAGACTTTAAATTGTTCAGATTGACCGACCCCTTGACTTTTTCCCAAACTTCTGGTAAGTTTTATCTTGACTTTCCCTAAACTTCTTCTAGAAGCTCTGAGACGTCTTCTCCTGATTTTCGAGGAAGACTCTTCCTGAAATTCTAGAAAGTATCTTCCTAAAACTCTGGGAAGTCTGTTTATGAACTTCCTAGGATGTGCCCTAAATTTTTGGGAGTGTATTACTATACTTCAAGGACTAATTTTTAACCACTTAACTCGAATTTTCGAATCCCTAGACCCCTGCAGTAGTAGCTTTACTGCATAAAAAAATCAGGGCCTAAAAATTTAATTTCTAAAGCTCATCACTTTTACCGATTTCAGAATCATAAAAGTAAGAGTATTCAAATGAGAAAATAAAATTTACTTTTAATTATTCCGACCCAAGGCGCATTCCCTGGGCTCTGGCAAAACCTTGAGGTAGTTTAACTTCAACTACCAGGTCCCAGGGCTGGTCTGGTTCTTTACCATTTTGGAAAGAAGCACACTAGTGTTGCCAGATCAGTGATAATGCAGCCCAAAAATGAGGCTGAAAATCCTCCAGTATTTCCTATCGATAAACATTATTATACTGAGATAGTGATCTATGGTCAAGTACAGAATTTGTGAATAGTTGGAATGTTGCACTTGAACATATAAACGCAGTTGAAAAATCTGCATACTTTATTATCACAACCTAGCGCACTTTTGGAAAGCATTATCACATTGGGGAGCCTGTTCCATTATTCATCTCATGATCCATTATTCATACAATTCGGAATTATAGGCGTTTGATATGTGAATGAATTTGTTCCTTTTGTTATTAAGTTACTTTCAACTTCCAAAAATAAATAACATTAAATTTAAATAAAAAGTTAGAAATCCCATGGTTACGCGTCGATCTTTCGTTTTCAAATTGTGCGAATTGCTAAGAGATGAGATGAACATGGAAATGGTAACCCAAGATGCTACGCTTGTATCAAAGCTTTCTACCGTGAGGCGATTTTGCTTACTTCATTCTAGATACCAAGTTTTGAAGAAAAACGGAGCTCTCAAACCCTCTACAGTGCGCATCGGCAATTGACGATATACTACGTCTTCAAGATAAAGTACTGTTGAAGAATTTCAAATAAAATTCAAGATTCAAAACAAAGTCCCCGATACTGGATGAAAAATCCTGTCTGTTTCTAACGAAACATTACACGGAACGTCACAACAGACGCAAGATAAAAATTAAGATAAGTAATAAATGTATTACCCCTCTCAACATATCAAAAGCTTTTAAGGTACGCATCGACAATGAGCGATTGTCGACCTTGTCATCAAAAAGAAGTTTTGCTGGAGAACTCAAAACAAATTTCAAGACCAACCCCCCAAACAAGAAGCAAAATCTCATCTTGAAACGAGAGAACAAGTTCTGAATAGTAATATCAAGCAAAACAGGTATTTTGGAAGATATCGGAAGGTTTTGGAAGGTAATAGATTATATCTAGGATTTTTTTTTTTCAAAAGGGCGAATCTAACAATGAGAGGCTCTCTCCTCTCTCGCTCTCTTTCATTTATTACAGCGCCATTATGAATTTTTTGAGGGATTCTTTAGTACAGATATAAACACAACAGTGCTGGCTACCATACTCTACAAATAGTTGAATGTAAAACGTAACGCTGAATGGAATATGAATGAAAGAGAAAGTAATCAAAGAGAGTCTCTCAATTGCAGATTCGTCCAATGAAAAAAAAAACTCTAGATATTTGCAAATGATTGATGTAAACTCTTCTCCCTACAGCCTTACATGCCAACAATTATCCCCCCCTCCCCAATCCTGTGGGTAGTGATGCAATATCATTGTACACTTCTAGTGTGCACTAATAGCATAGACTAACTCTAAGACCAGTAGGTCCCATACAAAAACGATTTTTTTCTTGGCTCAGTCAGTACTAGAACATCGTCCCAAGCTCGGTCCCAAGCTCAATAATGCACCCCTTATAATGAACTCACATGAACACACTCTCAAATACTCTGTCAAAATAACACAGCAAATCAAAACAAAGGCGCAAATATGTACAACAAGGTGCTGGCTTCAAGGTGTAATTCGGACCAAGGGGTTCTACAACAGTGAACCAATTTCAAATCGCTAGTTACATATTGATTGTTGCTAATAGTGTATCCCGCAAAATTCAAATCCCCCATGGGAAGAAACGTTGCGTAGCCCATTCAACTATCCCCTGATGTATTATGTAAGGTTAGAGTTCTTGTACTCAAACTGGTGACCTGGCGCCTCGCCCCCTTATACGTCAATAAAATAAAATAAAATAAAATAAATAAAAAAATTATTCCGACCCAAGGCGCATTGAAGGTCCTCATGAATTCGAGCTATTGGTCAGTTTACTACAACTTCTGCTTAACATTAGCTTTGCTGGCTGCACACCACAACACGGAGAAAAAAATAAAGTCATATCAATAATATTCCGGTCCCGATCAAGCATATTTGTGCATTGACTTTTATATAATACTTTTTTGAGATTGTTTCACGCATAATACAATAGATCGAAGCATAATGGAAGCTTCAATTAAACAGAATTGATGATCTAATTAGAGCATGGAATAGGGTTGAATCAACCACATTATGCTAACATCAACAATATTCATTGTTGATGATTTGACAGCTCTCTGATTCTCATGATAAATTCAATAATGTTTATGTTTAATTTGACCTTATTTTGAGGGTTGAACTAATGGTACCGGATGGTTGGTTTAAGCATACACAGAGATTCGTTCAAATGATGTTATGGTTGGTTCCAAAAATCAAAAAAATCGTTAAATTTACGATAAAAGTTCCTATAATGGTGGTATTTTAGTGCAATATGTTCTAATTGGAACATTTTGCACTAAAATACCACCATTATAGGAACGTTTACTCAATTAGCACATATTCTTTGGATATTACGAAATTAAACAACATATAACAAGTTTATTGACTATTTGTACATTTATATCGCTCCTATGATAACACCGTTTAGTTCTACAAAATTGCACATTCTGTAATATGCCGTATCATTTACATAATGGATGGCAATTGGCTTCGATTCTAATTCAAAAATGTGGTTAGCAGCGCTCATATTGGGTGGGTAACAAAAATTCGATCCTTCCGTGACAGGATCTTTGTTGTTTGGTACGCTTCGCAAATCAACCGCCCTTTTTTTGGCCTATTGATCAGAGCTTGCGCCGTCCATTGTTGCCGCGGCAGATTACCGAGCGCAACTCTCGGTGGATCATATGTCTGAAAATTTCTGCATTACAGCGGCAAGGATACTGGTGGTAATCCCTACGGAGTAAATTGAACATTACTTACTATTTTCCGGAATGAAAATGATGAGCAAATTACCAGAGACCGACGCCAGTCATTCAATTCTCGAATGCACTTCGTTCGGTCCGCTAGTCGCGGTGGAGGAAGAAACGCTTCGATTTCTTCACGCTCGATTAATTGTAGCGCATCAATGTCGTACCCGTTAGCTGAAATCAAAATTCATTAAAACTACTTTAAAGAATAGTTACAATTTGCTTACCTACAAACTCTTCGATGCCCGCCGCGAATAATCCAAACGATTTCAATAATTTTACCACTTCTTCGTCAACATAAAACTCTTCAACCAGGTCGTCGTCCAAGTCAACCGAGTGATCTGCCGCCGCCATGATATTTTTTTTTCCTTCGCTTTGTCGTTGAGTGCGGATGGCAGCCACGAGGCTCAGTAGAGCTGCTATATGCCCTATTTAACCTTCCAGTATGAGTGATTCAACGATAAACACGGATTCAAATAATGACATGTATGCTTGATTTAAGCATTTAATGGTTGATGTTCAATAACGTTGATTCAAATGAAATATATGCTTGATGTAAACATCAAATCATTTTCAAACAACCATTTAAATTAACTATGTCAAGAATATCTTCGAAGCTTGGGATAACTATGGCAAAAGTTATATCAATCATGCATCATTTCTGTCCGTGAATAGCCTCTGGCGATGTCCACCTTTATTTTAATGAGTTAGATGAACTAGTCGAAGTGACGGTAGTTTGTCTTGTTTTTAATAGGATTAGACTTTTTGGCTAGAAGCAAATTTTTTTACTGTTTATTCACCTGCAAAAGAAATCGTTTAGTGTATTTTTTTCCATTCTCAGCCAATATCCACTAACCGATGAAGAATGCGTACCAAAACAAACTTTTATTGATTTAGTCGACCAATTCGACAACTTGAATAGCAAAACAAACTTGTTGAGCAAAGTGACGGTCGACTCGACTTCTATAATTGGCCCCTATGTCTACGCAAAATTTCAATTAGTTTTAACCAAGGATCAAAAGTTAGAGCAATTTGATTGTGTGCGGATTTTAAACGGTACACCCTTTATGAAATTAAATCAAGAAAGTTTTACTTTAGATTTATCTTTTACCCATGTTTGAGTAGTTTTAAGACGGCATGTGATCGATTTTTTTTGATTAAATCTAGACAAATTTGTGAAAAGGTCGAAAATAACAATTGTAAACAATGACTTAAAACTGAAATTTCCTGGAAAATCCAGGTTGCTAAAATCAACATCCACTGCCAAAAGGAAGGTAATAACTCCCTGTATCAGTTTCTGGGGCTATTTGGTTGGTAGGAGCAAGCAGATCACAGAAAAATACGCTAGAAGTCATAGTTTACACATGTTACTTGCGACCTTTTGACTATTTTGACTAGAATTGTGGAGTTTGAATGAAACGATACAAGGCTAACAGAGCCTGCCTTCAAGAGTTACAATCACTTGAGAAGTTTGAAGCTTTATATAAATGCCTTGAATTGATGATTCTATCGATTGTAATACGAGTAGACAGCGAAGCAGGGAGCAAATATATATAAACCAACTTAATTGTCAGATGTATGCACGAAGCTGAGTGACTACTCTAGTTAAATTAATCCTAGAGAGTTTGAGCTGTTTAGTGGAATACCTGTAACTAGAAATGAGAAGAAAAATTAGCATTTTCCATTTAATTCCAACTACCTTTGCTTATCTTGACAGATACGCGTATTTCGTCTATAATGTGCAGACTTCTTCAGTGTCTCGTACTAATAACTCGATTTTCTTCTTATTTCTAGTTACTCTAGTTAGATTATCGACAATAAAAAAATTCACCTATCACATCAAATGAAGTAATCTCCTTAGGACGATCAATTATCCCATCACCGAGTATTACAGACACGTTGTTATCCAATAAGTTAGAGCACATTACTTTGATTCAAAATCAGTTACACAACTGGAAGGCGACAAAAACTTCCCTACTACCGGGCAAGGAGTAAACTCCCCTAACTCATTGCAGCGCACTTCGTTAGTAAAGTTTACAGTTTTCCAACCATCCCATTCATCCGCTCGTCTGCTGGAAGAAAAAAGAAACTGTAACCCGGAGAAATTCCGACCTCCTTCGCAATAGCCACACCGCAAAACTGTCTGAAAAAGAAACAGCAACTTTCAGTGTAAAGCTGCGATCAGATTGGGAAACATTTTAGCAGCATGTAGCACAAGTGTTCCTTGCTCATTGTCCCTTCGGTTGGTTTCGAAAGCTATATTATTTTCGGCAGCAATTGACGCATTCAAATTGACGCAATGGTTACAACAATAACAATGATCGAAACTGACTGGCAACATCGCATGCTACATGTTGCCGGAATAAGCATCTTTGTAGCATGCGACCTTAGGTTCCTAGGCAACGTTTGACAACATGCGGCAAAAAGTTGTCCAATCCAAGCACGCCTTAAGAATTCTTCCCCCTCGATGTTTGCAGGATTTGTTTTTCCTTAACCCAAACGCAGTGTTTTGCCAAATGCCAAGCAGCACTTGATCCTGCCATAGTCCTGCTAGTGCGAGTAAAAGTGCTGTTTTGTTTTAAGCTCCTGACGACGCGACCGGTCAACGAAGACGGCCACAATGGAGACGGAGGCGGCGGCAATAAAAAGGAGTCACCGCCCAGTTCTGCCTAGTAGTCGGTTCGGTTTCTTGCAATCCGTTTCTTCCAGCCAGTGGCAAAATGAACCGGGTTTTGCTCGGTGAAAAGCGCCAAGTGCAATTTGCGACTAATGAATTGGTCTTGCAAGTTTTCCCGATTTTTTTTTGCTCTTTAACGACAGTCCCGGTTTAAGTGTAGCACTTGCTGGGGTTCGGTTGGAGGGTGACAAGTTGCCGGTTTTTATTATTCCAATGTAAATTAATTGCCCAATGGAGCAGACACTGCAGCTGTTTTACAACGATTGTTATTGTTTTGCTACTTGATTTAAATTTTCTCGACATTCCTCCTCTATGTTTTCTTATTTTTAAGGTTGCTCTTGGAATAATTTAAACCGAGGAAATATTGATCAAAGTTAAAGTTTCAAGTGAGTCGTACTTAACAATTAAGCAGATTATGTCAGATTTATTAACTCCAGCTTCGCCTACGCACAAACAATTCCCGTTGAAAACGGTTTCGAAACGGTTCTCCGGGGTTAGTTCTGTCTCGCAAACAGTTTAAAAAGCCGTAATCTTCCCAGCCCTGGCCGCGAACTGCTCCGAAAGGTCTCCTAATGCTTGGTAATCCCCTGTTCCACCCAACTATAAACAATTTCAAGGGATTACAAATTCGGCTCCCGAGCGAGTTGATTGTCCTCTGCGGTTCAATGGTCTGTCTAGTCCATTAGCTGCAACACAATCTATCACATTACATCGGTCGTTCCGGTTCCGGACGGAATAAATCTCCCATCAAACTTTCAAATCACTTTTGTAGCTTCGAAATGGAGCCTGACTCTGCTCGCTCTCTGCATAATATGTGGCATCGGTGAAGCAGTGATTAGATACGCTATTTTTGGTCCATCTTTGTAGGGAACTGGCTTTGGAGGTGGGGAGGATGGAGATTATTTATGCTTTGTTAATTTTCACCCTCATTGAGCACACGCAGATCGCACATACAAGAGAACACATTAGCAAACATCGCAAAAGGGGAGATTCGATTGGTTGGAAGAAATCCCTTCACTATGCGCAGTCCTTCCACACGTTAAAATTTATATCGATTTAATTATCACCAAAGGAAGCGGCCATTGTAGGGCGTCTGAATCACTGCAAGGACGGGAATATCATAATCTCACATGCTGCAACCCGGGTCTTTTATCTTCACTCGGATGGGTTCCGAGTTCCCTTCAACGCAGCATCAGAGAGGAAGGCAAAACGCACTTTAGGAAATTACCACACCTCAGTTGATGCGTCGTCCTCCTTTGTGTCCTTCCTGGGCAGCACAGGCACAGAGTGGTTGTCCTTTGAAGCAAAGCGAACAACCGAAGTCGGCTTTCCACTACGGGGACTTGATGTGGTGTGCAGTTAGCGTGGCCAACGAGTGCGTTTCGGTGATCGATTCGATAAGGTCGAAATTATCGACCAACCGTAGGCGTCGTCATCATCGCTTCTACAGTCGCCCGAATGTAGTTGGCCTCGTCTCGTTTATCCGGTGTTATCCAGCGTGGAGCGCTTCTGATTATTAGATTTCTAGACAAAATAGTCAATAGGTCGAAAGTAACATTTGTAAACAATGACCTCTTGCGTATTTTTCTGGGACCTGCTTGCTCCTACAACTCAAAATAGCAACAGAAACAGATAGAATGAGTTCTAGACAAATCATCAAGTAGTCGAAATGGAACAACAGTAAACAATGACTTAAACGTAATTTGAGAGCCAGATTGCTTACGATCTATATCTACTACCGATGGGAAGGTAATAACTCATTCTATCTGTTTCTGTTGCTATTTTGGTTGTGGGAGCAAGCAGGTCCCAGAAAAATACGCAAGAGGTCATTGTTTACAAATGTTACTTTCGACCTATTGACTATTTTGTCTAGAGTTATTACCTTCCCATCGGTAGTAGATATAGATGTAAGCAACCTGGCATTTCCAGGAAATTTACGTTTTAAGTCATTGTTTACAATTGTTCCTTTCGACCTTTTGACGATTTTGTCTAGATTTCGTTGTTACAATCCACAACATATGGTGACCAGGGCTGACGCCAGTTGCCATCAAAATATTCTCTCACTTGACGAGTCAACAATTGCAGAATCGAGTCAGTCGACTTTCCATTTGATTTGCACGCAGAGTCGAAATACTCGAGATTAAGAGCGACTCGTTTGGCCCAATAATTCTGACGTCGGACCAGGGGAGGCGGGAGGGGGCACACCGAAATCTCAATATTAGACCGATGAAAATTCTCAGGATAGCAATTTTTGAATAAATCTTATTCCAACTTTTGCGTCTAATTGCTTCTTCTTTCTTCATCCTTCATCTTTTTGAAGGAAAACTTAAAAATAATCATCAATCTTTTCTCTATCTTTCAAAGCTTGTTCGCGACAAAATCTGGACAGATTAAATTTGGAATAAAACCAATTTGCTGTTAGTTCAATCCAAGATGCATTTTTTATTCATTTAATTGTGCATTATTAGTCATCTTAAAACTATTAACAGTTACTTAACTAGGCTTCATGAAGAAACTACGAACTTTTGAGTTTACTCCAGCCATTAGGGTATGTCCAGACTTCACTGCAACAGATTTAGCTGCTTTTGTCGAAGCTTTTCGAAATTTCTCTATAGTAGTAGCTTGTTGTTTATATTGAGAGAGTACTCTCTTCACGAGAGCACAATACCGCTCGATAGGTCGCAGTTAGGTGGATACTATAAAATGCTTTCGTCTTTCGGAGAAACCGTTGGAAACTTTTATAATTGCGTCGTAATTATAAAAAAAAAAAAGAGAGTGGACAGTCACTCATTGTTACTTAGGCCCTTTTGAAATGTTATGCAAAAAATAATAATACACTGGAGTGGCGGCGTTAGGTTAGGTATAGATGAAAAAAGTGAGGTAGATATTAAATACATTTGTTTTTGACTCAGAATAGATATAAACAAAATAATAATAAGATAGTTATAAGCAAAATAACGATAGGTAAACGCTTTGTATTTAGAAAATAGTATATATACGGCAGGTGGCGAAGGTTTTCTTTAAGTCGAGTTATTAGTACGAGACACTGAAGAAGTCTGCACATTGTAGACGAAATACGCGTATCTGTCGAAGATAAGCAAAGGTAGTTGGAATTAAATGAAAGATACAAATTTTTCTTCTAATTTCTAGTTACAGGTATTCCACTAAACAGCTCAAACCCTCTAGGATTCTACGTGGTTTATAAATAGCCGCTCAAAACCTTCCCCGGCCCCAAAACTCCTGCACTTATAACTGCAGGTTGCCATGAAAAAGGATTTAATAAATGTGTATTTAATCAATCCCCAAGTCAGTTATTTAAAACTCTATATCAATTTGGCACTAGGACGTAGTCCTGTGCCCCAGTCAGCGATGCTAAAAGTCAACCCCCGAGCATCTTGACAGATGAGCCCAACTACAAGAACCCAACTACAAATTGTAGATGTCTCTACCGTACATAAACAAAAGGGCCATCCCTTCTATGTACTATCGCTTATTAGTTTTGGAAAACATGTTTTCGTTTCCTTATGTGGGGATGTTAAAAACAGTGCAAGAACAATTTTTTATTAGGGCGTAATGTTGAGGTGGCTTTTTACCATCATCATCACTCATCATTACTCGAGAACGGGAATGAGAGAAAGTAAAAAAGAGAGAGAGAGAGAGAGAGAGAGGGGGGGGGAGAGAGAGGGGGGGAAGAGAGAGAAAAAGAGAGAAAAACGGAAGATAAAAAATGCTCATTAGGAGATTATTTTTATATAATGTATGAGTTACTCGTTTATTTAATGTATGATTTACACGTCTCTCAGCACGAAGCATAAAACTTGATGAAGTGTATTGACCTTTCTGTTTCAAGCCCACAGTGATGAAAAAAAAACAATCCATCATGTGTGCTTGAAAGAGAAACGAGAGCAAGCTCTAATGCTACCATTCACTCTCGAAACAGCCTTTCTCTCATTTGTATCACTGTCTCTTTTTTAAACATTGAGTTCTTCCACTTTTTATGAAAATTGAGTAAGTCTTCCGTGAGAAAAAAAGGGACAGTAATACAAATGAAAGAGAAGCTGTTTTGAGCGTGCTGCTCCCCTTAGCAAGGAGATTTTTTAACGTAGGACTACGTTTTTCTTTTCTATACCGGGTGCCGTTTCAAAATTTTGAAAAATGAGAGCGTTACGCAAAAGTGAAAGGTTTTTGAACGCTTATAATTCTCGTTCGACTGTACAGAATGACTTCATTCATGCATCATTTTATCAAGAACACTCACCAATTTTTCGCATCAAAATATGAATGACGTTCAATTAGTATAAGTAGTTCAATTTTTCATTTGAAAATGACCTTCTTTTGCTCCCATACAAATTTGCATATCAACAGGTTGAAAAATGTGTTTTCCCTAGCAAGGTCATAGGAAACGAGTAACAAATGTCTTCTTCTTCTTCAAAATAACTTTTCCCCGTTCCATACAAATTTCTGAACGCACAAAGCTATTGGTCGAAAATGACATCATATTTGTGCTACGCTCTGATTGGTTCATACTGCCACAGAAACCTTGCCAGCAATTATGGAACACGTGGAACGACCGAACATCAATAATCAGTTCTCGCTGTGCATCCGTATGCGACAGACGTGTTTGGCGAGCACGTTGTAGAAAACGGCGCCCGTGAAAACAAGAATACCAGATTCATCCCACTTCACCTGCAGCTGGCCGTCCGCAACAACGAGGAGCTGAACTGAAGAAAGAAAACCCAAGTGGAATCGAAAACATTTCTCCCCGTCAATTAAATCCGTCCTTATCAGGACGACCAAAGCAGTTTACCTACTAAAGAGTTGGGTTGAATTTTTCTAGTGTGCTGTTGTTAATTCAATTACCGCATCATGGCTGAATATGGCAATAATTAAACGTCGCGTCCCCGATTAGAAAGAACAAAGAACGTTGAACAACAAACGAACGAAAGTCTAGAAGGGATAATTCGAGCCAAACTGCAACACATCAGTGACCTTGTGGTGGAGTTCGCCATTGATCCTAGTTATGCGTACCGGATTAGTTGCTGTTGGTGGAAGCAAATTAGGCATATTTCTGTTGAGAAAATCATCCGTCTAGCGTGCACTAATTCAAACTAATTATTGTGGCGCAATAACAGAAGTTCGTCCCCTTTGGTGCAATCTGTATCACATTGCCTTCGTTGGCACCGCCTTCTTTTGTGCAATAGCATCCGACGCCATGACATACCAGCTCTTATCTAAAATTTTGATTTAGTCTTACATCAGTCGTGGTGCTGTGCAGAGGCTGTAACACATTTTGCGGCAGCCAGCACCCTGGATGGTGCACTGGCGAACAGTCGTTGCTCACACTCCCGCTTCTTTCTACTCAATTTTTGAGTACAATTAGAGCTATCTCTTTTTCCTCACTGTGGATCAACTCAATTTTTGATTAGATCCACTTCTACAAAAATTTAGTAACATTTCCGTGATAGAAAAAGAGATAGCAGAAATTGAGTAAAGTGAAGCGGGAGTGCATGGAGGCGTTGGTACAGTTGGCTGTTGGTGTCGATGCTCCTGTCAACCTCGCTGAGAGGCATGGCTGCTGAAGCCTACGAGTTGGCGGGAAAAAGCCGCTCGTGACGAGACGAACAACCCTAGGGGAATCGCAAACTATTTCTCCCCGTCAATTCAAATCCGTCCTTTTCAGGACGACCAAATCAGTTTATTAACCAAAGAGTTTGTTTGGTTGAATTTTTCTTTGTCGGTTTGTAGTTCAATTACGCCGCGTCCCGGAGTATCGAACGAAATTTTAGAAGGGATAATTCGAGCCGAATTGCGACACGTTAGAGACCGACTAGACTATGTGGTTGGAGTTCGTTTTAGTTCCTAGTTATGCATACCGGATTAGTTGCTGGCAGTGGCTAGCAACAAGGAACATTTCTGTTAAGAAAATCATCCGTGCACTAAGGAAAGGTCCATTAATTATGTCACGCAGTAAGGGGGGAGGGGGGGGAGGGGTCTGAGAAAACGTGACGATCTATGCAAAAAATAAAGGTACATATGAAAAACGTGACAAGGGGGGAGGGTTGTAAAATGTCATTTTTTGCGTGACGTAATTAATGGACGTTCCCTAATTAAAACTAATTATTATGGCGCAATAACTGAAGTTCGTCCCCTTTGATGCACTTATTATCACATTGACTTCGTTGAATGAAAATTTGATTCAGTCTTACGGTAGAGTAGTGCTGTGCAGAGCAAAATGTACTGTAGCGACGCAGTAGGCGTGCGACCACACTGGAGGATGCACTGGTGAGCATTCGTTATCCAGAGAAGCTGGTGCAGTTGGCTGTTTGGGCCGATACCCCGTTAACATCGCTGCGAGAAAACAAGGCTGCTGAAGCCTATGAGTTGATGAGAAAAGCCGCCCGTGACAACAACGGAACAAGAATCATCCCACGTCACCTGCAAATGGCCACCCGCTTCGACGCGGAGCTGAACCAAGAATACCAAGAAGAAACCCCAAGTTTAACCGTGAACAATGTTTCTCCTCCGTCAACTATATCCGTCCTTTTCAGTACGACCAAATCAGTTTGGTTATTAAAGAGTTTGTTTGGTTGAATATATCTCTTGTGCTGTTTGAAATTTCAATCATTCGATTGGAATCAAATAATTTTGGGATAGTATGTGGTTCAACCATCGTAGAAAATACAACTATGGCCGTATCATTATTAAAGCCAAACGGTCATGTTCAGGGCCACCAAATGCTATCTAAAGAGTTAACAATAGAATTTTCTTACATATTTACTTCCCAATGCTGGTCTATCGTTCAATTAGCACTATTTCGACCTAGACGTCAATCGGCAATAATAGACTATGAATTCTCAAACAAGCCACAATCATCTACAACGCAATAAGGATAATGATCTCGTGATGATAGAATAAAAACATAAATTTACTTGATAATTTTATTCTTTTTGTTTGTTTCTTAATTTTTAACAATAACGGCTAGTTTAATACCGTAACATATTTATTGTTTTTCGGAATTTAAATCTAATATACTTCAAATAATAAAAGTATGCAAATGACTTCCATTTTTACTCAAAAATTTGTTGTCAATGAAGTACTCACCCGTTGAGTAATGTTTACCTAACGTGCAGAATCAAATTTACCCATCTCTCCAGTTCAACAACAGTACTCAACTTTAAGTTTAAAAATACTCAATTCTAGGTACTTTGTTTCTTCCGTGTATAGCACCTTATCTACCAGGTGTTGAAGCATTTTAACCCAATACTGTCGTTTCTCCAAAACAATAAGCATTATGAACAGCTTCATAATTGACATTTCCGAGCGGATTGAAAGCATATCTGTCCGACTGACTTAAATCAATTGGCGGATTGCCCTGACATCTCTGGAAAATCAAACTGCCCTCGATTAAGCTGCCGGGAGAGCTAGCTTAACACGAGGTTTCCGAGCGAACCGAAGCCATGGTCAAGTAAACCAGCTTCATGACGAAATGAGGTGGTGTTAGTAGTTGTTCCTCGAACCCCTTTTCAGAGCCATCACTGGAAAAGAAAGTTGACATGTGTTTTGGAAAGCTGGAGGCTGGGTTTCGGGATAATCGATTGTGAAAAACATCTTTCGTGTGCCGAAGCCGTAATAGTTTTGACATTTGCACTTTTAGCAGTGTTGTACACACATAGGCCTAGCAGAAACCGTATGCAATTGGAGGTGAATGAAACCTTGAGTAAAAGTTTCCCAAATGAACAAAACTCATTCGCACTACAAGGTATATTACGTGATATATAGTATCTTGTTATCATATGTCATACATATTATTTCCAGTGAAAGCAAGATGAATGAATTTAGATACTAAGACAGGCTATATCAAATAATAAAGATTGTAGTGCGAACGTTTAGTGTATGGGAATTCGATTTGGAAGGAAACCAATTTCGCCCACTCTTTAAACAATCAAGCGATCTAAATTGCACATTGCTTCATAGTCCTACGTCAACTTTGCGTACAACCCCATTGGGCTGTCCCTTCTAGTTTTTTCTTTCCTTCGATGACTCTCCATTCCGTCACACGTTGAGAAGTATAGTGCGCCATGGGGAAAGGGTCTTCCAAAACGCAACTACAGGCAAGTACAACTTTCCTACAATTTCGACAAGACCTGATTCGCTCTTCGATTCCAGCTTATTTCAAGGAAGTTTGAAAACAGCACCTCAAGAAACAACTAGTGTTAGCCGAATACCGGGACGCACCGAGAATAGTATTGTGGAAGCCCTCGATCCCCTCACCGTAGTCGAGCCATTCCCGCCAGCGATCTGCAGCCGTCCCGGGCCCATGTGTGGGAGTGGGGAGAGGGTCTTCCAAAACGCTTCTTCAGTTTTTACTTCATCACCGGGATGCACGCCTGCAAGTCCTTCGGAAGCCCCCGATCCCCTCGTCACAGTCGAGTCACTACCGTCAACGTTCTGCAGCCATCCCGGCCCTGTGTATGAATCTGGAGAGGGGGGCTTCCAGCCCGTTATCGCAGGCAAGTATGCATGTGATTTGAATAAATCCCTTCCTGAAAAATCTGTTGATTCCAGCAACTTAACTCTCCGAGTCGGCACAGCACCGGCACGCAACGATATTGGCACCATGGAAGCCCCTGATCTGAAAATAGTGAACAGCGGTATCGACGATAAGTTGAGTGTATTCTATCAGAACGTACGAGGTTTACGGACAAAAATTGATGACGTTTTTCTCGCTACCTCTGAATCACAGTATGATGTCATCGTATTTACTGAGACATGGTTAAATGAGCAAATATTTTCATCGCAATTATTTGGCAATGCCTATACCGTCTTCAGAAACGACCGCAGCCAAACAAACAGCCAAAAGTCTCGTGGCGGTGGTGTACTGATTGCTGTATCAGCCGATCTGAATTGCTGCATTGATCCAACTCCTGTCAATGTTTCACTCGAGCAGCTTTGGGTAAAGTTGAAATTACCTAACTGTTCCGTTAGCATCGGAGTTATATATCTTCCACCTAACCGAAAAGCTGATTTAAGCTGCATAGCAAACCATATTGATTCTATTGGAGCAGTTATCTCGAACGTTGGGGCCAACGATCACTTTCTTCTTCTTGGTGATTACAATCAGTCTGGCCTAATTTGGGACTCTTCGAGGAACGGTCATTCTACTGTAGATGCCTTGCAGTCGCACATCTCTGTTGCTTGTGCTGCGTTACTTGATGGCTTCAGTTTTTATAACTTAACTCAAATCAACACAATCAGCAACCGAAACGGTCGCTATTTGGATTTAGCTTTGGCATGTGAGATGACACTCGAGCGATGCACGTTATCTGCTGCTGCGGAACCTTTATCACTTCTCGACGCCGATCATCCTCCATTTATAGTCGAAGTCATCGTATCTCGAGGCATCGATTTTGAAGATGTTTTTGATGAACCGAGTTTTGATTTCTGCAGAGCAGATTTTGAAGGATTGCTAGAAGCACTTTTTTGTACGGACTGGACCAATTTGGAATCCATGGAAAATGTTGATGACGCTGTTGGTTGTTTCACTCGCATAATGCATACCATTATCGCTGATTATGTCCCTATGCGGAGACCTAATCAAAAACCGGCTTGGGGAATACACACCTGCGACATTTAATGCGTATGAGATCGAGAGCACTTCGAAATTACTGTAGAGTTCGTTGCCCACTCGCTAAGCAGGCTTTCAATCGAGCAAGTAGCAGATATCGGACTTACAACTGCTTCTTGTACAAACGTTTTACTCTACGTATGCAAGAGAAACTTAGAAAAAGCCCTAAAAGTTTCTGGAAATTCGTGAACTCCAAACGTAAGGATAATGGATTACCAGTTGAGCTGTTTCTACGTAACGATCTCGCCAGTACTGCATCCGATAAGTGCAATATGTTTGCTGAACACTTCAAGTCTGCTTTCAATGACACCATGTCATCTCCTGCTCAGGTCGAAAATGCATGTAAAGAAACACCGCGCGATGTCTGCTCACTAGGAAATGTCCAGGTCACTCCTCAGAACGTTGTATCTGCCATCAACAAACTGAAATATTCCTCCTCACCTAGCCATGATGGTATCCCTTCATGCATTTTGAAGAGATGTTGTGATGCTCTGACTCATCCTTTGACACTGTTGTTCAACACCTCTTTGCAGCAGCAAAGATTTCGCTCTAGCTGGAAAATCTCCATCATGTTCCCTGTGCATAAAAAAGGTGATAAACGAAACATCGAGAATTATCGTGTAATAACGTCGCTGTGCACCTGCTCCAAGGTATTTGAAATTACATTAATGATATGCTGTTTGCTTCCTGTAAGAACCACATTTCTTTGGATCAACATGGTTTTTATCCCAAGAGATCAACATCTACGAATCTCGTCCAATTTACTTCTTTCTGCGTGCGCGCAATGGATCATGGAACACAAGTGGACGTTGTATATACCGACCTGAAATCTGCTTTTGATCGTGTTGATCATGAGATTTTGCTCAAACGACTGGATAGATTAGGTATCGCATCATCATTGACCAGCTGGTTCAGATCATATCTAGCAGATCGGAAACTGATTGTTAAGATTGGAAATAAATCCTCTGAACCGTTTACTAACTTATCAGGTGTGCCACAAGGAAGCAACCTGGGGCCTCTACTGTTTAACATTTTCATCAATGAACTCTCTTCAGTGCTGCCACCAGCTTGCCGATTATTTTATGCTGACGACGTAAAAATTTATATGGTTGTGACAAACGTTCAAGACTGCCTTACCACATTATGTGAACTGTTTTTCTGAATGGTGTTCTAGAAACATGCTTACGCTAAGCATTCACAAGTACAACGTCATCTCGTTCCACAGAAAACATGAGCCTATTGTTTTTGATTACATCATCGACGGTCAGCCTTTAGAACATGTTCGTCAAGTACGGGATTTGGGAGTTATCCTTGACCCAGCTCTTACCTTTCGATCACACTATGACGATATTATCTCCAGATCAAACCGACAGCTGGAATTCATCTTCAAAATAGCAAATGAATTTCGTGACCCCCTATGCTTTCGATCCCTTTATTGTGCTCTTGTGCGGTCGATCCTGGAATCCAATGCTGTGGTTTGGTGTCCCTATCAATCGATCTGGATTGCTAGGATTGAATCAATCCAACGGAAATTCGTCAGGTATGCTCTGCGGGATCTCCCATGGCAAAATCCGCTCAATTTACCGCACTACGAGGACCGATGCAGATTGCTAGGCATAGAAACCTTGGCAAAAAGGAGAAGTACTGCGCAATCTGTTTTTGTAGCCAAGATTCTTTTTGGCGATATGGACTCACCGAGGATCCTTGAGCAGCTGAATATATACGCCCCAGAACGAATACTTCGCCAACGTGATTTCTTGATGCTTGAATCTCGCAATGCTTTGTATGGTCAGCACGATCCCATCCGCTTTATGTCAGCTACGTTCAACCAGGTGTACTTGCTGTTCGACTTCAATGCATCTGTTGAAACATTTAAGCGAAGACTTTCGGAATTTTTGGCGGATGTTCGACGAGGACTTGACGAGACCGGACCTATGTGCTGAGGATAATTACTTTTATTACTAGACCACGAATTAGAATTTTCATGTTATTAATTTATTTTGTGTTATGTATACTTTTAAGAAGTTTTGTGTTCTCCATGTTTATGTCATTAGAAGATATGGGATTTTTGCGCCTCGCTCACAGGCTTTTCCCCATCAATATTCAATATTCATTAAGACGGATAGTCAGATGAAGTATAATAATAATAAATAAATAAATACATAATAAATAAAGATCGTTAAAAAGTACGGAAAATCGCTCAAAAGTGCCCATACCCAAATTATGCGTCAACACAAAGAGACAATTTCACGATTTATTCATTCGTATTCCAAATTACGCACTTGAGGAGAAACAAAGGTTCAAGTGGATCAAAAAGTAAATATTTTTTTCTGTATTCAAAAAAAAATATCAACAAGGTATTGAGGAATCCAAGAAAAGCTAAAGTGAGATTAAACATCGTAGTATCTTTTAATTGATACTAACTTTCTAGTTTGGAACTGTAAGGAATTGGTCAGTATTGTCATTATCGACGATTTTCTGGGCTTTCTGGGCAGCTCAATCCTTAGTCAAGGACTCATTAATTCATACTAGTGGGGACCAGTCTTTCTCTCCGATGTCTCTAAGTCAGAGATGACGAGAGGAAAATTGAGTGAATATTAAACGTAGTACAGGTATACCTCGATAGTACGTGCATCAACATGCTCACTTCAAACCGAAAGTGCATATAAACTACTGATTGTATCTGAAATCTAATTCAATCAATAGAAAGAACAGAAGCTGCTCTTTCTTATGGTTGTATTAGATTGCAAATTCAATCAGTAGTTTTTATGCGATTGCGATTTGAAGTGAGAAAGTTGATGTACGTACTATCGAGGTATACCTGTATTCTAAAAATAAATCCAAAAAGGAGAGTGTTCTCTCGTCCCGTGTAGGAAACAAAATAGATTGTATACGAACAACACCTAGAATTATCACAAGCCATTTGTAGCACATGAGCATTCTTTTGCCTTTCAATGTGGCGGATTCGTTCCTGCCTTGACTTACCCCGCATTGGCGATGTAAGGCAAAAGAACGTGTGCTTGGTTCGAGTACTATCTCATATGCTCTTCGCTCAATTTTCAAATACTTCTATTCCATTTTTCACAACCTGCGGTACACTGACGGAATTATCAACACTTTCTCTTCAAATTTTTCGTTCTAGCAAAAATTATTGTCCACTCTTGGGGGCCTAATGGTGATGAGAGAAATATTTCCTTGCACATCATCATAATTGTTACTCCACGTATGGAGAAAACAAAAACATAACAAATATAGTTACAATGCAAAAGTAATTGCTTCAAATATTTGACATGAATAAAATATTGAATAAATTTTATTTAAAGATTATCAAGAAGAACAATAACGTTTTTTCGTAAATGTATTCAATTGTTGGTAAATAATAACGTCCTATATTGGGGAATGAAATTTCAGAAAAAAAAACTGTTTAGTATCTTATTATTTTACTGAGTACTGGGCATTGTCAACAATACCTAATTTTAAGTAAAATAAATATCTGATTTTGGGTATTCTCATCTAAGTGTGGAGCTGCCATTTTACATTTTTCAAATACGGCAAATTTCGGAGTGTTTTTATAATTACGGTTTTTAAATAATCAATGCTTTTATATATTCTCTGTAAGAAGAGTAAATGTATCCAGTATTCAACATTTAGGAAAAATTACAACATATCGTAAGCATTATATTCAACAAGTACGAATATGAGCTCCTCACCTTTGAAAATAACAGTCGATGTAAATACGTTCAATTGATAATTTGTTCCAGCATTCATTCGCTTTGACCAGGGACCTGGCGGACAGCGATTTTCTTGTAACCAACATCTCTAACAACCAAACGTCAGAAGATGCATTGTTTGTAAACAATGTTGGCATTGCTACCCTTGCATACTGTCAAACTCCAGTAAATATGATAGGGTTGCCAGGTCCCTGGATTTGACAGAACCAATGAGCCAAGATTATCAGAGTACACTGACTTTACTCTGGAGCTGTTAAGTTGTTACCGGTTTGTCAATAGGTAATGTCAAAAATCTGTTTGCGAAGACACGCACAGACAAAAAAGACCGTTTTTTATTGGTCGCTGTGACAACCGCCTCTACCGCCTCCGTTGAGTTACGTTACAAGCAGTTAGTTTGTTGTTGGTTTGGCGGTGTTGCTAGTCACTGCTCTTTAACTTTTTTCGTTTGTGACAACTGAACAAATGCGGAAATAAAAGTTCACTTTCGCAGTGGTTTGTTTAAAAGTAACGCTTGAAACGATTTAAAAGTAACGCGTATTATTTATTTGAGTTTTTAATATCATCCTTTTCTTCCCTGTAAGGCAGTTTTGGATTCGTAGAGCCTCAAATTCACGAAACTCTCCATTTAAAATATTGACAATTGTTAAACGTTTACTTTATTGAATATTACCAAGTATTAAAAGAATATCGACGAATTTTGATTATATTTTTAATTGCATTATTTTCAATGGGATGGCATTATTTTCAATGGGAATGGCAACACTGAAGCGACCCCCGTATCATAGCAATCATAAACTTAAAAGAGGTCATCTCTCTCTGAGCTGGCAGGTCATGTCCTAGGGTAATCTTAATTCTTAGAATGAATGGAAATTTCTCATTCTACTAAAGTTTTAAGAAATTGAGATTACGATCTGGGATTTTCGAGTGGTGCCCGTTCCACAAACGAGTGCTTAAACTATTTTTCCTAGAATCCCTAATATAGAGTCACGCAAAGAGTGAAACCAAATCTACCTATCGGAGCTACCTATCCAGCATCCCATCTGAATTATACATGCACGCAAAATGAGAACTAATCGAAATAAGTGTTGCATGTTCTTCTTGTCGTGACTCTTTCTAGGGACTCTAATTTTTCCCATACGGGAAAATATCTGGTTGACTATCAATCAGAAAGTTGCCACTTGCGAGAAAACACTAAAATCTAAAATTCTGGAAACCCTCTGACTACGTCCATGGCTTCATATGTAGCGCAGCACACGGATGGACCATCCGTTGCAATCCCTCGTCAGCACAAGCAGATGGAACATTCCAAACCACTATCCATGCTAGCTTGCAGATTTGATTTCTATTCAAGCACCCCAACTACAGCCCTTGGGATCTCCCATCGCCAGTACATTCCCTCGTTCCAAGCCAATGTAGGCGAAGCGGTGCAACATAAAATGAAAATATTCCACCGTCATTGAGGGTTCGGGGACGGGCCCTTCGTGGGTGTGATTATAATCCTCTGAACATATTCCCGCATCCCAACCCATGGGGGCAGCTGAAAACCCCAATATAATCAATATTAGCGGCCTCTTTTATCTCGTTTTACTCATCGCGTGTCGAAACCATCCGAGGGTGAGTTGAGAGTTCCGTCATCATCGTCAGCCGGCTCTCAGCTGAGGTAATAGTTTATGGACCCCTTTGGAGAAGGGCAGAATGTGAAGTGGGTGGTAGATACATGGTCACTAATGAACCACAGCAAACCTCTGAATGCAAACTGCCAATGCCAGTAGTGCTGCTGCGTGTAATCAAACCGGAAAGAGTTGCATTCTCGCACATCAGAGCAGTGTATGTTGGTATTGCGAATCAAAGTGCACATCAGTTATCCTAACCCAACCGAGTTTAATAGAAAACGGCCAAGCTGGAACGAACTGCTTTCTCTAGCTGGTGCCAAAGCCGGAGCAATTCGATTAAAGTTCCTACAATTACGGTACCTAATAAAATGATTGTCGGCCGTTAAGCCAAGACGACACATTTTATGCATATCCGTCGCAAATCCTCGGATACGGCTTTTATTACACTTTATAAGCCTTTTTAGTGCGCGCGCTCTCGTCCCCCATCGAGAAAGAGAGACGTGGATGCAGCAGCGCATAAACGATCCGAGAATAGAGGGAAAAAATCGCAAACGGCCCATAAAATAAGGATACAACGTTCATCCTTGTCTTCATCGTCTTCGTCTTGGCGTCGTGGCAATAACGTTTCTCAAGAAAAGACAAAAAAAAGAGCTTTCACAATGCACCCGGAATGAATCCCACTCTGGTAGACCCGCGCCGTAAGGTATGCTATTAATTTCCTGCTAAAGTGTGATGCCACGTGTCCTGTTGCCTAGACATTGCGCCAAGTGTCACCTTCCTATATACGAACCAAGAACTGCCGTGAGCTGTTTCCAGGATTGAATCAGGACTTAGAGCAAGGGTCGTGTCAGTTTTCCGCTATTGTTCCTCGACTGCACTCTTCTCGGCGTGTGTGTAAATTCAATTTGTCATTTGATACTGCACCGTTCGGAGGAGGGAGTTCGTTACAATTTTCGTCATTAGGCCATGATGTTGAATGTTGTTCCATCAAATGCCTAATCATGTCGGATGAAACTTGGAACAAACCCCCATCCCACAACAACTCACCCTGTTATTCACTGTCTCAATTTACTTCCGTCTCATTCGCGCGCACCCGGCAGCGAATAAAAGTCTTCAGGAGCAGATCGCAGGAAATTAAAATTTTATCGCTGTCATACGAGATAATTTCCTGCCCTCGATAATTCTCGGCTATGAAAGAAAATTCTCAGGTGAAAAAAATAAACTGCCATCCCATTCCCATCCATTGAACAGAATCTCCATCATCTCGGCTTTCTGTGATAAGCCGACATCAAGGATGGTTCCCTATTAAAAAATATCCGTCGAAACGACCTCACGTCCAGGAGTTCAATTCCCGCATATTTGCATATCTACCAGAAAGGAAAAGTTAGCTGCTTCTTCGAGCAACTTATCAATTCGTTGTTTGAAAAATGACGCATCCGAAACGGAATGCAAAATTCGTCAAAATGAACACACGATGCAGGCTAATAAATTGAAGGCGGGTAGCGACTGAGTGTTTGAAAATTGGAAGTTTAGAGACGGTGAAGGGTAACTAGGCCGAATCGGTCACTAAGCTGACGGAGTAACTGATAATTTATTTGGTCCTGTTTGCTTGGAATTGCCTTCTGTACTAATTCCCAGAGATGGGAAAACTTCAACGAGGCATGTTGGGGGATTTAAAACTTTGAAATTAAAGCGAAATGCTTGTGATTGTAGGGAGAAAAAAATCTCATGACAATTCATTAATATTTTGTCCCACAGAATAGGAGAAAATTCAAGGTTAAATCTTGAAATAGGCTTGTTAGCTAATTTAATGTTGATTAATTTAAATTTTAATTTTGAGATTCCAAATACGAAAATTGATTTTCAATTCCCAAAGTTCGATTGTTTAATTTATCAAGTTCAATTCTAATATTGAATGTTTTTAAATTAGAAATAACTGCTGTGTTCTAAAATACTACGTTCCTTCTTCCACTGTAAGTAAGTTACGAGATTATAAATGACTTTCTGAGCTATAATTTTGGCTGTAATCTAGAAGTAACCTTAATTTTCATCTGTATTGAAGCCATAATTTTCCATTCACCACTTTTCAAGTCATCGACACCGCTTACGCCAGAACAATAAGACTACCTTTTGATCTCCATGAATAATGCTCAAATTTGAGGATTTGAATTGTGATTTTTGATGTACGAGTCAATTCAACATCAGTATACTATAGATCGTAATTCGATCATTGAAGCAGGCCGTGGGTTTTAAATGACGTGTTTATTTTCTGCTCCGTCGTTCTCGCGAAAAAATCAAACTTTATTGAAATATTCAACTTCAGTAAAGTGATAATTCTCTTTTACCGTGACTGTCGAATTCTTCGCAAATTAGATGAACGTCGAACTTAGCGGGTTCAATCGCTGCTACGCTGTGCACCCAGGAGAATTTTTTATTGTCAATGCTTTGTTCTTTGCTGCTGGTATTGTGCGTGGCAGACAAACTTTCATTGAATCTGTACGAAAACTTCTAAGAATAAAAAGATCTAAAAGTACCATCCTGGGATAAATATATCCAGAAAAATATATTAATGAAAATAAATAAATGTAATCGTCACAATTTCTTAATGTCATCGTAACTATTTATAGTGCAGAACGTTCAATGTGTTATATCTGTAACGGTAATTCTGAGGTAGTCATTTTTTGACTACATTCTATGCATTTTAATGAACATCCTCCATAGGTCGAAAAATGTCTACTTTTAAATCCCAAAAAAATATTAATTTTAAGTCCTATTTTCATTCCAGTGTGATAGAGAAAATGCTTAACAACAACGCTATCGACAATGTGAAAATGTCGATTTGTTCTTGAAAATTGAGTTTTTGCTAAACCGTCCGTACAACAGTAAAGTAAGTGATAAAACATATTTAGTCAATCAACCAAGGTGTCATATTTATTTCATTACACAAAACAATGTCTCCATATTTGTAACCAGAAGTAAAATCAACAGAAAATTCATTCTTATGTTAAAAATAAAATATAAACAAAAAATAGTGACTAGAAATCAGAAGAAAAATTAGTATTTTCCATTTAATTCCAACTGCCTTTGCTTATCTTGACAGATACGCGTATTTCGTCTACAATGTGCAGACTTTTTCAGTGCCTCGTACTAATAACCTTTATTATGGAGAGCATTCCGTACTGTTTGGGGGTGACCTTTGACATTGGCGTACTTCGACAGACTGTCAGCATGTTTGAGAGCACTCAACCTAGGATTTTGTTTAATTTCCCGCAAAAGTATGCGATGGTGACAATTTTGGCTTATGGCCTCTTCCGGGAGTCTCTAGAGATTGTGTTCTCTGGTAGTTCTGATGCACATACTGAACCGATGATCTTGGGCGGTTTAATATGCCTGCAATTTCGGACAAGATTTTACCATCATTCTTCAGGCGAATAATAAGTTTCCGAACTTTTATCGGAATTTTTAGGTGAGAAGTGGGCATTTTCCAGAAAATTAACGCTGGAATACTCAAATTTCAGAGAAAAATACTAAAATAAGTAAATTTTACTGTAGTAAACAGTGGTAAATTCTTCACTGTAATGCAATGCGTGCTTTTGCTTTTGACAGATTGACGTACATTTGTTTACTCGACTTGTTTGTAATAAGAACGTAAAGGGTCACCCACAATTGATACGTTGCGGATGCGTTTGCGTAAATTTGACAGTTTTTCCATAGGTTTTCTGTCAAATTTACGTCAACGCATCCGCAACGTATCAATTGTGGGTGACCCTTAAGTGTACGCACAATTTTTTGACATCATTTTTGTAACTTTTTTATGTACACAGAAAAAAATCCTGTAGTAAAAATTACCATTTTCCCCGACTATGCCTATCTTTAAAACTACCATGAAATTTCAGTCAAATTTACTACGTTTATGGTAAAACCTTCAACATTTGTGGTTTATTTGACAGACCTCATATTGATATCAACCGTACCATGGTTGATCTAATCGCAGGCATGGTAAAATCAAACGTATTTATAGTCAGCTGAAAATTGTTGGTGTTTGCGCTCAATTTAACCCTCGAAATGGTAGTTTCTACTGCGACTTTTTTTTGCGTGTATATGATGGTTTTATCTGATAGAGATATATTTATGTTTACTTGAATGACTGTGAGACGAAAAGGATACATTTTTACAGTAACTCAAACAAAAGCATTTCAAAAGGGTCTCAATTTTAATTTTTATTGCAACGATGCAACATTTCAGTCAGTGCTGTACGGACAATTTATTGATACAGTGCACTATGGTCCAGAATACGAATTTACGAGGAAACATGCTCCCAGCGCCTAAACTTGAAACTTTACAGCAAATTGATGTTCTACAACATGGTTTGTATTACTAAGACCCATTTTGTGATGATAATTAAAATTAAGGTGGTCCCCATTTTCACGGAATTACAAAAACTAACTTTTTTATTTGCAGAAATAGACGTTTACACTCTTACGCAAAGTTGTAGCGCAGAAAATTTCATGGAATTTTTATACATAAATTTTTTTGTAGCTTAAAAATTGATCGATTTAGAGCAATTTTCCCTCATCAACTTAGGGTGTACCAGAAAAAATGTTTTTTTTTGCCCTAACTTTTTTATTTCAATTCCCGCCGTAAAGTTGTGTTGGGACGAGTTTTATAACTTTTAAAGACGCGTACTTTGACATACAAACTTTGCCGCTAGTTTCAACCAATCAATAGTTATTGAAGTTTTTCTACAAAAAAATACGCCCTTTTCAAATATTGATTTCTGTGATAAGGGCGAACACAAAAAAAGATTAGAGACGTCATTTCAAAGGAAAATTCATATTGTTTAACATATGTGAAAACCAGAGATATGTTGTTTCTGTATCTTGAGAAAATTACATTTGAATCTGGGATGGTTTTAGAAGAAAAACTTCAATAACTATTGATTGGTTAAAGCTAGCTCTACAACTCGTTGGAAAATTTTACGATGGAAATTGAAATAAAAAAGCTAGGGCAAAAAAACATTTTTTATGGTACACCCTAAGTTGACGAGGGAAAAGTTGCTCTAAATCGGAAGCTCAACAGATTTTAAAAAAAAACTTATTTTGAAGAGGTAGCAATACTCGAGAATTGCGAAGCAAAAAGAAGGTGAGTTACAGTTTCAGATAGAAGTTCTCAAATATAAAAAAAAAACTTCAGCGTTCGCACACAGAAGTGTAGCGTTATTGTAACCAGGTTTAATCTTGTTTTAAAATAAATTTGTGAAAATGTATTTTATGTTTTTCAATTGATATAAAAACCTTTCTCAGGGGTCTATCCTAGTCATGATGGTTGATTTCTTGAATACATGGAGGCCCAAAGATCTAAGCTGTAGTTTGAAAGAGTGTTTCAGTTTTTTGACGTAGGACTACGTCTGTGTTTTTAATACTGGGGTACACGTTCGAATTGCGAAAATTTGGAGCGTCACGAAAAATATATAGGTTTTGAACGTTAATAACTAAGTCATTCCACGATTGATTTTCAAAATGTTTGCACCAATCGATCGGAACATTTTCTACGCTTCGATTTAAATATTAAAAACTATTGATTTTTAACATTCAACTATTGACATTAACGCAAATATAAGGTGATGTCTTATAATGCCGATTTTTCAGAGTAAATTTACCAAATACACAGTACTTTGCTATCACAGACTTCAAATTTAAGTAAGGAACGTCTCACATGCAGCAGTGCACGATATAAAACAGGGGCACATTCAAATTTTCTTCATTCGCTCGGCAGCCATGGAGCTGTGCAGAGCGGCAATGGGCCAGTACTGCTCTGACAGCTGACGGTTGCAAGTACCCTGCAGAAAAGTACGCGGGCGAGCAACCAGCCAGAATGATGACTCAGCGGCTGTCGCAAGCAAGTGGCTTTTTAATGCAGTCGTGCCAAGCTCGTGGCAAATTTATCAAATCTTGAGGGAAATATGTATGATCCAGATGGTAGTCATATCACGATATGATGTACATGTATATGCATAGATATACATGTAGATTATTTCGAAATAGTTACGTAGTCCTACGTCAACTTTGCGTACAATCCCATTGGGCTGTCCCATATAGTTTTTGTTTTATTACTTTAAGAATTGATCAAGTGAAGCGCGAATTCAAATTTTTCTAGTTTCCTAATCAGTATATGGGTAGCTGATGTAAACTGCAACAAGTATTGTAGTTGGTGGTTGTTCTAGGTTGTCTATAAACTCTTTGGAGTTCAAGGCTTCATATCTACAAACGAAACTGTAAAATAATATATGTAGGATATGAATTTGCAGAAATTCATAAACATTGAGATTTAAAGTTGATATTGGGTTAAGAAAGCCAAAAACAATCGATGTGCTTCGAATCTGTGAGGTAAAATTAAATCAAAAATATTAAATAAAAAAAAGCAACATCCTCTCAAGCTGCATAACTTTGTTCTAGAAATTGGACCTCGTTAGAATAGTTGTAGCGCTCCGAGAATATAATTTAGCAATTTCATCACAACCTTGTTTTTTGTACTTTAAACAAATTAAATAATCAAGAATCTAAAGTATACAAGGGCACAATCAAAAACACCAAAGGGTCTAGGCTGGTACCGAAATGTTTCTTTATTAAATTTTCTTCACTGCATGTGTTAAAATCATTTAATCTGATTGTCATATTATCATACAAATTCACAACAATTTTATGTGCTATGATTATTAGCTGAAAACTTTACTAAATACCAACCTTATGAAATTACAAATATGTTAGAATAGAATTCTATTTGTCAGCGAACACCAACTTCATACATGCGCCCATTTGGAAAATCTCATTGGTTTGACATTTCAAGTAATGAACATACCCTAACCTACGGATCATCTGTTCGTCAACATGGAATGAACGCTTCACTTCGCTGTCACCCGACTCTCCTAATTGGGTGAGAATTGTCATGCGACACCGAAGTGACAAATCGACAAAAAAAATTCATTAGGGCCGAACTGACAAACGTAAACAATGGCTTCTTCCTTAAATGTCTCGTTATTGAAAACTCGCCTAATCAATCCACCACGATCATTTCGAAGAGGAAGTGTTCACCTATCCGATAGAATTGGAGGCTTACATGGGAAGCTTTTGTGCCACGAGAAATTTACGGAAGAAGCCATTGTTTACGTTTGTCAGTTAGGCCCTAATGAAAATTTTGTGTCGAGATCTCACTTGTATCGACGTGACTGTCGGAATAACTACCAATCAATACTAAATTGTTTCACCTCGCGTGATTGTCACTTCATAATAAGTCATCTCGCCTCACACACCATGTAGAGTAAGCCTAAATCATCATAATTTTACTCCCATCGCTCATCTTGTCAGTAAGCGGCAAATAGATACAGAACAGGCACTTAATATTCGCCAAAAGGAAATGTTCGGATAAAATCATCAACTCTTACCACCGTTTCTCATGACTTCAAAATTTATTTTATCAAATTTCTAAGGAAAAACAGAAACGGAACGGACACGAACAAATGTTCCGACTGATGAAGAACAAAATAAACGGATTGATGACTGATTACACTTTTTAGATCCCTTGGTTTATCTACTGACGACGAAACAAAAGAAGGAAACACATCGCCTTCGCGGATGAAGGCTTGAATGATGATTTTCGTCTTCTTCTTATTATTACTTTCCTTTTTTTCTTTCTCACGCAACATACAGGAAATGTGGTGGACTAAATTGAAAATAAAACGCTTAAACGATGAAGATTGTGACTCACGGTTCCACCAATAACTTAAAACAGAACACGTTCTTCGCCTTCACTTTTCCTCTTTGTATATAATATATATCAATATATAAGTACCTAGTGTATATAATATATAGTTAAGTTTTTTTCCTTACTTTTTTACCATCTTATAGACATTTTTTTCTTCTTATCTTTTCTATTCACATATTTTCACTGATTTGGATTTCCAACGTCCGTCTCTTAACTACACATCCAGTTCCCACCCCGCAAAAAAAAGCTACCCTCAATCGACCGTTGCTGCCCTCGGCTCTCGTCCGTCTCTGATTTATTTGGTTTCTTTAAACTGGCACATTTAGCGATTTTTAGTGATTTTTCTTCGTCACTACTTGTCTACTATAGTTGATTCTTTTTTTTTTATATCATCTTTCCATCGGCACGATTTCCATCCATCGATTCGAAAGCGCCCTATGAACTGGCATGTTGTCTTCCGAGAAAAACTTACAAAAAACCACCCTCCCATTGATTTTCATCCCGCCATCCAGCTTTCATCAGTTTTGATGGATTTTTGGTTTTCACTAGAATTTTACTCATTTTTTTTCTTTGTTTCGTTAATCTGCGCAGAACATATAAATTTACACACTAACGCCGGTTCTCGCCCCATTCCTATTTGCTTGATCCTTACGAACTAAAAGTTGATTAAAAATAAAATAATGACGACCTACACACACTGATCGTTTCGCCCTTCATCGCTACACACAAAGAGGTGGAATTTTAGCTGCTCCGCTCTACCAAACGTGATTTCTGATGCTTTCTGGTGTTCCCTAAGGTGTTCGGATGCAGTGTGGAGAGGAGGTTTGTGTGGGTGGAGAGGGTGCTGAAGTGGGTGTGAATCCTACAACAGTTGCTGATTCGAGCTTCTTCTTCTTTTTCCTAGTTGAAGTTTGATATACTCTGTGGTGATAGTTTTTGGATTTTTTTTTTATCTTTTGGGTTTTATGTCGATTCCACGTTTCGGGTTTCGTCTACTTTACAGATTTACATTGTACAAAACAGTGTGATCCTAAGCCTAGTTTGTTGGTTTTTCTTTTCTCTTCCCCTTGTTGTATTTACTCCCTCTCTAGTATTTTTTTTTTTTTTTGCTTTTTATTATGTTGTGTTTGTTTCTCACAGTATCAGGCATTTGTTTTAACTACATTTTATGATTCAGAAGTTTTCATCTTCGTTTTATTTTTAATTCCTAGCGCGACAAACTGCCGATCAGTGTGTCTCTGGGATTTTTTTTTTCTTCGCGTGGATTATCTGTTTGCTGGTTTCTCGTCGTTTAAATTTTACTAATATTATTCAGTCGTAATTTTTTTGTTTCGGTTTGTTGTATGATTTCTCATTTTTCTAGCTTTCGACCAGATGGGTGACAGATAATGCGGTTTTTCGGTTGAGGTGAAATTGTTTGGCATACTAACTCGAACTGTTGAGTCGTTATTTATTTGACGAAAAAAAAACTTATTTTAAGAGAATTTTCACAGGCAATTGTCAATTTCTGTTGTCCATTTCTAAAGCAAATTGTCAATACGTTGTAAATAACAATGTGAACAAAAATGATGTTCAGAATGATAGTTTAGATATTCCTCAATATGAATTATACACAACATAATATGAAATGCAGCGAATTGCTGCTATATATTGTTTAACAAAATTGGCTAAAGTCACAACTACTCCATAACGAACTTTTGTCGCATTCGTCGCGACTGTTTGACTCAAGTGCTTTGCTATGCTCCTTTCCGACCTATCCAGCCGATTGATTTTGACGTAAACATCATGACAGGTTTATATGTTGAAATTTGGCGAAAGCGACATATTATTTTGCGACACGCCGTAACACAATCGACGAATTTAACGTGATAACATTCAGAATGATTTATAATGTGGTCGTATTTTTTTAGCTGAAGTTAATAGAATTTAAATTGGATTTATTGAACAAATCGATTTGCAATTCAACTAAATGGAAAACTTTATTGATGTTAAGCAAGGCTTAAACTTTGTTGGTTTCGCATATTTGCTCCAAAAATTATGGCTTGGGTTCCAAAATAGGAATTTTAACTAATTTCCGAAAATTCTACATTGGTTTTCTTGACGATAGCAATATGACTTATGACCTATTGAAAATTCGCTCTAGATTTGAAGCATTGCTTATTAGAGGGATACATCTCAACACGAAAGGAAAAAAAAACATGGCCAACACTCACGTAATATAACGATTGGATTGTGTGCTTGTACAATGAGTTATAACCAGCTGCAGAACAAACCCACTGTTTGCTTTCTGAATTAAGCTTTTCACCTTCTGAAAATGTGGTAGTGCGTTTTGAACGAAAACATAACAAACAGCTGACAAACTGATCTTTTCTATAGCAAACCACAATGAAAACTTTTAGGTTATCTGTGGGAAAACAAAACATTTTTACACGTCGACAGGCTTGATAGTGTGCGTGCGTGAAACGTCACTAAGCCTAATTAAGCGCTTCTGGCTTGTTGATCTATAAATGAAGTGTTGAGACACTCCCAGTTTTCTTTTTTTTTCAGAATCAGCAAACTTCGACCAAATGTCGAATTTTCTTCCAATGGACGATGTGATCTCGACTAAGATTTTTCATTAGGGCCTAACTGCCAAACCTAAACAATGGCTAGTCATGTAAACCGCCAATTCTATCGGATAGGTGAACTCTTCCTCTTCAAAATGATCATGGTGGATTGATTAGGCGAGTTTACAATGGAGAGAAATTCGCGGAAAAATTCATTGTCTACGTTTGTCAGTTAGTCCCAAATGAAAAATCTTTGTCGACTTCTAAGGAATCAATTTATCACGTGACATTTTACACAGGCCTATCTTCGTTTATCGATTATCTTCATCGATTTACTCTTAACGCGGCTCGAACGAATTTTCCTTAAAATTTATTGAACAATGTACAAACTAACAATGTCTTCCCTTGAACCAAGCTGTTAGAAAAGCCACAAATTCAATGGTTCAGCCATGTTTCAATGGTCGAGGCAAAGAGAAAGTCGATGAAGAGAAAAGGTTAACGAAGGTGGGACTTTGGAGATTGTTACGCGATTATTATTTAAGGACATACGGCATAAAGTCCCTATCACTTCGAAGTTTTCTGAGCACGAACCTCAAATATTATTAGGACTTCAGGCGAAAAATTGTCAATAATCGTTTGCTCCACTGGAGCATCCATTGCTTAGCAATTTCAGCGTTGTTTATTTTCTTTTGTTTGTGATTTTTAGTATCGAAAATCGTGAAGTGATATTAAACCTAACCTATAAATCATATGGAAAAAGGACTCCCTCCAGTTTCATAACGCCGAATTTTTGATCTACATAACTAAGATGGATCTTTTTATCAGAATAACTCTGGAACAAGATTGTTAATCTCTCACAGATGTTAACGTTTCCGTTAACGTCTTATACAGAAATTTGCATGGGGGAAGTCAACAAAACAGACGCCAAGCCTTACCGATGCTACCCTGCTCCTGAACGTAAAAAAAAGTTTCTGCCATTAAAATCAACTTTCCGCCTAGGTTTTTTGGAACACGCGATTAATGTTTATTTTATTCAAACTTGACAGGTTCAAGTTTATCGGGCAGGTTCAAAATAATCGATTACATTCCCTTTGTTATTGATCAAGAAACTTTCGATAAGGTGTCTTTCAAAACTAAGTTGCCGTCTGTCAGAAATATGTCAGCTCGAGTAGCAGACTCAATTGATTATTTTCCATCTGTCAACTTTAAGACTTCGTTCCAATTCACGCATTAATTATAATTTTCACTTAATCTTGACAGATGGAAAATAATCGATTGAGTTTGCTACACGAGCTGACTTACTTCTGACAGAAGGGAACTCAATTTTGACAGACGCTCTAATAGGCCGAGTCTTCGATACCTCTGTTGATATTGGCTATATCCAGGAAGCAATGCACTTTTCCGCTTAGAAACCGGAATTGGTGTGGGTTTCTTGCGTATGAAGCTCCATACATTTCCATCAACGGAGTTCCACCAGCTAGACCAGCTAGACGAAGACTCTCAACCATGATCTGCGTGTCCTCTTTAATATCTCGGATCCTCTCGATGGTTAGCTGAGCCACCGGTTGGCTGCAAAGGTTTTGACTCTCAAAAATACTGCAGGTTGATGATTCCATTTTACGCCTCGAATTCGCTCCGAAAACGTGCCGTTTGTTGAAGCTGCTAAGTGATATCATTTCACGACTTATTGATTCAATCACTTAACGCATACATTGTTCCACTCAAGATTTCGCCTCAACAAACAGCTAGTTCAAAAGTTCACTTATAATCTTTTTTTTTTTTTTCGAAAAACTTATGTCGGTTGCATGACGAAACAAACAAATCAAAACCACTTAAAACGTCAATTTTCCAGGGCTGCCACGTTATATCTTCGAAAAGTACATGGTGTCTGAAGATTATCCATACAGACTTTGTTCGGCATGCCTCCAACACAACCCAAGCGAATAAATTAAGCATACCTATATGGTTTAACAGCTTGACCCATTGATTTTATCCGAAAGCGCAGCATTCAGACTCTACAAATGCGTGAGAGTATCCGGCGACGAATCAAGCGAAATTCGTCGATTTCCATCCGAAAGTTGGTGAAATCACTGAAAATTTCAAAATCTTCCGTTGGAGCCATAGTTCACGACGAATTTGAAGGTTCAATCATATAAACTGGGCAAGAATCACTACTTGAATGGTACCATGAAAGCAAACCGGTTGAGAAAAGCCAAGGTTCTCCTGGACCGCTTATCCGAGGGCCGCTATCGATCAGTGCTGTTCATCGATGAAAAAGTTTCCACAATCGAGCTACATCACAACCACCAAATTGATCGGCAGTTGCTTCCTGCTGCTTCCAAAAATAGTGGAAGTATTTCAAGAAGTCATCATCCCACTTATTTCATTGTTTTGGCTGGAATAACTTATTCTGGCAAAATCCCTTTAGCAAACAACAAATTAATCCAACAATAACATATACTTGTAACACTATTTTGTTGAACGGATAATATTCAGACACCCTGTACAAAAGTCAAAAATGTGCACACGTGTTTCGTTATGGTGTAAGATTGTCTACCGTGGCATGCATGGCACACTGTTCTAAGCGACTTACCTCTTAGGGTTGATAAATTCAACAATCGGGCAACATCATGGGTGATACACGCCGCCACCTCAAATTATTGAGGGCAGAAAACAATTTCGAATTCGTGTATCTGGGCTCATTGGTGACCGTCGATAACGACAAAAGTAGAGAAGTAAAAAGCCCTAGTATGGCTGGCAATCGTGCCTACTTTGGACCTCTTCTCACCAAATCCTGATTTTGAAATTCATTCAAAAAAAAAAAGGTTTTGGTCAGTTAAACGTAATTTCTAATAAATGATTTGTAAATTTTCTTCAATTTATTGATATCCGTCAAAAAACTACAAGTTTTCATCAATTCGTATGAAAATACTACTGAACATTTGTATTTATTTTACAGATGTACTTTGTAAACTAATGCATGTTGCAACAGTCATTGAAAATCCGCTGTTCAGTAAATGCTTTACCGATTTTCAGTAAAACCATAATAAATACTGACGCAAAATGTGAAAATCACTGGAATTCAGTAATCTTTACTGAACGCGAGAGTGTAAATCACACCTGTCAAACCTCTGCCATTTTCGCATGCTAAAGTGGTGGCAGCTGATCAAAATAATATTTTCTTTGATTCTTTCCATTGATTTTCTGAACGAGTTAAAGGCACCATACTTATTTGCAAGTATTAAACAAAGGCAACAAGGGATGTTTCTTAAATCGTTAGCTATGAATGTTCCTCAGTCAACTCCTAAATGCATCGGAAGCCATGGCGTCATTCACTGTATTGATGGTGTCAACAAAACAATTATTGACGTCGATGGACTATAATCCATAATCCCAACTTTGCAGTTAATATTTCGGAATCCTGAGACCAGATCTCTTCAGGTGCTTGAAAAAACAGCTCATCTTTCACAGGATTATTTTATGTGAAAAATCATTATTAAAAAAAACAGCTGTTCTGACAGCCACATTGTTTCCAAGTCCAAGTTTCCAAATTCAATAGCGATTGTTGTCTGAGACTGGTTTGTCACGCTAGGAAGGTGACATGGACCATACAAATCGAACCCATCAACACATGGGCTGGGACCAACGGCTTTACTTCCCTTTCCAAAGGAAACGTGATTTTTTCGTCTGAAACAATTTCGTTTCAGAAAATCCCAACGGTGCTGACTGGCGAGAGTGCCAACCAAGCTTACCACAACACTACTGGTGCCGTTTAA
Source organism: Aedes japonicus (assembly GCA_034211315.2). Lineage (NCBI taxonomy): Eukaryota > Metazoa > Arthropoda > Insecta > Diptera > Culicidae > Aedes > Aedes japonicus. Next base: position 67,179 of record JASCZW010001265.1, read on the forward strand.
AAGAACATCACATGAAACATACTGGAATTTTCACGGGGTTTTCACTGGACACATAATTTTTTACAGAATTTCTCCGAGCAATTTTCGATTCCGTGTTCAGATGAATGTCACTTGAAATTGCATGTAGGAATAACGTGCAAATCTGTTTAAGTATTTTCAGGCTTTGCTGCTGTGAATAATGAGACGCATAGTCTTAGTCTTTCCTAGCATAGCCCTAGTCTCTTCTCAAAGCAACACCCTGCTAGAGGTGGCCGGATTCGATTTTCAGTCTGGTTTAGACTTTTTTCGTAAAGGAAAATTTCTCGACTCCCTGGACATTTGACATGATTGTACCTGACACACAACCATACTAATGGCAATGGTACTTGCCATCAAAAGCTCCCAAATTATAACAGTGGAAGTGCATTTAGAACACAAAAGTTGAGAACAAGCAATAAGTTAATTGTGAAAATAATGAGCTTGAAACGCTAAAGAAGAAGAGAAAGAAGGCCTATTCTATGAGTCGAGTGAGTCAAAGCGAGCCGTTTCGAGTGAGGTGACTCTCCATTTGAATTTCACGGCCATCACTTCTTCAAGCGAGAGCAACCTGGTAGATTTACATACTCTACGCCCATGAAGTGTTGGTTTACCCATAACTGTGACATTCGACATAACCAATCAGACTAGAAGTATGGAGAAATCCAGGTAACGTAAAAGTGAGGTTAAACCTCGTAGATGGCGCTCGTGAAAAATTGTTTTTCGTAAGTAATTGGTGATAAAAAGAGAAGAAAATCGTCAATAACGATGACGATACTGACCAATTCCATACAGTTTTAAAAATAGCCAGAAAGTAATTATCTATTTCAGTTTTAGATACTATGATGTTATATCTTATATATTCTCATCAATGTTGTTAATCAACTTCAAAATCGAATGGTTCTGGATTCTGGTGCACTCGGTTTAACTGGGAACAGAATCTCCCCAGCCACTCTTTGCCAGATTCCATGAGCTATTGTCTGTGAGTTAATAGTTCCAGGAGTAGCGTAAAATTTACAACTCCACTGCGCGGACTACTAAAGACACTCTTTCTTGAGGATGCTCAGATGTCCGTCCCAAAACGCGGATTCGAGCCGAATCAATTCCGAAGGCGTTTTCTACCATTATTCTTGCTCGGGACAACCTGTAGTTAACACTCTTTCATCTTTGCTGTGGTTTCTGGAATAACATGAAATCATTATTTGTTGATGAAGCGGATTAGTGTCATTCCCAAAAATTACGTATTTGTTCCTCGGGAAAAGTGGTCTTGGTGAGGGGAGGTGAAGATCGTTACTGTACATTAACTTCGCAAATGAGCAATCGGCATATACCCCACCATCACTGATCTTTTCTTTTGCTTCAATGTTGACATACTTAGACTTGTATTCAGCATTCACCAAAGCTATTAGAAAATTGTTGAACTGCTTAATTGTAATTGTAAAAATCGCTTACGCTCTTTGCACGGGCTTTCCGTACATTCCCAAAGTAATCTGAAGTTCTCTGAAGATCTTCCCTGAACTGCTCTGAAAAACTTCTCTGAAGAATTTCCTTGAACTTTCTGATTAATTTCCCTGAACATCTCTGAAGAACTTCCCTGAACTTCTTTGAAATTCTCAAGAGAACTTTCCAAAAGATCTTTGAAGAACTTGCCAGAAGTTTTCTGAAGAATTTCCCTGAAGTTTTCTAAGCAGCTTCCCCCCGAAGTTCTCTGGAGAACTTCCCAAAAGGCCTCTGAAGAAATTCCCCGAAATTCTGTGAAGAACTTCTCTAAAGTTCCTTTGAAGAACTTTCCTGAAGTTCCTCTGTTATAGTGTAATAGTGAACTATAACATAGATTTCAAGCACCGTGTGGCGGCACCTTTAGCTTCACTTGGTCCTCGATTGTGTCGGTCTATTTGAATTGAGCAGCTCACGCTACAACTCGCGATCGCAATACCGTTGTAATTTTGGGGGCCTCTCGTAGCGGAATTCAAACCAAATGAAAATTTGGAGAATCGAAAGAAACGAACCAATGAACACTTCTCTTTGAATTGACCAATTGACCGACTAATTGTCAACCCTATTCGGACTTTTGGCTTCCGGTGCAAAGTTTGGTTCAACGCAGGTAACGTATAAATTTCCACTATCACTTTCACTTCACAACTTTGAAAATTCCGTAGGTTTTGAAATAAATTCTCTCGAAAACAAAAACACGTAGCGAAACACGTCATTCGATTGAGCGGTTCAAATTCTAACACCTTGGAAACAAGATCCCTGAACTGCCAAAAAATTAAGGTTAAAACATTCGGTGCAATGATTTTAAATTTTAACACAGTTTTGAGTCGTTTTTGACTCACTTTCGTCATTAGTGGAGTCACTCAAATTCGAGTAAATGTAACTGGTATTGACAAGTCGACACATCAAAAACATCGACTCAAATCAAATGAATGTTTTCGATTTGTCGTCTTGTCAATCCCAGTTACATTTACTGAAATTTGAGTGACTCCACTAATGACTAAAGTGAGTCAAAAACGATTCAAAACTGAGTTAAAACGGGCTGGCCGTGTAAGCGAAAGTTTTATATAAAATGAGAGGGAAAGGCACTAATCTCTCTTCATTTGAAAGTTCAACTCGGAACTGCCTCATCACAGTTAATAAAATTGGTCAAAACGAGAGCACTACAACTACACAACGTTTTTGGAAAATACCAGATGAATCTTGTAAACTAATATTGAATGCCTTGAGATCGGGCTCTTTTTTTTTCGACAGATCCAACCTCAAAGATTACGAAGACAACTCGATGTCAAATAACTCAAAGAGAACATGTTTGGGTGTGCAGTTGCTTATACTTCACAACGTCTTATTAAAACACATAATCTAATTGTTCCCATACTAACTTCTTTGTTCTTATATACATTCATCACTAAATCAACTGATTGGAAAGTTACTAGATTTGCTACTTGTCTCAATTACGCTTATTTGAACTGAATAAATCCTGCTAAATGACGAAACAATAAGATTAATGTTGGAACATTTTCTCTATCAAATATTCGAAGCAAAGTTGGAAGTTTCACAAACCATCGTTATCAAAACTATGAAGCCTGTGATTTTCGAATCTTTATCAATTCAAAATCCCAGTTATTTGTTCAATGTTTTCAACCGTAACTTCACCTCATAAAAAAAAACCTGCATTACTTGTCACCCAACGATCGTCAATTAATTGAATGTTTCCGAAGGACCCCGTTTCTCGTCGAAGAGTGTAAGTGTAAGTGTGTGTGTGTGTGTTAGCATGTTTCGTGTATTTTGTTGTATACTCTACATACGAATTCATATATTACAACCAACTAAAACATTACAACAAACATTAAACGCTTAATCATCTACACTTACATAGGATTGGTTCATTTTCTATTGTTGTTGGTAAAAGATAAAACGAATGAAGAAAAAAAATAAAAGAAAGAAAACAGCAAACGATAAAATGAAAACATCTTAATTAAGAATGAAAACATAGCAGAAAACAATATCACCACACTGACGGAAACGAAAACGAAAGCAAAATAAATTAAAACAATGCGAAGCAATTATCTCTATATTTACAAAAGAACAAGCAGAGAAACAACTGAATGAGCTATAAATAATCGAAACGCCAAACAATAAAAAAAAACCTAACCACTGAAATCGAACATGAAACATTCTATGCTGCCGGCTTAATCTTACTAATGCTGCCAAAGTCTTCACTGATATGTATCCAAGTTGTGTTATTTTCGGGTTTTGTGAATTTGAACGAACGAACGAACTCGGCACCTTGAATGCAAACCTACGAACTGAACTCGCACGCGCCCACTCAGCTGTTGCTGTCCCGAAATTTCCACCGAAAAATTGATTAAATTAATAATGAATAATTTATAGAAAAGCGCGCGCCGGGCGCCGACTGTGAAAGCGTGTTCTTCTTTTTTTCGCCATCCCCCGCCCGCAGCATCGCATGCCGATCGTATTAGGGCCGGTAAAAGTTTGCCCGAATTGTTCCGAATTACCGGGGAAAAGTTTCCCCACCCCAGCTCTGGCTGGTGTTCGCGTAATGTTGTGGGATTTGTGTAATTAAATAATTTATCATAATCAAACAAGCGAGGGGGAATAGAGAGAGAGAGAAAACGGGGTGATAGTTGCGCAAGGTTCGAAATTAATTGTGCGGTGGGGGTAGTTTCGGAGTTGAAACGAGACACCGTACCAATTATGTTTCCCGAGTAACGCCGATTATAATTTTGCAATTGGCAACTGTCTGGCATTGCTTGCTTGGCTCACTCATCCCCCAATTGAAGCGAGGATCGAACGAAATTCTAATTCAAAGTTACATATTCCGTTTGAAGTGTGTGGTTGGGCAGGTTGAAACATAACGCGTCTCCACCGGAGTGTCCAGCTGCTAGGGGGCGTCGGTGGATTCGCATGGCTTTTTGCGCGGAGGAAATTCAGGAAGGAACGGGAGTCGTTGTCACACACGTGCCCATGAAATATGAGCTGCCAATGAATGTTAGTAGGTGGTGCTTAAGTATTTTTTGACACCCGACTGGTCAAGCACGGTTCGAAGTCCGGTGTGGCGTGTGCGTAATGTCACTCGGACTAATTACGAACGTTGTTTGTAATTATGATAATTATTACACACACTCCTGCTCTCTATATCTCTCTCTCTCTCTTTAGGTAACCCGAAGGAGGGAGTTCATTGTCAGTATTCTCCACAGACAGGAGATGGGTGCCACGAGGGCAGCAGTAGTTTATTAGATAGAGTGTGTAACACATACCAACCAACACGCGTTACTCGCTTGTGGTGTTGACACTAGACCAGTGAGCCGATCTGAAAGCACAGTTTGATCAACAGCTGCGGATCTTACCGCCTCGCTACCGGCTCCCAAGTCCAGCCAGCTAAGCGTATATTTACATATAGTCCATCGATTCCCCGAAAGCCATTCAATACACAGTGGGGTGTTGTCCTTCCACGATAGGAAGGTGGTAAGCGTGCCAATAACCGATTTGCATTCAAAAGGTGCTCAAATTCCATAGCGACCGACGCTGGACGGGTGTCGGATGGGTGGTCATTTCTCCCATCCACCCGCTCTCAACTAAATTGATAGTAATTTCAGATTTTAATAGAATTAATAATGGCGCGTTGATGTTGGAAATGAATAATGAATGAGTGACATTTAATCTGATTATACATAAATAGTTACATGTATACATAACATTCTAGTTAACAAACTTCCAACGCTTTCGCTCTCGCGCGGTGCTCAACTATGTGTGTTAAGTTGGTTTCATTGTTGCGTGTTTTGTGTGTTCGTGTGTGTATTTGTGTGTCTGTGTTAATTATACGCTAACGTATAACGATTTCCCATTGATTTTTCCTTTTTCCTCTATCATTTGCTTTTTTTTCCCATTTACTTAACATATACATATACGTGTAACTACTAATTCAATGATTGATTGGTACTCTGTAATCAGTGTAATTGGCGTAAAAATAAATTATTAATCGTTACTCTCCTACACGTTAAACTGGTAAGGGATAAAAAGAATAGCAAAAAAAAAAACAAGAGACGACCGTCTCCGAAAATGAAACCTTAGCTAAAAATGAAAACAAAATTACAATCAACTCAATTTTAATTATTTCACTTGGGATAGATTTTACGTCTAACTTGAAATTATAACATAGTTCACTTCAATTCACAGGTTGATAGCAAATCACATGTGTAGGGGAGTGGTAAAAACGGATTCCAGTTCACTTGGGGTGGTAAAAGTAAAGCATCAATAAACAAAAAAAAATCGAAAGCTGACTACTAGCCTTTGGTTTCGTTCTGGGAAGGATTTGTGTGACCACCGGATCTCGTCAGTTTTGTACCGAAAAAATAACCCGACAACAGTACCGCTATCAACAATTTCCCGGAGTGGATCCGGCGTCGCCCTTCCCAGCCGTCAGGCTCTAAATCTACTACTTTGCTTCTCTACACTGGTGAGAGTAATAATCGTAAGAATAATTAATAGTTGTAGTAAAAATATGCGAACGTGAATGAAAAAAAAAAATTATAAAAAATTAACGAACATCCAGCTTACGTTTCCTATTTTCTTCTGGCCTGCTTTTTGTGCTAGTTTGCAAGTTGTGTTTTTTTTTTTGTTTGTTTGTTTATGTTGGTTCTACCATTATAGTTGGAATTTTTTGGTTATTTTCATTTTTTTTAAAACAAGTAACGAAACAAAAAAAAATCAAATAGTATAAAGATAAAACAGGAAAACGACCACCGACATATCTTGAAACAGGACAGTAAAACTCCTCTTACACAACGTTGTCCATTTTAGTGGTCTGTCTCGGTATCTCCTGGACCTTCAACAACAATGACGACCGAGCGATTGTTTCCTCTCCTTTACTTTTTCTGCTGCTGTTGTTTGATGTAAAATAAGTTTTTCGCTGAAACAATTACACTCAACTTTTGTCTCTCCTTCATTTCTTGTACAGTTAAAACAGACAAGACGACAGAACGAACAGAACGACGAACGTAGAAGCTGCTTCCCCTCGACATTTCCTCTCTCTCGCTAGTGTGTTGTTGTTGTCCCGATTTTGCGGGTGTGTGAATTCCTGCCTCACTCCTACCTTCATTTTGTACCATTCACTAGTACGGCTTCGAAGCGTCCTTCGAGCGCTTCAACTGCACTTTCAGCCGCTTGGTGCCGATCTGGAAACCGTGCATCGCCTGGATGGCGGCCTGCGCCGATGCCGCATTGTCGAACGACACGAAGCCGAAGCACTTGGACAGGTTGGTCTGCTTGTCGATGAACACCTTGGCGGACACTACGTTGCCGAACGGGAGGAACGTCGACGCCAGGTCAGTGTCGGTGAACTCCTGCGGCAGGTGGTAGATGAACAGGTTGCAACCCTCGGGGCCTGTGGGGGAAGGGGAGAAAGAAAAAAAAGGGGATCTTTAGTTATAAGAGTCTATCGAGAAAGGTAAGTTGGTTATTCTTTCCTAGCATTTAAAGCTTGTTGCTTGCTAGAGTCACTTTGGCTTGGGTGAAATCGTATCTCTCGCGGAACTCAGTGGCAATATTTCCATTGACATATGGAGGACATTTGCATATTTTACATTTTTACATATAGCTAATTCGTTTTTGATTCACTTCCAACCGGGACCGGGATCGGGTAAATTGAGTCGGCTTGTAGTGTGTTGAAAATATAATTGTAACTAGTATCGGATTGAGGTTCGCACTGACAAGAAGTTCGGGTATCGAAACTTATTTCCGAATTCGGTATTAGACAACATTTCGAGGACTGCTTAAATCATCGATACTAGGAGAAGGAGATACTCTTTTAGATCCGTAGCTCCGAATAGTAAGGGGTGGTGGAGTCGATCGTACCTTTTTGATCAATGCACTGAGATACATTATAGATAGATTTGTGGGGTGAAGTTTGTGACTGATCCCTAATAGAGAGGAGAAATGTCAAACCTTGTACAGAAAAGTAGTTTTCGTTTTGATTGAGAAAAATAGACACATTGTAAATCGTTCGCGTGATATCACAATTGGTGATGCCGACGTGATCTCAGGTTGCTCCTACTGCGGCTACGGTGTCAGTCAAGCTTCCAGAATTCTGGAAATCCGACCCAGAAATGTGGTTTAGGAAAACGGAAGCGCAGTTCATTCTAGCAAACGTCATGAAGGACGAGACTAAGTTTTACTACATTGTAGCGAAGGTGGATCAGACCGTGATATGCCGAATCTCTGACTTGCTGTCTAATTCGCCACAGAACGAAAAATATAAGTCCGTCAAAAAGAGGTTGATTGCTTGCCTCTCCCTGTCACCGAAAGCCCGTCTGGAACGGCTGTTCGGTTCGTTTGATCTCGGCAACATGCGTCCCATACATGCAGCCAAAATGTGGTGAAAATGGAAGAGAGTAGGTGCTCAGCGCAGAATTCCGTCGTCTCAAGGAAGGTTCTCCGATTCTTCACGACAGCCGTCGCAGCAGTTCGGCCTCACGCTCTCGAGGTGGAACGAAACCTGCTTTACTTCCATCGTAAAAACGGTCAACTGGCTCAGTACAACTCGTCAAAAAACTAGCTTCCAGCTCACCTGAGTCGGCTGAGGTGGGTCTTCCATCTGAATGGCACCGTAGATCGTTCAAAGCACCTTCCGTTCAAAGACACCAAGAGCCCGATGATCCTCCACGAGCAATGTGCATGTTTCGTGGTCGTAGAGGACTACCGGTTGATAAATATCTTGTAGATGGTCAACTTTGTAGTTCGGCGAGCTTTGTGCGATCTTAGTGTCTTTCGGAATCCAAAGTAGGCACGATTGCCAAGCATAGTGTGCCTTTGTATTTCTCGGTCACCAATGACCCTTTTTTTAGACTGGATCGAAAATCTGCAACCAGACTCCTACAGAACTCAGGGTGTGAGGATGAGCTCATCAATCTTTCCACAATGCCAATTGAGTGCGAGGCCGTTAGCTCCATCTCTTCGATGGATTCACCACATATCTCTAGGGTGATGTCGTCTGCGAACCCGACGATCTTTACACCGTACGGAAGCTCAAGCCGTAGTACCTCATCGTACATCGTGTTCCATAGCACCGGACCCAGGATCGAACCTTGAATGACGCCTGCGGTAATCTGAACACGTATCTGACTTACCTCAGAATTGTACATCAGTACGCGATTCTGGAAGTAACTTCCCAGAATCTTGTACAGGTATCCAGGAACCTGTAGACGTTGTAGCGAGTCGGCGATAGCCACCCAACTGGCGCTATTGAACGCATTTCTCACGTCAAGGATGACCACTGAACAGTAGCGGAATCCTCGCCTCTTGCGCTGGATTGGCACTTCGGCCGTCTTGGTAACGGACAGAATGGCATCCACCGTCGACTTCCCTTCCCGGAAGCCAAACTGGTTGTTAGACAAACCGCCTATACCCTCCGTGTATTTTATCAGTCTGTGGAGGATTACCCTCTTGATCACCTTACCCGCTGTCTATAGGTCTATTTGCCGATGGATCCCCTGGTGTCTTCTTTGTCTTTGGTAGCAAAACTAGGGTCTGAATTTTCCAGGCGTCCGGAAAGACGCCCTCGTTCAGATACCCTAGCATCACCACCCTGAACATTTCGGGAGCCTGCAAGATAGCCGTCTTGATGGCCAGATTCGGAATGAGCCTAGATATACGAATTCGTCTACCACCTCTATTTCATCACCGTCAGATCTGAACTCGTGGTGGAGGCTTACATTGTCTTCTCGTGAGCCTCTTCTCTTCATGTATTTTGTTTTCAACGCATTCATCACAAGCCCAATCCTACCAGCTTCAACTTTAAGTCTGATATACGTTTCCGACACCGAATCACACCTCTAATCCAATGTTAAATAGCAAACACGGTAATCCATCAGCTTACTGTAACCCTCTCCGAGATTCGAAGTGTTTCGAGAGTGTCCCTGAGACTTGGACGACACACATCACTCGATCCATCGTTGCTTTGACCAACCCCGTCAGTTTTTCTGGAAATCTATATTGGTGCATGATCTGCCATAGCTGGTCTCGATCGATTGTGTCGAAAGCTAATTTGAAATCGATGAAAAGTTGATGTGTGGGCACGTTATATTCGCGGTATTTCTGCAGTACTTGTCGAGTCACAAAAATCTGGTCCGTAGTAAAGGACGGCGAACTAGTCTCGACTATTTTACGGTTATGGATTCCCGGAACGCGATTGTATTGGATATCGAAAAAACTATACTGACAAATTCCACTTTTTCCACTCGACCGTCGGTGTCTCAAAATTCTTTGGCGAAATTCTCCATCCGAACCTCTACGACTGGAACATCTTACAACTGAGACATACGAGACTTCTTGCGTTCCCTAATTGGTAACTAGATGTCTCCAGAAGATTGATATAATTTATCCAGATGCATTTGCGGTAGTGTCCAAGCGACTTCTACAGGGATAATTTTCTAACTGGCGTGGATAACATCTGAGAAGGCTAGCAGCTTGTATCCAATTGTCAAATCTTCTTCAATCTACTGGATTTTATCTTCGAAAATGGCCTTCTAATTTTCTGGAAGTTTTCAAACTCCTACCAGTAGATTTACAAGATGAACGAACAGTTTTTGCCTTGTATTTCTCTTCCGCACCTATCAAAACGTTAGGATTTGAATGACAAAATGCGACAGATGATTTCGTCTTCGACGTACCCAAATGGAATGATTCAGCTACAATTACCAAAGCAGGGCGATCTGATGCTGACAAATAGTCCGATTAATAGATCCTCTTGGAGTCCTCGGACTATTAATCTGTACCTTTGTATGTATGTAGTCCAGCTCTCTTCTTTGCATTCTGGACGTAGTTTTGCGACATGCCGATCTTTTAGCCAAATCACGGCTTGAGACGTTGGGATTTGCTTTAATCATCCGCTTCACCTTTCCCTCCGTCTTTTTGTTCTCCGGTTCCGGTTTTCTTCCAGCTCCTCTGCCGTGGTCCAACGTCAACTGCTCCTGGAAGCGCTTCAACACTCTGGAGACGGTTGAATGGTGAATGTTCAACATTTTTCCCAACTGCCGGTGCGACAGGTCAGAAATTCCAGGTGTTTGGAAAGAATTTGTTCTCTCGACTCGCGTTGGTTCACCTCTATTTTCGTTGAATCGAAAAACACGACTACGTAGCTTGACAGCATGTAAACAATACACATCAATGAGAAAGTGTGCAAAATTTGGTTGATTTTTACCCAATGGTAAAAAAGATATGCCCTGTTGAATGTGTCGCAATAATTTCGTGTTCGCCCTTAAGCATTTGCTCTCTCAGGAATGCTTGTTAGATTAGAAATATATATTCATTTACTATCCTTAAAATTTTTCAAAAATAAAGACTGTCCACGTTAAATTTCGGACATCAAACTAATAGCAGCAAAAAAATCCACATAAATCAACAGATCCGATTGTTTATTTCAAAATAATTGCGTTATATATACATTTGAAACAGTTGATTAAGATGATAATCCTTCTTTTTGTAAAATTCTCAAACTTTCTGTGATACACCCACCATCAGGTATCCTCAGATACGCCCGCTGTAACGATTCTCCATCTTCTCTTGAAATCAGGGGTACCATTTGCTTACTTCTTAGTTTCGAAGAATTTCCGCTTAATTAGAGCCCAGTACTTCTCTATTGGGCAAAGTTCTGGACAGTTTGGTGAGTTCCAGGATGGATTTTGCATAGTGATAAGAGGCCAAATCAGGCCAAAACAAAGCTGGAGAGTCGTGTCTTCTGATAAACGATAGCAACCGCTTATGCTGACATTCTTTCTCTTACACAAACTTATTGATAGTGCCCATAGAAACGACTTTTAGATTTTCGACCAAAACTACACATGGCGTGCCAAATCAAATACTTCTTCGGAAATGTAGACACTTTCTTCATCCGGAAATGCTCGACAATGGCGTTTCTTTGCATTGCGGTATAAAAAGCCAGACCCGGAAGCTGTTTAAAGTCTTTGAGAATGTATGATTCTTCGTCCATTATGACACAAGAAAATGTTTGCAAAACATTGGTGTAAAGCTCCTTAGCACAGCTTTTTGCAGTGAAATTTTGCTTGTCTACACAGTTGGGCACCTTTTTCACTTTGTACACCTTCAGTCTTTGCCTTTGATTCATCTTTTGTACCTATGATTTTGACTTCCCAACATTGCGAGCCACATTTCACACAGAAAGATTAAGATTTTTCTCAATAATGTCTACCAATCCAGGGGTGCCATCATGCCAGACTTTTTTGAAATTAGGAGCAGATTAAAAAAGCGTCGTTAAATCCTACTCGACTAAAGCGTTAAGTGATTTGCGTGACTGCAGTTCTCGTCCATTGAAAACGATTCGTAGTTATTTTGCGCGAATAGGTAATCCGTCAAATATTTGGCATTGGTCAAAAAGTGTACTTCCACGCTTTACTGTTACTAAAGAATGCAAGGATACGAGTCAAAAAATGACTCATTTTAAGACAACATTTGTAAAGGGCATATCGACATTTGTAAATCCTCTTTGACTCTTTTCAATTGTTAGTCCTTTTTTTTTATTTCCGTGCATTGTCAGATTTTTTATTTGTGACAAAAAACTAATGGCAACCTTGGCTACCACCTTCTGTCCATGTGTCGAGAGCATACTTTTCTATTTGTTCCACTTCCATCCTTCCGATCCACAGTCAAGAGCTGGTCAAATGATTTGCAAACACAAAACTCGATACTTATCAGTAGTTTTAGTTGCTTGGCAAGATCGCGTACCGATAAATGCGGATCTTGCTGCCGTTCGTACAAATTGCATATGCGCACTTCCACTTGATTCGACGCCATTTGACTGAATGTAACATATTGTAGCACGAAATTAACACAAGAGTTTCAGCTGTCAAATAAGTGAAACGTTTCAGCGAGTCGTTAAATAAGTCAAAATCTACTTAAGAAAAAGTGTCCGAAATTTAACCTGGACAGGCTTTGGATGATGTTACTGAATTTTACAACACCTCAATGTTAATTTTTTTGTATAAGTATGTAAATTTTAAAGAGGACATCAGTTGAAGTCTTTTAGTCGCTTCGGTTTGGTTTATTGAAAAAGACCTAACTTTACATAATATTTTCTGACAGTATAACTAAGCTAGCCAACTACAAGTTGTCTCGGAAGAATAGCCGGTTAGGTTGGTATGCCACCGAATACGCCTCACAGTATTTTTTCGGATTGAACACATGGACATGCATATAGGAGGATATAGGAAAACGAGCCGAACTGCAATAATCCAACTACTTGCGATGGTAGGTTGGATGCAAGTAATAAGTGTTCAATACTTCCAACCGTTTCGCAGAGATTAGCCTTTAAAAATTAAGTTAAACCTTCTGTGGAATAACTTAAGCGTTGCATCTAATTGAGTAAGACTCTTAAGCATCTACCGCATTGAGACACGTTACTCACCTTCAATCTGCTTGCCAGCGGCCGCGGCCACTGCCTGCGCCATCGTAGGATTAGGTAAAGGCGTCGTGGTGAATGCTGCTGTGGCCGCCGAGCCAAACTGGGGCAAGGCGGCGTACGGCGTCAGGGTGGCATCCGTTCCAGCGGTCCCTAGAGGATGGTCAAGAAGAAGAAGAAGAAAACGCAAACCAATTGTAGTTATTAAAATTGATATGACATGATCCGGAAGCACCTTTATAGTTGAGGAATAAAGCAATGGGAAAGATATACAGTAGTTCATGCAGTGGAACGCCAAATTACTAGAAAACCTTGTGTCGAATGAACGAGCATGCAGAATTTGAATAAAACAAAGTAAAGCGTATCGGATTGTGTTGGAAAATTGGAATCATTTCACGTCAATACCTCAGGGTGGTTGGAGTGGACCACACCGTGAACCAATATAGAAAGTGTCCCCGAACGCCCGAGGAGGGTGTGAAAAATGCCATACACAGTCAAACGCACATTCCAGCATTGGAGCGTCGGTGTACATGACCAATTTGGGGACGCGGTATGAATTTAATCATGACAACCCATTGAACCTTGCCTCCACCTTGGTCAACATGGCAGGGGATGCTAACCGCAGGGACATGACCGTAGATCGCGGGATTGCCATCGGATCCTCTTACGGCCAGATGGTGTCGTGTGTCGGGGGCGGGCGGGCGCTGCAAGAGTGGTTTATTTTTTTCACGTTTGTCTGCTGCTTCAATTTTATAAAATATTTTCCAGCTGGTAAATCATATGTGGTCATGACGATTTTTTTTGTTCGTTCGTTCTGTTGCAGTCGCTACATGATACTATTGCTGCCCCGCTGTAGGAGCAGCAGCTTGTTCCCGGCAGTGATGACCCTGATTGGCATTGGTTTTCGCGGGTTTTTGTGGTTCGTCCTTCAATGAATGCTTGTTTGCGGGATGAAACCACGATAACGCTGACATCAACAACAACGCCGACGACGTGGATGATGACGACGATGATGTGAGCCTTGTTGTCGAGCCGTGATGGAAATGAATTTAATTTGGTTTTATTTATTATATTATTACAATTATTTGATTATTTATTTACATCACGAAGGTGCCGTGCGGCCACGGATCCAATTATTCTGATATACCGTGGGACATGGTTCGATTGGGAAAGGGTCGTTTCTCTGTTTGAAGTAATCAAAGTATTTTTTTTATGACGTTTGGAACGATCCTTATTCCACCTCTGAAAAAGTTCGAAACGTGTTGTTTTCATCAAATGACGATAATAAACAAGTTGACGGGTATATGTTGCACTGGATATCGAAATTGTTAATTGGAAAAGATGGATGTGCATAGTCGTCAAGCGAAATTTATGGATCAGCAAAAAAAAACTTAAAAGGAAGCGATCCTTAACCAGTTGTTATTGTCTCTATTTGGAGCACACGCAGTTGGTGTTACTGACATATTCTCTAATTAACTGACCGCTGCCGGGTGTTCTAATTTGTAGGCTTTTGTCGGCACTATCAATTATTTACATCCTCACGGGCCATGCGGTGGTGCTTTTCCCAAAATTAGGCGCTCGGAGGTAGCGGCAGATAATTGTCTCCGATATTCCGGTTATAAACTACCAAATGTGACATTGGGCAGCCCCCTCCCCAACCCGCTTCCTCGGAAATGGTAGTTAAACCCACCAAGAGTAAAACCAGCTGCCCTGGTTGACATCATTACAGGACTGGCGTGTACCCGTATATAAGGCCTGGAATCGTTGATATAAAAATTTAATTACTGTGTGGTTGCGAGCCACTCTTTTGGGTGGGTGACGGGAACCATAACCACATGCTGTGCCCCCTCAGCAGAGAAATGAGGAGGAACGTACAGAACGGGGAAAAATGACATGATATTCCAGAAATAAAGTCACAAGTTGCTGCCCACACATTGGAGCTCAGGTCGTCGCCGTTGTCGTCGTAACATAATTACGGTTTTTCCAGCAGGACGGAACTGTTTTAATAATTTCCCGGAGACGACTTCCTCGTGCACGCGGACCACATTAACTGAGCGAGGGCCACTTCCGCCCATGCGCCCTGACTTCTGCTGACTACGGGTGACCGCAAATAATATCATCTGCCGTGCCGTGGCAGGTGGAGCACAGTTCACAACCGAGGGAAGTAGTAGTGCTTGCCTTTTATTGCATTTTTCCTCCGGTGAATGGTGACCCAGTCTCCGGACGGAATCAACGGTGGTGGGTACCTACGGATGTTTGAAATATATTTTAGTGCTCGCAATCATGGAATATGGAGGAGGTCAACAGTGATTACAGCACTATTAGGATTGACAAATACCTTGTGGAAAACACATTTCAGATAAGCGGGATTATGCTTGATGAAAATTACTGGAAATCGGCAGCTGGTTTAGGGGGATAGTTTATGGTGATGCAGTCATGATTGGAGCGGCGCTTTTCTTCTTTATTCCTCCCATCAAACGCTGCACACCTCCGGAGTTAACTTCCTTGGCACATTTGTTCCACATTTTGGTCATCTGAGTCGCGTCCCGAGCCGTTTTTCCACTTTTCTTAAATTTACGCTGCATTATTGCCCAAAATCTCTCGATTAGCCGGAACTGCGGGCAGTTGGGTGGAATTATGTTTTTATCGATGAAATCTACGTTATTATCGCGGTACCACTGGATGACTTCCCGGCTGTAGTGGCAACTCGCCAAATTTGGCCAAAACTTCACGGGACCGTTATGGGCTTTAATGAAAGGTAGTACGCGGTTTTTGTGGCATTCTTCCTTGTACAGTTTCGAGTTTATCGTCTTATTCGTCACGAACACTTTGGTCTTAGCTCCGCAGCTGCATATCCCTTGCCAAATCATCAGTTTTTTTTGGCAAATTTGTCCATGAAAGCTAACTTTAAGTTTCGCAGGAACATCTCCTCGTGCCGTCGCCATGTAGAATTTTTGGCCAGGAAGCTGTCCGAAATCCATTTTGACGTAGGTTCATTGTCGATGAGCAGGCATCTTTGGTACTTCGTCAAAACCTGCTGGTAAAATTTCCTAGCTCGGATTTTGGTGACGAAACTTTGCTTCAACGTTCTGTTGGGTTGCTTACTGGCTCCATAAGAACGATGTCCTGCTCGCAAATGAATTTTACGTACGGTACTGGAACTAATATGATGATGTCAAACGACGACAAACGAAAAACTGAAATACTTTGCCGAAGAGTGCAATTCTCTAGTGCTTCATTTGGAAAAGATAGACTGCAGCGCTCTCTCTGCTGCAAGATCTGGAACTAATATGATATTGTTAAAAAACGACAAATGCCACACTGAGAAACTTTGTCGAAAACGGCAACACTCTACAAGTAGTGTGGAATTTTTGTATGCAATTCTGTTCAGGAAAAAAATATAGCTTTCAGATTAGTGAACTGAAATCTGCAGTTATGTGTTCATAATCGAACACAGATTGGTCGGTAATGTTACTATGGAAGAAATCTGTTTGCTATAATCCTTTAAGCTTCAATCCGGGAGCTAGAAAGTGATAGCTCTACGGCAGATCCATCAACCCATTTCAGAATGTCTAAAGAGTCGCGCCCATTCCGAGGTTACTTTCACAAACAATAAGTCCCGCATTTAAACATTACCGATATCATTTGGATAAGGGAGGGTACTGCAACACACTTCCAGATTTGGAAATGTAAAGTTTAAAAACCAGGCACGTATTTGGTATTCTTTGATAATAGTATTTTTGTTATATATTTATAATCAGATTGATCTCACCCATAACCGCCTCCAAAAGAACACTAGCTTGTTCATTCGTAAAAGTGAAAATTTTCGACCTTGATTCGCAAATAATTTCATGCACTCGCGACAAATCAAGCGCCAAAACTAACGTTATTAATTTAAACGACAGCTCGAAGCAACTTTCATCATAACTTAGTGTTTATTTTTACAAAACTGTTTAACGATTAATTAACAATTAGAGCTTGCATTGAAACAAAAGTTCACTGATTGATTCATGATTTGTATTAATTCATGATTTTACAAAAACAACTCCACTCCCAGTCGGGCGGCTTCACGGAAGTTGGGCAGAACTTTGGCTACAACCATCGAAAAGACAGATGTTGACATAGTCTTCAACTCGGTCTTCTCTGGTCGGCTTGTTCATCAGTACCTTTTCGGTTTACGCCACGAAATTGTTCGAACAAATCATCCGCTTAAGGCTTACTCAGAAATTTACATGTGGACACGCAGCTTGGGCATGTTGGTGAGGTTGGCGATCATGAGGATGACTGGGATCTTCAAACGCTTCATCTCCTCCAGCAACCGTTTCGCGCAATATGCCGAGGCCAAATCCGTGTTTCTTAATGAAGGCCGCAACCTCCATAAAGTAGTTCGTGCTGTATACCTCCACGTTGACCGCAAGTGCTTCCTCCCGGTCCCCTTTCAGTTATTGCCGTCAAGCGGCAGGTACGTCTCGTCTTCCAATGGTCACAACTACTCTGCGCTTCGCACGGAAGACATTCTTGACGAGTACCTTCAATCGCTACTTTTAGATGGCCACTTGCGCTTCCGCACGACCGGCCTCGACTTCCGCTTGGTTCCATGTTGGTAAAATATGTTTTGACCGACCGATTTTTCGCAACGACTTCCCGACCCAGAATGCGGACGGATTTCGCCACCTTGTCGTCCGTTTTAGCGCTTGCTGCACCCTTTGGCCACGAAAAAAGGTCAAACGGCCAGGACCCGGGTTGCGCTGGATGGTTTCATTATTCTCCAAAAGCGCCAGGATCTTGTATATGGCCGCTCGGATGTATCAAGCCGACACAAAGTGGGGCAAGAAGACGAACTTTTTCACTCCTGATTTTCACTTCAAATCATCGTACGTAGTTGAACTATCATTGTTATTTTTTGTATTCTTCGTGCGCGGGGTAACGCATTATGAAGATGTTTAGAAGGAAATCAAAATTACTGTCCACTCTTAGAGCCTCATGGTGATGAGAAAAATATTTCTTTCTGATCGCAGTTGATTTGCGAGAGGTGACCTAAGCAACACAAAACTGCAATAATTGGTTGCAGCAACTTGATTGTGACCTCATTGAGTTACACTGAAGTTACTTTGTACGATTTGCAACAAATGTGCTACTAGAGGAGCATTCCAATGGGTGACCTATTCCGGTGGTTGAATTCCAATGGGATGAATCGGAATTTCAACTCGACCACCATCCATCGATACCGGGAAACGGGCTCGGCCAAGGAACATGCAAGATCGGGCGGCCGTATTCGGCGAGGACACCAGCAGCCATCAAAAGGTGGTGAAGGAGTGGGTTTGTCGGAAAATGAACCGCTCGATCTCTGCTGACCTGGATTTGTCGATCGGGACTGCCCACACCATCATGACGAAGGGCCTGCGATACAAGCCGTACAAGAAACGAGAGGTTCACGGGTTAACGGAAACAAAAACGAAGGAGAGACTAGACAGAGCCAAACTGATATTTTCGCGGCACGCAGATCAGGAGTTCGTGTTTTCTTATGAGAAACTCTTTGTCTTGCAACAGCCGTACAGCGTCCAAAATGATCGGCTGCGAGCGCCGATGTTGGCCAGCATCCACCCGTTTCACAGAAACATCCCGCGGATCCAGAGCGCCGCATCGGTAGGGGGCCTAGAGGGCCTTATCCAGGCGTGGGAATCTCTCACTGGTGTTTATCGAGAACAACGTGTAAATCAACGCCACGTACTACAAGACCGAGTTTCTGGAGAAGGTTGTGGCCCCGGCACTTCGAGACCTCTACGGGAAGGATCATTACGTCTTTCAACAAGACGGCGCACCGGCCCACACGGTGAATATCATCCAAGCATGGTGTAGGGAGAATTTGACGGATTTTCTCGATAAGACTTTGTGGCCTCCCATCTCCCCGGACCATACCTTACCCAACCAATCAGGCCAAGGCCGGTGTGGCCTCTGCTGTACACAGAAGTAGTCTCCATTGTGTTCGATCTATGGCTGTACCTCTTGTACCGGTCGGGTCGTTTTCGAGAATCGTTTAAGCTGGGCTATCGATGTAACAACTGAAGCAATTCATGGTTCATTTGCCTTCTCAACGTTCCGTCTTCGGACCTTAATCTCCTGAATTTTTATGCATGGTCGTACATGCTGGCCAAGCAGAGCGAACATTGAGCAGTGTGGACCAATTTAAGATACTCATTTCCAAGATCCCATGGACCAAGTGTGAGGAGACTCCAAAGTCAAATTGTACAAAGGATAAGGGAACTCGCGTAAATCTTTTGTAACAGTAATATCCTTTGTAACATGACTGTGCATTGTAACGTGACTGTGAGCAGAATAGAAATCCCAATCAAGAGGTCTTTTCCAAGTTAGATGGCATATAGAGCAGACGTGGTTTTTTGAATAGAGGGAAGGTCTAGCTCAAACAGTTGTGCCAACTTGGCACAATTTGCAATGTTGCAATGCACCTATGTTTGAATTTGTATATTGTGTGCCAAGCACAATGATCCTCTATTTCCAATCCGAAAGATTTCCACGGACCGGGCCGGATATCTAACCCGTCATCTCTGGCTGTGTGCTCTTTTCCACGGAGGTCCCCTATTCCACAAAGTGATAGAGTGTAAATTTGCAAAGATTTTCAATTGTAATATAATGTTGAATAACAATTGAATATCTCGATAAACATACGCTCTCGAAACGTGGATTTCAGAGTTTAAACTTTACACTGTTTGACTATAACTCTAATATCCTATTGAGCACAACAATCATACTCTGCATCAAATTTTGGAAATCAGTCTCTGAAGCGAGTTACGGGTAAATGAATCTAACACAATCGAAATGACTATTCATAGCACTGTGAAGAAGTTAGCCACTTGAACATACTGGACGAACCGGTGGACAATGTTCGTTCTTACTGCAATGTAAAATTCCACGTTATGCTTTCTTTAATTAGGACCTACGATAGTGTTGCCAAGCTCAGGGTCGCATTCGATACGTCATGCAGCGTTTAGACAAACCTGCTCATTAGTGTGAGATGATTTAAGACCGAAGATTCCCCGAAAACAGCTCTCTTCAGCGATCCGACTTGCATCTATGAACTGCAGGTATTCACCAATTTTCCCCAATTCTATCTACGAGGACTTTTCAGCGACCCTGGCGACAAAGTTTCAGTAGCCGTAGAAGCAATTATTTCGCACAAAAAAGAACAGGAAGAATATTAAACTTGGAGATTAAGTCATCATGTGCAAGCAGTTCTAGGTCACGAAAAAAAATGGTCTTGTCATTTTTGCTCCGTTTTGATTTTATTTTTATTTGTATTTTACTCTAAATTTCGGTCGTGAAGTGCTCTCCAGTTATATTGATAGTTACGGGATCGATAGTTACGGGAGTGCCAACCGACAACCATCATACTTTGTGCGTTGCCCCTACGTGGTCCTTGCTTCGATTGTGTGTGTGCTTTGCCCAATGCCCTGTGATGTGGATCATTCGTTTCAATGAAATCCAGCATTCGGATTATGAAGAAATTGTACTATTTAACTATACCCGTGTCTTCAAACTTCAGCGGGAGGTTATGGGCATTGCTCGATGCTAGTTGCCTGATCGGGCTTTTTGGATAGGACACGTAATGCAATGGAATTCAGCTAAGTACTTTTTACTTTTTGTATTTTGTAAAATCGGTTTTAAGTCCCGTAATACACTAAATACGTACAGAACATTGTTTGCTGGCTAAGGTGGCAGGTATAATTGATTTATTAAATACCTGGTTCACACTTTAGTTGGCAACGGTGGTTCTGGATGAACAGTTTTTTTGCTTTTCAAAAAAAAGTAAAACAAGAAGGTGAGATCATTCCATAAGCAAAATGCCATTTTTTACTAAATACGACCAGGGCATCGTCCGCTGGCTATTGCCGCGGGTATTGTGGGTTTCCCAGGTACCCGGTTCAAGCTTTAGTTGGTGACGGTGGCTCTTCTTGACCTTCTATTCCTGAGTTGTAAGTGTGAATAAGGGCGTCTATGTAATGCTTTGCTGTACCTGTTGTGGACTCCCAGTACCTCCCATTTCCCCAAAAGCTTTGAGAATAACTTGTGTTGCCTCAAAAGCTCTCCTTTTTATTGTATTGGCCTCCATAACAAAAAGGGCACCATTGCAGAGCATATGATTGATCAAATTATTCGCAGTTCTACTCGCCCAACGCCCCCGGTAGGGTGAGGGATAGAGGATGACACACACACACACACACACATGTGCAAGCAGTTCTAGGTCACTAGAGGCGATATCCTTCATCGTAGACATTTTTGAGCCACAATTGATCTCGTGAGTCCTACAATCGTTGTTGGCCAAATCTTCATGCAGCGGTTGTGGGCAGAATGATGAATCTGGTGAATGGGGCACTGATCTCTCCGTCAAACTGCAGCAAAACTGGAAGGAGTTCCATTCTGTTCACTATCTACTGCAAGCTGGTCTTGTTTCATTAGTCGTTTCGATGTCTAACGCCACTTTTAGAATTTCGCCAACATCGCAAATGAGGGTATGGGACCAGTTATTCCGTAGCGGCTTATAGTCGGCAAACGCAGGGTCTTATGTCGGTTGTCCAATCTGGAGGTCAAAGTTTCGATTACAGTTGGATGCTTTGGAAGTACCGTACAGATAGCTGTGACTTGCAGTTACGAACGATCCGAAATTCCTGACGATGTATCAATCTACTGGTGGCAAAATCCAAAGTTACTCTGCTTATCGTCATTCGACATCCGGCTAGCACTATCCCGGCTGTGCTATTGATAGTCGCTGAGATGCTTTACCGAAAGGTTAATGTTGATATGCCAGATAGCTACTATTGACTTTTTCTTAACGGCTTTGAATACCGTTCTCCTATGACACAATTGTCGCCTTATCGTTTGAAGGAGTTTGTTGCATTTCCGGCGTCGATAATCCCAACCATGAGAAGACATCTTCCAAGAACTGGCTGCAGAATAAAACGTAGTCGTTGATGGAAGGATCCTGAATCCTGAATTCGTGGAAGCAACACGGACAAACGACGTAAGGAATATCGTAAGGTATCACTCGTTGCATTGACCGACGTACAGGTCGACTTCTGCATCCATTTTTTGTTCGCTGCTTCAGTTTCGTGTTGGCTTCTTTAATTTACGAAAAATGTTTCTAAAAATATACTAAGAAATCTGGATTAAGCCATAGTCTGAACTACGTTTTTCGCTTTGATAACAATCATCACCATTGTATGGTTAAAACAACAGGTCATCCACCCGCCAGGAACAAAAGCATCGTGGTGCATCATTTACCGTATGTCATGTAACGATAACCAGATCGAAACAAGCGCCGCGTACTGCTATGGTAACCAACGATGGCAATTATGTTCATCGAATCAAAAAAAAAAGTGGCAGGCCACCCCGGACGGACGGCGGGAAAAACGTTATAAATTTATAATTATTAAAAATGTAATTATGATGATAATTATTGCGGATCGCAGTGTCCGGTCGTCATATGATGCTACTGGTGGTGGCAGCAGTAGCAGACAGGGTGGCATAATTTTCTTTTTAGTGCCGTTCTGCCGGGACCTGTAAAAATTCTAGGAATGAAATCAAATGAGATGGTTTATTTTTTTACCACGCAGCCAGCGCATCGGTCTCTGTCCCCGAGGGCGACTGAGGTTATGCAAATGGTCAAAAATATATGAAAGGATGAACGACACCAGGATGTTTCTCGGACGGCGGTTGAGTGTAATTTTTATGGTGGTTTCTCCCAATAAGCATGGGGCTCTCTCATAATTTGCCGACCCATCGTTGGCGGCGTCGATGTAATTTTCCAGTGATATCAATAATTCAACGTAATGCAACTTAACTCATGCTAGATTATTAATACAAACAAAAAAGTAGGTTAGTTCATGCAAACATAACTCACACAAAACCACCAGAAGCGATCAATTATGAACCCAGAGGAAAACATGCGAACAGTGGAAACTCTAATGCCGTTAATGATTATCTTCTCTCACTAATGAAAACGATAAAAAGTAATTGAAACCTCAGATGCAACAAATCCAGTATGACAACAGAAAGAAAAAAAAACACTACAAGAGGAGGTGGTTAAAAACAACCGAGTAAATTAAGAGAGCAAACTGCAGAATACCGTTTGAAACAATAGATATGAAAAACATAATCACAGCAACCCAACTACTACAGGTTCACGGTTGTCGAGGAATGAGGCGAAAAGCAAAGGTGGTAGCATTCTGTCCTTTTTTGGATGCACTTTTTTTTCTCTGCCCTAAGAACTACAATACTACAGGGAGATGAGCACAGGCGGATGGAGACTGAAAGAGGGTGGTGGTTTTAAAGGCTCAAATAACATCAAAAAAGAATTAAAACTGCACTTTGCCGTGTTTTTCGCTTGTCTTTGGTTTGGTTTACGGCTCGGCGGCAGTGATAACAAAAATATACAACCGCAACAATAGAGTTATAACGGAAAGAGACATACATTCCAGGCGTTTGGTACACAAGGACCAAGAAAAGAGAGAGAAAGAGAGGGAGGATGGCGGTGGCAATGCGCTCCAGAACAACAAAAATAAGGCAAAGGGTGATGATGGCGGCAAAACGTTTGAGGCTCACCTGAGGCAGATGTCGCTGCTGTTTTCCCTAAGAGACCTGTTGGTGTGAATTTGGTGTGGGGTTTTCACATTATTTTTGTTTTTCGACGATGTTGTCAGTTCATTTCGGAGTGATTGTTGTCGGTTGACGGATGGAGTTGGAGTTGGGTTTCGTCCCGAAACGGCAGCCAAAACGCGAGAGATGGAGAATCGGTTCGGTAAATAGAGGAAATTTTTTTAGAGACTGAGATTTCTGTTGTTGTGTTGTTCAAATGGTATTATTTTATTGTTGGCAATGCAGATGAATGCAACGAAAGGATAACGGTGGGCGGGTATAATCGCGACGATGGGATGTTGTTTGGTTGATAGCAAACGGAGCAGGGAAACGGGTCGGTGGAGATAAAGATAAGAGCAAATTGTGTTGTTCTTTCTGATTTGAGTTTTTGCTACACCACTGATCACTGCACTGGAGTGGCGACGATAGCGACTGAAGAAAAGGGTGGTATGCACGAGATGATTTAACTGAAATGAAGTTTCCGAGGCACAATTTCTTGTTATAAGTTTACAAAAATGAGATTGAGCATGAGCAAGATTAAACGCCTCTGATGGATACTCTGTTATTGCAAAGATCAGCTGTTATTGTACAACAGAAAAAAAAACTGACGTTTTTATAAGAAGTACTTAGGTTCATATTTCATACTGATTGAGAACAGATTTACATCTTCAGAGTATGAGATTATTTTTTTTATTGTTACAGACTAGCCCAGACGAAACACAACACATTCTTAGGAGACAATCTAGAGATGCACAATCAATTGATTGAATTATTACAATCCATTTAAACCAACATTAAGGATGCTGTTAAGTCATTGCACAAGTGTAAGGTTCTATACAGTTGAGCGAAAACAAACCAATAATGTCGTTAAATGCCGGGGAATTAATTACAACAGCTATAAATACTGAAAGATGATCTATGAATCTTTCAAATGAAATATAAATGCTCTGATTTGGTTGATTATTTTTGATGTAATTCCATTAAGTTATAGTGACACCTATTATGAGACACCATATACATAAATCTAAACGAGTCGAAACCACTATTTACAGCACGGTTCCGTACAGTGTTAAGGATCACAAACGAGTGATCGTAAGCCCAACTATTCCCCTCTGGATCATAGACGATGAGACGAATGTAAAATCGATCTTAAGACCAATTCCGGTAATCTAAAATGTAACTACGAAAGACAAGTTCGATATTCCAGAATCTCTCAAGAAGGAGGAAATGTCTAAGTGCTCCATGAAATTCATGATTTGGCAGGTGCTTTGTTCATACGGAAAACTGAGCAAACCTTCCGTAGCATCTGTAACAGTAAATGGCCAAGTCTACACGAATGAGTCCCTGAAGAAACGACTGATTTCATTTCGCAAATCACACAAACTTTCTACGACTGACTTTCTGGCCGGATTTTACCTCTTCTCACTACTTCTAGGGAGATTTTGAGTGATATAAGACGAACGGAGTCAATGTCGTGCGAAGGATCTCAGTACCGCAAACACACCGGAGTTGCGGCAGATCGAAAGATACTGGGCTATAAGCACAAACTTCGTAAGCATCCTAAGGTTGTCTCTACGGAACAGGGAATGTTGGAATCATTGTTGAAAGCAGAGAAAAACTTCGATTGAACGACTAAAAACGTAAAATAACTATATGTAAACCAAAGTTATATCGCAGACACACGTTCGACTTCATTTCTAATTTACCTGTGTAAAAACATGGCTTCCCTCGAGATATCAAGTAGCAATAGCCTAACAGATGGCACCATATATTTCATAGAGGGTTTGAACTGTTTAGTGGAATACCTGTAACTAGAAATTAGAAGAAAAATTAGTATTTTACTTTTAATTCCAACTACTTTTGCTTATCTTGACAGATACGCGTATTTCGTCTACAATGTGCAGACTTCTTCAATGTCTCGTACTAATACAAGTCGAGTTATTAGTACGAGACACTGAAGAAGTCTGCACATTGTAAACGAAATACGCGTATCTGTCAAGATAAGCAAAGGTAGTTGGAATTAAATGGAAAATACTATTTTTCTTCTAATTTCTAGTTACCACATATTTGTTTTTAATGGGTAAAGGAAAATAGGTTACCAGTCAAACTGTCAGATTAAATGTAGCAATATGTTGACTCGGCGGCGCTACTGTGCAAGATAATTCCAACGTGATTATATTTGAAATGTTACACAACAAATTTGAATTGTTTTGTTTGAGCTTGAATGCCTGTCTGCGATTATATCAATAGGGCGAGTCATACATTGAAAGATTGTCTCCTCTGTCGTTCTCTTCTATGAACATTCCAGTTAAGTGAACAGCAGTTTTAATATATTAAAATTATACGGTTGGACAAGTCCGAACAAGGACGGAATATTTAGGATTCTCTCGCTACGTGGCGCTAGTGTGCTAATTATTTACAGGAATATGCTATAGCTTGGTATCATGGCCAGATAGAATGTTTCTGTCTTCGACAATGTTGTTCTTCAGTGGAACAAAACCTTTTGATAGATGGCAAGCAGTTCACAATCTTTCCGCTACGCGACGTTGATGTACTAATTCTTTTTCAGGAATATACTATATCTTGGTGTCTTGACCAGATAGAATGTTACTGCCTTCGACAATGTGGTTCAGTAAAACCAAAACGGTTTGATTGATGACCAACAGATTTTCAGGAAAATGCTATATCTTGGTATCCTGAATAGATAGATTCTATCTTCGACAATGTTGTTCCTTTTGAATGGTGACAAGCAGTTCAAATTTTTATCGCTGCGCGGCGCTAGTAACCCTGTGTTTCCTGAAGGTGCCATACCTGAGCAGCCTGACCATTTTTGAGGATATTGCCTTCAGATAAGTTTTTCAGTGAAACAAGACCTTTTCATTGATGAGTGTGTAGTTGAGTTCACTGACGACTTGCAGTAAGCATTTTGACCATTAAAAAAGTTTCTGGTTTCGATGATGTTGTTCACAAGGTCAAGACCTTTTTTTTGGTGACTTTCAGTTCCGAAACAGTCCACCATGCGGCACTAGTGTGCTTGTACATTGTTGGATTGTGCTGGATCCACCTCAAATACAAGGCTTCAGTCTTCAGCATGGCTGTTCAGTACGTCAAAACTTTTGATTTCTGACCAGTAAGACACGAAGAGTCTACCAATCACGTGATACGTGATACAATTAATACCACTCGTGCTCCGCGACGAGAATTGACAAGTAACCTCTCGCTTTGCTGTTGTGGCATTGCATTTCCGTGTTTCGCGTAACAATCAAATGACTGGCTCGGATTTGACAGCAAATAGGCTCGAAACCGTTACCCTGGTAGCAAGTCGAGTCCAAGATCGAGCTGACTGATCTACTGCATTAATGCTCTGCTTTTAGCACTGTCTGTGCCTGACGTAGGTTATTGGCGTGAACGGCTTTAGTTGGGCAAGGACTATCTGACTGCAAGACATCTTTTTTCCTGCACTTTTTCACGACAATCCCCATACAAACGACGAACTATTGTGGCTCCAGCTTAAGGTTTTGTGACAGAATACAATCAATGCTCGAGTAATTCATGGTTAGGGCCTAATAAACAATAGTAAATAATGACTTTCAACTTTGACTCACGAATCACAAGACTTCTACGATATTCAACTACACCAAATAATAGAGCAAACATTGCTCTACAAGATGCTGCTTCCAATTCACAAGTGTTTTGAGATTCATGAGAAATCTACGTTTAAACTCATTGTTTACAAATGGCTTTTAGGCCGTAATCATGAATTACTCGAGAAATCTTTTCTTATGCGATTTCGATTTAGGCTTTCATGCAGGATAGATAATTATTTTTAATACCAGCTGATTTTTCTTCGATTTTTTTGAAACATGTTGCACTAAATTTTGTTGAAAATTGAAATCACATGGTCAAAAATGAAGGCCAAAAAAATTTCGTAAAAAACAGAAATGAGTGTAATTATCTTCATCTGTCTAGTAGATGAAGATAAAAAGCATACTAACGCTGCATAATTGGATTATTCAGTAAACAAGGTTTCTGTCTTCAGCAAAGCTGTACAGTATGTCAAGGCATCACGTAGTGAGAAAATTTTGAACTATTAATCATCAATGACCCACTGAACAACTATATCGAAGACAGGAACGTTCTATATGGCCAGGGTCTCAAGATATAGCATATTCGGAAGATATACTTACACATTACCGCCACGTATTGTGACAATTCTGAACTTCTTTCAATCAATTCAAAGAGAGCTAGGGTTTTTTTTTTCATTTGGGCGAATCTACAATTGAGAGATTCTCTCCGGGCTCGCTCTCTTTCATTCATAAACCAACTGCCTTTACTATTTTCATTCTACTATTTGTAGAGTATGCTAGCCAGCACTGTTGTGTTTCGATCTTTACTACAGAATGCCTCGTAAGTTTTATAATGGCGCTGTAATGAATGAAAGAGAGCGAGCCCGGAGAGAATATCTCAATTGTAGATACGCCCTAATGAAAAAAAAAACCTAGATAAAGCATTCTTAAGAAATTTAATGGCACACTAGTGCCGGGTAGTGATAAAATTCCTAACTAATAGTCACCAATGAACAGATGTTTATCTACTAGCCTTTTTGTCAAAGACGTCTGTCTTAAAATTTGAAAAATTAGGTATAAGCCTAAAAGTGATCGAAAAATTTCATCAAGCTGAAATATTAGAGGTAAAGCTGGTAAATCGCCGTCTAGATGGTCAGGATTATGAGATATACCAAATAGAACCAGTTATATACACTACGTATTTTATTTACGCGTACATGTCGCAATATCGCATTCTACCGCGCTGCTTGAGGAATTTCTGTAATCAAGGAGAACGCTGCTTGTTCCAGAACGAGTTTCTTGAAGAATACACGATGGTTTTACATCGATAGGCGCTTCTGCATAAAAATGGTAAGGGAAAATTTACATGTATTGTACAAAGTACAACAGCGTAAGTCATCAATGGTTTGGAGGGATCAATTTTGGAGGGATTCTTTGGTACATATTGACAGAAAACAGTGCTGGCTAGCATATTATGCAATTAGTATAACGAAAACTGTAAATGCAATTCAGTTATGGATGGAAATAAAATCGAAGAGTCCCAATGATTTACCCTGAAACAATGTAGATATACTGTTTTTCTTATTGGATAAATCGTTTTTCGTTTCTTGAAAACATTATGACAACCGGCTCAGGATCTTATTTTTGACGATTATCAGTTAGCCTTAAAAGTTAGACGGCCTCATATATAGATGACGCTAGTTTTTGAATTCACCTCATTTGCGATGGTTGGTTGAAATAACTTCAACCTCACTCCGGAAACAAACCGACCGTCATCTAAGTGGACCAAGAAGTGGACAGTAACTAGTGAACTACGTCCAAAGTACCCAAAAGCACCACAATCAGCTGGAAATGTTATGGCGTTGGTAGTTTGGGATAGTATACACGGTGTTCAATAAGTTCGAATACAAGTTTTCATCATTGCGTAGGTATGCGCCATGTACATATTCTGCATTGGTATTGGTGTCAGCTTTAGCTTCATTCATACGCTACCGAATGTGCGCGGTGTTGACATTCTGTTAGTTGTTGTTCGTTTGTTACGCGCGATGAAAGAGTATCGGGACTTCGTAATTAAGCGTTTATTGAACGGTGAGCGACCCGGCGATATATTCCGGCTGCTGAAATCGCATGGGGTCAAGCGGAACTTTGTCTACACGACCATCAGGCGATACCGGGAGACGTCCTCGACCAATGACCGTGCGAGATCCGGTCGGCCGCGTTCAGCGAGGACGCCACGGGTCATCAAGATCGTGAGGAGCGAATTCGGCGCAAAAAGAACCGCTCAATCCGGAAAACGGCTGCAGATCTCAACGTTTCCATTGGAACCGCTCACACCATACTCACCAAGGACCTTGGTTTCAGGCCTTACAAAAACGTAAGGTCCATGGCGTTTCGGAGGCTACCAGCAAAAAGCGGTTGGATCGAGCTAAGAGGATCCTCTCGGCACGCTGGTCAGGAGTTTGTTTTTCGGACGAGAAACTGTTCGTGCTGCAGCAGCCGCACTGATGTGCAAAATGACCGGGTGTGGGCGCCATCGAGGGACAGCATTCCTGAATCCAATATAAACATCCCTCGGTTCCAAAGTGCCGCGTCGGTGATGGTTTGGGGGCAGTATGCAAACGTGGTAAGCTACCCTTGGTGTTTATTGAAAAAACGTCAAAATCAACGCGGCGTACTACAAAACTGAGGTTTTGGAAAAGGTTGTTGCCCCCAGTCTCCGAAGCCTCTACGGCGATGAGCACTACGTGTTCCAGCAGGACGGTGCACCAGCCCATACGGCAAATGTGGTTCAAGCCTGGTGTCGGGACAATTTAACCGACTTTCTGGACAAAACTTTGTGGCCTCCCAGCTCCCCGGACTTGAATCCTCTCGACTTTTTTGTTTGGTCCTATATGATGGCGAAGCTGAACGAATACAAGGTCAGCACTCTGGATCATTTCAAGACGGTAATTCTCAAAATCTGGGACGAAATGCCCATGCAGTCCGTGCGTGCCGCCTGCGACGCGTTCGAGAAACGTTTGAAGCTCGTTAAGGAGTACAAAGGGGGGGTCATTCCAAGAGAAATGTTGTAAACGTTCCTTGTAAACATAGCTTTCAATAACATAAATCCAAAAAATAAAAAACATGTTTTCATTTTTTTAACAAATTTTGAAAGTGTATCCGAACTTATTGAACACCGTGTAGTATTCATCGGCTACCTTGAGAAGGGAAATACCATCAACAGTGAATCGTATACAGGTATACCTTATACCTAGGCATTGGAAATTGTCTCATCTATCCAACGGTCGTACTACTTTTCTTGAATGAGGTGTAGTTTGCGAAAAATCGATGAAAATAGTCAGAAAATAGAGTTGCTTTATGTCGAGTTATACCTGTATAGCGTTATTGGAGCGTTTGAAGGACGAAGTCACGCCCATGTGAAAAAGAACAAAGTTCTGTTCCATAAAGACAATGCATCATGTCACAAGGCAATCAAAACTACATTAATGTAACCTCGAATTACTTCCGCAATCACCGTATGTTAAACATTTTGATAACTGCTTGGAAAATAGATGCACGATGCAAGACAGCTTGCAGACGATGGATGCTTTGGTCTCCTTTAGAGGTCTACGTGCGGAAATCTTGCAAAGACCATTGCAAAATTCCCTAGATAATCTGTCCATCTGGGCCAGTAATATAGGGATCGAGTTTTCACCGCAAAAAAAAACAACCGAATTGGTAGTGTTTACTAGAAAGCGGTTCTCAGCCCAACTGCATCTCAAGGAAGAGACATGACTCAATCTTTGACCTTCAAATACCTTGGAGTCATGTTTGATTCAAAATGCACTTGAAGTTTAAAACAGAAATGTCAACAAAGGATCAATTTTCGGGACATGGTGGGGTGCCCACATGGAAGAATTCATTAAACTCTAAAGACGAATCCAACTTGAAAAAATAAAAAGACACCGAGTGGTTATAAATCTGACAGCTGCCATGTTAAAGTATAGGACGAAAATTATAAGATTAAGATTAATTCAGATGAAATTCTAATTAAAAGCGGTTTGTTGGAAGAAAACCCGAAAACTGACTATTTAAACTGGCATAAAAATGGCATCATTTTTATTTTATTTTTGCTGACAATGTATTTATTCGGTAGATTTGGATTGTTCTTCCATCATACAACAAACCGCTTTTAGATTAGAATTGCATTTGAATTTTTTAGAAGCATTTTAAAATGGTAACATGGGAGCTATCAGATTTATCTTCTTCTTTTTTTCAACCTGGATTCTTCCATAAAACAACTGATTTCTCTCGTCAAGAAACAGCCACCTCATTAAATTGAAACACATTCAATATCGTTGCTTACGTATTGCTCTTGGCTGTATGCATTAAACGCACAATATGAGCCTGGCAGTTCTGGCAGGAGTGAAACCCTTACAGAACCGCTTCTGGGAGATCTCATATGGAATACTGATCAAGGGTGGAATCAGTAACAACCTAGTGATTGAAAACTTCGAAGAAATGCTCGAATTGAGTACACAATTCAGCTTCTTGTGAATCTATATTAACTATATGTCATCCGATATTAGTCTTCCATGCTCTAATTCTCCTAGTGTATGCTCACTAGGCTGATGCAAAATTTGAAATATTTGCTCCCCTAAGCTTAATCGACGCCAATTTGGGTCCTGATAGTCTCCAAAAAATTTTAACACATTTGGTTTTAATTTGGCTTTGCACACACTATTCAAAGTTTGTATGGGAATTAGTATGAAGAATCTCAAACTTACATTTCCAGATCCCTAACATCTTGATATTATGTCCTTAAACCAAATCTTATATACATTCAGTGTAAGTTGTCAACTATCAAAATGCCGGAGATACCTGACATGTAAATTTTATACAAAAATAGTTATTCTTATTACCCCTCCTGTTAATTTTCCGCCATTGTGTCCCAGTTATACTATCATCTTGTTTCCATGCTACTTGTATCTGCCTGGCAAGCTACCGGTCACCCATCTGCGCCTAGTTGAAAGGGGCTATAGGGATCGAGGACTTGATGGCAGTCGCATCAATGAGCAGCATTTATTAACTTAATTACGTTACCTGCCTAGTCCCTTCCAAATGATAATATGATCAATTAATCTTGAGCCAGCCAACTGAGGTACAAGCAATCTTAGGAAAGATCGGATAACCAACCCCGCTGAGATCGTGGTCGTTGGTTGACAGGCTCGGTTCCAAAATGCTGTGTCAGTAATGGCTTGAGGGTAGTTTGGAAGCGAGGTAAGCTTCTTTTGGTATTCATCAAGAAAAATGTAAAGACCAAAACGGCGGTTGGAGAAGGTTGTTGTTTCAAGTCTAAGACAACTCTACGGAAATGACCGCTAAGTGTTCCAGCAGAACGGTGCACCAACCAACTAAGTGAAAGTGCTTCAAAACTGGTGTCGGAAAAATTTGACGGATTGCCTGGGCAAAAATAAGTGGCCTCCCAGCTCTCTAGATTTAAATCCATTGAACTTTTCTGTTTGGTCCAACATGATGTCAAAGCTGAATGGCTTTAGGTCATATAACCACATCACACAATATACTTTCCAATTGATAATATGAAAAGTAAAAAAAAAATTGGGGTTTAGGAGGGACCATAAGGGCACCCGATGAAATCGATTTGGATAGGTAGAGTGGGAATGCCAACGCCCTATTACCAACATTCCGTGGGTAAAGGGCGGACACTTCTCCCCGCTCATTGGGACATCCTCCTATTAGACGGCTTGCTTCTTGACCAATGGTATGATCATGTTATTGGAAAGAGATTCTTCTCTACTCCGTGAAAATGTTTAGGTGACTTTGCCTATCCCGGCAATCAGAGGTTGTTAAACTTGATCTAATCTACACAGAAAAAAAAGCGCTCCCGAAAATGAAAACGGATCGTGAACTAGTTCGCGTTTTCAGGATTTTTCCCTTTAAACGTTATTTAGATCATGATTACGTGATTCGGTTTACGGTGTATTTTAGCTTGTTTTAGAATTCATGACTTCAGTTGATCTGGGCACGGATTTTTTTCCGCAGGAGAGCCCATCGGATTTCGCATCCGTGCTACAATTAGTGGTAGACCAATATCATCATTATCATCATGATTACAAATTGAAACTTGGACCATTTCACGAAAATCGTCGTCAAAATCTGGGTAAAAAATCCCATGAAGTCCTTGCGTGACGCTTGTGACGCGTTTGGAAAAACGATTGAAGCTGGTGAAGAAATTCAATGGGGCGGTCATTCCAAGAGATATGCTGTAATCGTTCTTTTTGAATGTGTGTGAATGCATTTAATAAAATCCTTGAAATAAGGGACCATGTGACTCAAAGGTATCTCGCTACCAGCCCTATGGCTCTCTACCAGCTTGTGGCGCTATAATATTAATTTGTCTGATATAACTTATTAGTTTCTGAATCTTGAACTGTTATGAAGTTATTCTGCGGAAAAATTATAACACAACGACTGCATATCACCCTTAGACTCGTTCAACCCAACCGAACAAAGGCCACAAACGGTAAGGAACGGGGTTTAGCAGATAAGTGACTTATAAATTAAGAGTTAGCCAAACAGACAGAAACAGATAGCGGAGAACCGACGACGACAACGACGACGACGACTGTGATGTGATAGGTATGATGTTCGCGGTGGGTGGTTTTCGAGGAGGAACTTGTCTCTACGAAATGACACTACACAAGAACCAACCCAAACGGGTGACACCGCGAGGACGACGACGACGAGTTCGGAGAAGACAAAGCTGACGGTGGAGAGCAAGGATTTAATTTAATAAAAATATTATCCACCGAAAGAAAGATAAGCAACCCAGTGAACTCATTTCTTCGTTGTCACGGAGAGTGAGACTTTTGCGCGGATGATATAATAAAATTGTCTTTTATACCTTTTGTGCTGTTTCCCTTCTTTTTTTTTTTGCTTTTGAGGAAAAGTGTCGCGTGCGCAAAAAGCTAAAGCGGAAAACAACACAAACTTCACACAGACTGGAAATTTTTGAGCACGCTTCCCTGCGCTCTTGGTTTCCGTGTGCCTTTCATGACTATAAAACGTTTATTACTTCAACACGTGGCTCTGGATTCGTCTTCTTCTTCTTCCTCCCACCCGTATTTACGAACCAGGGGAGGACAGAAAGATGACACCATCGTTTGTAGAGTCTTCTTCGTCGTCGTCGTCAACATGAACAGTCCTTCATCCTTGGCTCGGGCTTTCTATTGCTAGGAAGATCCCGGAAACGGAACGGGCCAGGTGAAAAAGTCATAAAACAGATAAAAATGAAATCGTTCATCTTTTATAACTTTTACGAGTTGTTTTAATGGGCCACTGGCTGGACGGACGCGGTCCGGAAAAAGGCCAAACCTGACGGCTGGCAAAGTTTTCTAGTCAAGGGACGGACCTACCTAGTTACTGGCTGACTGACACTCATCATCAGCAGCACAACAAACAGGACACGGAATGCCGGAGGTGGGAAGGATTCCGGCGTGGAAGATGATGGAGTCAAGAGTAATGATTTTAATTTCCCGTGCTCAACGGAGGAAATGATTCCATAACGTTTCTCTATGGCAGCCAGTAGGGCCCGTTTGGGGGTCTATATTGTTTGGAAATTATCGTGAAAGTGAGCGACAATTCATCGGAATTGGGGGGATGATGTTGGGAACACGCTTTTTCTATCGGCCGTTGCCAAAGCACAATATGGCATTGTTGCCCTTGTTGTTGTGCGGAATGGTATTTACGGATATTAAATTTTCCGAATAATTTAGGATGCTGTGAATTCCAGGTGCAGGAATGTGACAGCTGGGAGAATTTGATAAATGTATTCGATTGACAATGAGCGGTTTGGAATGGTGTTGGGATATTATTGTCTGTGGATATGAAATTAAACGATTTAGGTGATTATTGGATTTTTTAAATCTACTTAGTGGTCTGACAAGATTGATTATAACACGTGTTATAAATTATACAGGATGGCCATACAATCTTAATATAAAAATTCCCGCATTTTTCCCGAATTTTTGCCTTATTTTCCCGACTATTAAGATGAGATAATATTTTTTTTTTTATTATTTCTTTATTATAGTGATGAGATAATATAAATTTCTCGTAGCTGAATCTCTGAGCTCGCAAACTTTTTCCAGTTTGATTTACCACCAGACACTTTCCATTTATTTAAAATACGCCTTTTTGTGCGACAGGATGAGCCAATTTTCATCAAATGTTGTCAAATTTTGTATTATTTGTTCAAATAGACGGCATTGAGCACAGCTGCCCAAATTCTTCTTTCACCATGTGTTAACACCCTTACAAACTCAATTCACCAAACTTCAAACACATTTGCCACCCACATGAAAGATAAGTTCATTTCTGGCCTCACCTGTTACAGCCGTGTAGTCAGATCTTCTAAGGGCATCTTCAACGGTGGTTCAAATCGTGGTTTGGATTTATTTATTTAGACCAAACGCAAAAACATCACTGCATCGCTGGTGTTTGAACATTTTGTTTTATACCGCATCTATTTTGCATCATTTCAGAACTTTTATAAGCTTCTAAGTTTCTTACTGAACGCACTCTTTAAAAATTTAATTTAATGGACTTCGGAATATCTATGAAGACTGGGTGGAAATATCTATAATGAACATGTCAGAAGTTGATTCAACTTCTCGGCAGTTGAATAAAAGAATTGAAAGTTTCCAGATAATCATGAAGATTGCTCGCTGTCTTTCAAAAAGAGAACTGGTGGAACTTTAGAGAAGTTCATTGAATTGCCGAAATTATTAACGTTCCTGGAAATTTGGATGAACTTCAACAAAAAGTTTGCTGATCATCCATGGAATCTTTCTGGAAAGACGGGAGCTTAGAAAATCAGATTTCGTTTCAAGTTCTTTTAACTTCCAGGTACATATTCTGGAAATGACGGGTGCTTAGAAAATCAGATTTCATTTCCCAGAAGTTCTTTTAACTTCCAGCAGGTACATATTCTGTGATAAAAAGCAGAATATCACACATATTTAAAAAACTTACGAGAAATTGACAAAAAAAATCTTGGAAGCCGTGGAATTTCTGTGGAATAGTTAGCATTATCGAGATGTTCTTAAACCGTACAAGAACTTTTTATGATCTCCAAGATTGTGAATAGGTGGAAATTCTATGAAATTGATTAAAAAGTTGTTGGTTTCTTTATTTTCGTTTTGGTTGGGTTCGAAAAATTATTGAGTAGTAAGAAATTTAAGTTCTTCTTAAAACTTAAATACTCTGAACTTTTGGGATTCGGAACGATTGGGAAAATTCTCGATCATCTGGAAAGATCCCTGAAGTTCTAGGAAGCTCCCCAAACTTATGGAAAAATCCTTTGAATGTTTTCTAAACTTTTCGAATGCTCAAAAAATTCAGTTTACTATTTATCTGGGACGTTTTCTGAAATTCTGGAAAGTTCCCCGATCTTAGGGGAAGTTTTCTGAAATTCTTGGAAGATCGCAGGACTAATGAGAAATTTTCTGAATTGCTGAATCCCTTGAGCATCTGGGAGTTTTTTCGAACTTTTGGAAAGTTCCCTGAACTTCTGGGAAATTTTCTAAATTTTTGGGCTGTTCTCTGAACGTCTAAGATGTTTGCTGACCTTTTGGAAAGTTTTCTGATCTTTGGGGGAGTTCCATGATCTTTGTGAGCATTTCCTAGAGTTCTGAGAAGTTTGAATTCATGAGAAACCCTGAACTCTAAGCAAGTTTCTTGAACTCCTACATGTTCGCTGAACTTCTAAGAAGTTCTGTATATGTCTAGCAAGTTTCATGAAATTCTAAGATGTTCACTAAACATCTAGGAATATCCACAAACTCTTGAAAAACCTCATGAATTTCTTGACTGTTCTCTAATGGAAGTTCTCGAATTTTCTGGAAAGTTCCTTGAATTTTTGGGAAGTTCCCTGAACACCTTGAGTAGGACTATGAACTTCTGAAAAATACCCAAAATAATCTGATAAGTTTTGTAAACATCTGGAAGCCCCCTAAATTTCTAGATAGTTACCTGAACTTCTGTGAAGAACCCTTTACTTTTGGAAACTTCCCCGGAACTCGGTGTAAGCTCCTTAAATTTTTGGACAATTCCCTGAATTTCTAGGAAACAATCTGAATTTCAGGAAAGTTGTCTGATATTCTAGGAAGAACCCTTAATATCTGGGAAGCTCCCCGATTTTCTGGAAAGTTCCCTGATTTTCTGGTATGTTCCTTTAACATCAGGGAGAATAGCTAAACCTCGGTCTAAGACAAATCTAAAAAGTATACCGAGCTTCTGGCAAGTTCCCTGAGTTTCTAAGTGCACTGAATTTACAAGATTTTTTTCTAACTTTTGGGAAATAATTTTTGTCCATCAGTTTCTTAACCTTTTCCGATATTGGGGGCGTAAATACTGCGGGCCCTAATTCCTCAGGGTCACCACGCCCCAAGTTTTCGTCGAGAGATCTAGCTGAGGACATACGCCAACATCTCTTAGGCTGCAGTGCACCTATGTATCGCAACAGCTGGAAAAAGTCATCAGTTGACTGTAGTTGTTGCATAATTTCTAGGATCATATCCCTTGGCATGTTGAAACGTCGCAGAAAGTGCTTCTTGTCATAGGTTGGCGTGGCTCTTTCTATCACTATCAGCACTACTTAATATTGTTTAAATGAGATGCATGCATTCACACACTCACCACCACTCAAACCAATCCATGGTAACAAGTTTACGAAAAATCCTCGGTCTCTGAAGAAAACAAAACTTCTGATCTCTGGATATTGTAAGATTGACAAGATGATAGGTTTTGGTGGGTTTAACAACAAGAAATACTACACCGGTGCGGGGAACGCAAAGTTCTTCTGTGTTAGCTGGTTCCTTTTAAGTTTGCTGATGCAAATCAACTATAAAGATGTTAAAATAGACCACCGCTGAAGATGCTCTAAGCGATACGTTTTCAACAGGCTGAACAATGAGATCGGTGGACCGAGTAAATGACAAAAACGCTACTCAAATCATTTGAAAAAGGTTTAAGTATGGATCCTTGCATATGACAAAACTTCCCGGTGACTTTTGAAATTCCCGCATTTTTTCCCGCATTTTTTCCCGCATATTTCCCGATGATTTTGGAGTCCCGCATTTCCCGATTTTCCCGAGTCTGTGGCCACCCTGCAGATCGCATTTTAACTAGTTCCATGCGTCAATAAGAAAACCATAGTTGACCTGGATCGGAAGTAACTTGGCGATTTTGACAACATACTTGGAGCTTTCAGTGGATGCAACGGCTGGTGGGTTGAGGCATTGGCAATATTGTATAAACGAGTTCTGCAAACTAAACTTATGGCGTGGGAACACGTCTTTGTTTTCAATACTGGGTACAATTTTAACAAAAAAACTCACTCTAACCGTCACGAAAAGTGGTTAGGTTTTGAGCATGAATATGTGAGTCATGTCTCAAAAGATTTTCGAAATGTTTACACCAATCGATCGAAAATATTTTTACCCATCTATACCCATCTATATTTCAATAGACAACGTTGTTGATTTCGGACCACATACTATTGAAAAATTCATAAATGTTAAGCCTTGCCTTAAGGAGTATATTAACTAAATCAGCCCTAAGGGGTCATATATGACCCAAAAGGATACGGGCTGTATAATATCACACAGACTGAATAAAAGTGTACACTGCCTTTGACAAATTTGTTTTCCATAATTTTTTCTATCTGGAAAATTTAAAAAAAAAATGAGTTTAAGAAATAATTGACGACCTGACATCCTGAATATGAAAAAGTTCATGAAGAAAAAATAAATGTCTTATAAATAGGGCAAAGCGTGGTTTTAGAATATTTTACATACGCAAATGTATTCTTCAATACACGATGATAAACGTTAAATATTTTTTGTATCTTTCTGAGAGGTTCTAGGTCATCCAAAATGTACTTGAGTTCAAAACTCAAGATCTACAGTTGTTACAGTAGCTTTTAGGGCTATGTAAGGTTACGATATGTATTCATTATTCATCATGTTAGCCATTATTTGATAACTTTATGATGTTCTAGGTGATCCAAACTGTCCTTGAGTTCCGAACATAAGATCTAAGTTAAGATAAGATAAGATAAGAAGTAACTATCACTTTATGGGCCTTATAAAGTTACACTATGTAGTCAAATATATTCAGTAAATATTTTTGAACCTAAAAAATAACGTCATGAGATAAACGGAGATGATCTAGGTCATCCAAACTGTTCTTGAGTTCAGAACATATGATCTACAGTTGTAACAGTAGGTGTTTAATGTGTGTAAAGAGACAATGTATATTTAACAATAATGATTGAATAGTGTGGACAACATACATTATGCGACAATCCTGGGATATTCTAGGTACTCCAAACTGTCCTTCAGTTCATAACAGAAAATCTACAATTGTAACAGTAGTTTTTTGAGCTATATATGTATTCAAACATATTCAATGAATCTTTTGGAAGGTCGACAGTCATTATGTTATAACTTTGAGATCCTCTAGGTAATCCAAACCGTCCTGGAGTTCAAATTTTGAAATCTACGATAGTAACAGTAGTTTTTTGGTCCATACAAAGTTATGTCACGTATTCAAGTACATATATTCAGTGAATATATTCGAACGTAAAAATACTCAAGAAGATAATCTTGGGATGGTCTAGGTCATCCAAACTGTTTGGCATTCCAAACATAAGATTAACAGTTGTAACAGTAAATTTTACAATCAATATTCAATTCAAACATATTCAATTAACATTCTTAAAGTCAAAGAACATTAAAAAGCAATATGACATGTTCTAGGTCATACAAACTATCCTTGAGATCTTAACATAGGACTTACAGTTGTAACAAAAGCTTTGATGGGCTATGCAAAGCTACGATGTGTTTTTAAACAGAATCAACAGACATTATGAGATAATCTTCGTATGTTTTAGGTTAGCAAACTTTTCTAGAATTTAAAACTAGTCAAAACAAAGTCAAAACAAAGTAACAATATGTATCTGACCAAATTAAGTGAGTTTCTTGGAAGGTCAACTGATGAAATAGAATATCTTGGGATCTTGAGTTCAGAATTTAGGATCTATAGTCGTAAAGTTGGCTTAATAATCTATGAAAGGTTACGATATGCATTCAAAACCATTCAGTGAAGCTTCTGTAAGCTCACTAGTCATTATAAGATTATCTCGGGATGTTCTGGTGCATTGAAACTGACCTTGAGTTTAGAACTTAAGATATTTTGGGTTATACAAAACTACGACATTCATTGAATATGTTTGATTTTACTGTAACAACTGTAGATCTTAAGTTCAAATTTCCTGGGCAGTTTGGACGACCCAGCACATCTTAAAAAAAAAACATTTCCAACTTTTTTCAATCATTTCTATGTTATTGAGCACCAAATCAGTCTGAATTCACCAAATTTTTTGTATAAATTAGGCCTGAAAGGGTTTATTCCAAGTACATTGCATTGTACCATTTAAATGGTTTACATTTAGTATCGTAGTCCTACGTCTTCTTTTTTAGATCAAATTCTTCTTAACAAGTTTTACAACGTTTCCAAAAAATATTCGGATTAACAGCAGTCAAGTAAAGCCAGAATAACCTTAAATGATTGATGAATTATGATTTTTTAAATCTACGGTATCATAAACTAAAAATATTTGTCTCTGAAATTTCCTAGAAAAAATTTCACCGATTTCACGTATGATCAAATTGAGTTCGCTTGACTGCCGACAATCAAATCTAGAATCAGAATTACTAAGTAAGTAACCGCAAATAAGTCCTTTACAATTTGTTCCTACTTTCCTCGACTATTTGGATATCAAAAGAGTTTTCCGCATTTGAAAAAAAAAAGTTTAAAAATAAAAAATGACATGTTTCTTTTCTGTAGGTTCTTCAATGGACATTTAATTTGGATATTTAAACGTTTTCACTAGGTTTATATGTATAGAAATAGGAAAAATTAATCAAAATAATGAAAGATGATGTAATATGGGACCATGTGCATCGTATGCGAGCTTATCTAGAGTAACCGATCAGCGCTCTGCATTTGACAAATTCAATTGAGGTAGAGGCGGAACAGCTTTCGCCAGGGCATCTAGTTTTTTTGGTGTATTTTTTTAGACTTTATACAGTGTGGCCAGATCGCTTAATCTGGTTGCCTATTGTACATAAGGTACAAGTGATGTTTTAAACTTTTGACAATTGGCGGTGCAAAAATAGTGACTTTAGCGATCATTTTTGTAATAACAGTGACTTTAGTGACTTTTGATTGCAAATAGTGACTAAAAATAGTGACCAAATCACAAAAAAGTGACCAGCCCTGTATAAATCAATCAACATCTCCGTTCCTTCATATCGAAGAATGTGCTCTAAACTATAAAACAGAGACCGAAATTTTCGCCTACTTGAGAAGAAAAACGTCCTTTTTCACCCGCTTGGAGAAGCAAATGAGAATGTGAGAAGCGAGAGACTATTATACGCTCACAGCAGTTTTCGCGAGAAAAGCAACGGCGATTTAGAATTTTCGGAGAGCATGAGTAGCTGATAAATCGTTTCTTTTTCGGTGAATCATAGATGCCGATAATTATTTTTCACTTACTTTTTGACACCTGAAAATGCACCCGTCTTTATGCTTGTTTTATTCTGACATTATAATTCTATAATGATGGTCCATGGCGGTACCAGTGTGCACCAACTTGGCCTTATTTTCGGGTTTTGCTCCTCGTTTGCGATCTTAGCATGTTTTCAGTGAAAAATGTGACATGAGAACAAATGTTCGTTGAATTGTGGAGAGAGATATTTTCGCATATGCAAGCGAGAGGATAATGAATTATCGGCAAAAAAGGAGAGATGAAAATGTGAACGGTTCGCTACTCATCGAAAACCTGTTTGAGAGAGAGCATGGTTTTCACCCAGCTGAGCGATAATTTCGATCTCTGCTATAAAACGGAAACCCAACCGACGATCGTTACCAGGACAGACACAGGACAAGACAGAAAGACAACATCGGGGTACACATTTCGTCGGGGGTGGGAAAAGTTAGTCTCGAAAACCCTAGACAGTGAGGGGGAAAAAAAATCAAAACAAACGAACCGACCCATCCCAAAGGTACTTACACAGTGAGGTCGCAGCGTTAGAGATGGCGGTGGGCGTCTGGGCGGCGGCTGCTTGAAGCGACGGTTGCGACATGGCCGCCAGCGTTACCAGGTTCTGCATCGACAGTGGACTCAACAGTCCGGCCGCGGCTGCTGCCGTCGTTGTGTCCGTCTGAGCTCCAAGACCTGCAAAAGAAAGAGAGAACAAAGTTAAAACCGTGCCTACAGTGCGGAAGGACATTCTCCGGACGGTGTGCGTAAATAAATAAGATAAATTGCTAGCCAATTTTGACTCCATGCTCGTCTAGTGGGTGCGTGAAGTGTGATTGAGGAAACGACCACGGCCACTGAAACCGGCCTGCCCGGGTTAGGACATGTAAGCTGTTTGTTCCGTTCTCTACTGGTTCATTCATCTTCATCAGTATAAATGCCTGTCTCGATGGAAAGGATATAGGTCTGAACGCACTCACCTCACCACAGACCAGGAAGGAAGCACACATAAGAAAGCAAAATTCCACTCTGTAGTATGTGTGGCGGTTTTCCAGGCGACAAAAAAATCGTCACTTTTATAACGACGGTGCGTGACAGAGGTTCTTTCTACTCCTGGCACACCAGCCAGGAGTACGATGCCGAGAAAAGACTATTTACGAGCGTGCCCGCAAACGATTGACCGATGTGTAATTTGTCACCTACAGCACACCGACCGACCGATTCTCTGAGGGCACTTTTCCCGCAAGCTACCGAGAAAATGCGAAAAATCAGCTCTGACGGACGGTTTATAATGGTAGTAAATCATTCCTAATTCCCATTTAGGCTTTGGTGCTGCGTTGCGGAACTTTCTTGGAGAAACCGAGCCGCACGGGCAGGAAGGGGTGAACTCAAGAGCAATCCCCTGGAGGAAAGTTTGTCCGAGCGAGTTACACAATTAATAGCGTGGTGAGTAATGGCTTTTTGTTTCCAAAGGGCAATTTGTTCCGGACTTTGGCACGGCATGGCTTTAGCAAGAAGGCGGATTAGAGAACGTGTTTCGTTGGTCAGTTCACGCTACTGGTGATTAGAGCAAGGAACAGGATATGGCTCTACGCTTTCGGTAATGAACGAAATAAATTTTGGTGGGATTTGCCGGAATGAAGGACGACATACTTGTGATAAAGATTGACTTTCGGGGTTATATTTTTAATTAGAACTAGCCATCTCACGACGAACTTAATAATCCCTTTGTTATTGTGTGAACGAGATATGTTCTTAATCGCAATCGAAAAGTCACAAATCGAATCGATTGAAATATGTAGCACACCGCATCGGCACAAGAAAACCCCATTAGGATACATTAACGTAATTACACGAAAATCGAATCAACGCCGGTAATTAGCATCCTCAGGTATGCCAGCAGCCCCGCAGATGCCAAGGCAGAGCGGAATGCAGCGGAAGATGCGTTTCCAACAATGTCGGATTTCAACCCACACTCGAAAAACAAGGACGACGGAGTAGAACCACCGTACCGGCGAAGAAAAGTAATTTCGACTAATTAATTTTAATCTTGGCTTTCGACGGTGGGCAACCGAATCGATGCTACTTAACGATAAGCTATTTTACTCTCGCCCGAAAGGTGCTGCTAGATTGGATTCATTCGCATTTGGAACCAGCAGTTTTATCGATTTGCTTAAAGCCAATCGAGCTCGGGTGTGGAATGAGCAACTGCAAGCGGGGCACTTAATCGGTATCAACCAAACCGAACACAAGCCGCGGCCAGCGTTATCTGAAAGTCCAATCACCTTTCCGTGATTCAATTAGAAGCCCCCACCGACGAACGGCATCCCGAGGTTTGTAATCGTCGAACCGCAAAAATGGTGTCGCGTTGCTTACAGCACCGTCAAACACACAAACACACGGAGGAAGGGAAAACAACGACAAAAGGGGGGCTCTGGCTCAATGTCCAGGCACGATTCGCCCATTAAAGCGTGTCCTTTTACCATTTGGGCGAGGAAAATATTTTGAAACCGACTGAACACGGGATTTGCGGGACA
This sequence comes from Aedes japonicus, assembly GCA_034211315.2. Lineage (NCBI taxonomy): Eukaryota > Metazoa > Arthropoda > Insecta > Diptera > Culicidae > Aedes > Aedes japonicus. Next base: position 111,483 of record JASCZW010001265.1, read on the forward strand.
ATCAGCTGTTATCGGAATTTTTGGTATATTACTTCTTTGGCGGTCACCCTGGGCTAGTGACGTGGCAAAAAAAAGGTCAGATGTTGTTTGGTTGGCGGGGGAAGGGTTTAATTAGTTGTACCACGTTGCCTTGGTAATTCGTTTCGTTTTTTCTTTCCAAGGATAGAAAATATTTGCTAAGAACGTGCTTTTATGTGGCATTTGTTGTTAAATGTTTCGAAAAATGGATTGATTAAACTCTAAATTCAAGCAATGCACAATTGCCTTTGATGTCCGGATTCCTCCTAGCGCACATGTGTATCACACAATCAAAAGCGCCGTCTATTCATCCTGATACAACATCTCAATTCACCAATGATCATTTCCGAACGAACCGACGCACCGTCTTCCTCTAGCAAATTGTGATTTTCGAATTAGTTTGTTAAGCCTGACTTATACACCCTCATCTGCCGTACTGATGTAGTCATTGCTTCCGCTGTCTTGATCCTCACTGTCTACAGTCTCCCCACCGTTAAGGTGTTCGGCGAAGTGCTGCGTCCACATTTCAATCACCTCACGTCCGTCCGCTTCCATTCTTATGCCTATGTATATTTCGGCTTATGGCACAAAGCCTTTGCGGGATACGTAGAGCTACTGGTAGAACTTTCGTGTTTCTTAAGAACAGGTGGCGGACTTTTTTTCGCCCGGAAAAGGCGGGTCTGCTCTTTCCGCTTCCGTTTGTAGCGTTCCCCGTTCTGCCGGGTCTGATGCTGCAGCGTTACCGCCGTTCCGTCGACTCCGTTCTACGTGCCTGCCGGCGTTCTCAGCTACGTTGTTTCCCAGTATTCCAGCAGTCCTCACGAGGGCCCCATCGAGATCACCCTCGTCCAGCAACGCTGTTTCAGTCGCTCAAGGTCGTACCGAGGCGATTATGACGGAGAGTACTGGGCGCAGTTTAATCATCACCACGTCCCGATAGATTCTTACGTCGAAAATATCGATAAGAAGTGCCGCCGATCAATGGGATCGTGGTCGAATTGCGATTCCGTCTGCTGTAGTGATCTCCATTTGTTGCGATAATGGAGGCTGTGCTGGAAACCGTTGCTACGAAAGGCCATGTTCTTGAAGGTGGCGAAATCAATGATTCGTAAGCCGTTGCTATTCGTCAGCTGGTGAGCGATGAACTTCCCAATCGGGCCCACCTGAGAATTCAGGTCTCCTATGATGATCTTGACGTCGTGGCTTTGGCAGCGATCGTACTCGCGTTCGATCCGCCTGTAGAATGCGTCCTTGTCATGATCAAAATGCCTCTGGATTGTGGGTTGTGCACGTTGATTATGCTAAAGTTGTAGAACCAACCTACACATTCTTTCGTTGTTCGTCCACCAACCGACCACACGCCTCTGGATATTGCCCATCACGATAAAAGCTGTTGCCAGCTCATGTGTGTTGCAGCAGCTCTGGTAGATGGTTTGACTACCTCTAAACGTTCGCACCATGGATCCTTTTCGACACATCTCCTGCAGCGCTACGATGCCAAACCCGCTGACCCTCGGTACATCGAAGAGTATGCGTGTGGTTCCGATGAAGTTGAGAGATTTACAATTCCACGTACCGAGTCCTCTTTCGTCACTGTGGTCTTCGTCAATTGTTCCGGTCTGTATTCCCTTGTTGACTTTCCGTTGCTAGACTTGTTTTACGATTTAGCTTTAAGGGTACCAATCCTCTATTCTCCGGACGACCAGGGCTTATCTTCGCGGAAGCTACGGGTTCTACATCGGCATTTCCACCAAATTCAGTGCGGAATACTAACAACTCATGACCATTGATTACCAGATGAGTACGTTTTCAATCACACCGATAATAAATCTATCTCGATACCACTGGAGTACTGCTCCGCAGTAGTGGCAGCTTACCTGTAGTGGCAGCTTGCCAAATCGAGACAAAAGCTTACAGGTTCATTGTGAGCTTTAATATACGTAAGACTACATTTTGGAATACATAGTTTGTCACGAAAGCTGATTTTTTTGTTCGAAACTGCAAATACCTTGATAGATCATTCTTGCGGATTTATCGGGGAAAATGAATTTGAACTTGCTAAGGGAACCTCGTCCAGTGCTTTATAGAACTTGTTTTCCGGGTAACAGCCCATACTCCATTTTTACGCACGTTTCGTCGTCCATGACGAAGCATTCTCCGTACTTCGTAAGAAACTCATTAAACAACTTCCGGCACGTGTGTTTTGGCTTCCGTTCCGTGGTGGACTTTTATGATAGTTCGTAACTGGATTTTCTATCCAGTTTCGCGGGTTTTATTTTAAATTCTTCAGCAAAACTTCTTCTTGATGACGTAACACCTCGTCCATTACCGATGCGTACTCTAAAACTGCATTCTTTTCCGAAACTGTATAGCTAGAATTATATAGGCAAAATCTAATCACCATAAAAGACCTCTAAAACAAGTAAAGTATCTAGGATTACCAATCCAAATTTCATCTCATCAAAAGTGCTTTCTGTTCGTGCTATTTGAAATCAAAAGATTGACGAATAACCATCTGATTTAAAGTTTGAAATCATTTATTGTTAATTATTTATTGTTAATTTTATTTATTTTTATTTGTTATTGAAAGTAAGCAAACTTATTAACACAAGGAATCAATTGATTCATACACCAAACTTACATGTCCAATCAGTATGAATAATGACAGCTCCCCTATCTGGTAATGCTTCCCAGAAGTGTGCTGATTTGGGATGCTAAACTATTTCAGCTTTTTCAACTGCGTTTATATGATCAAATGCAACATTCCAACTCTTTGCCAAAAATTGTATACGACCATTGATCAAAATCTCCGAATTATAATGTTCATCGATAAGGAGTTCTGGAAGAACTTCAGAAGCACTTTCGGGCTGCATTACCACTGATCTGGCAACACCAGTGTGTTTCTTTCCGAAATGGTAAGGTTCAGGTCCAGCCCTGACCTGGTAGTTGAAGTTAAACAACCTCAAGGTTTTGCCCGTGCCCGGGGGACTTCCATACAGTATTACTTCTTTGAATCAAAATAAATAGTGAAGAACATTTCAAAACAAACTGTTGACAGAACATTCCAGATTCGACCACTAGTAGTGCTGCAGTAAAATAAACAATGCGTCCGGATATTAAATGACTTAAGCCTTACTCAATACCAAATACGCTGTCATTTGTTACTTAAGCATTTGTATACTTTAAAACAAAAATCGTGTATTGTGCAAACGATACTACGTATACTACTTACAACAAAAACTTAGTTGAATTCAAAGAGGATATGGTTTCTGGTGCTTATCGTTTCATGGCTAATTGACACACGATATCTAGTCGGTTACAAACTGCTCTCAATATAACTGCAAAATGGTGTAGAATAGAAGGCTTAAATGAAAACTCTTCTAAAACTGTTATAGTACCTTTTACCAAAAGGAGAAAGCTAAATTTAAAACAGCCTACTCTCAATGGAGTTCAAGTTCAGTTTGCGGAAGAAGTTAAATACCTTGGTGTTACTTTGGATAAAAAACTGAATTGGAACTCTCATATTGACAAGGTTATTACTTAGGGTACAAACGCCCTATGGGTATGTAGTAAAGCAGTGGGTAAAACATGGGGACTTCGAGAAAAAACTGTCTATTGGATTTATTCTGCAATAGTTCGTCCGAAAATCACATATGCTTCGCTTATATGGTGGCCTAAACTTAATGAGGTAACCACACAAGTGAAGCTAAGCAAACTACAGAGACTTGCCTGTGTATCAATAACTGGAGCAATGAAAAGTACACCATCTGTTGCTTTGGATGCCCTTCTTAACATGTTACCTGTAGTGGCTGATAGTGATCTGGTAGGACATTTAAAGATCCTTAAGATTTTCAAGTTAAACTCAGATGTTAAAACAATAGAAGACTGGATGACAACGAAGACAAACTACGACGTTCCCTTTAAAGTCGTTAAATCAAGCCGCTATGTATGTGGAGTCTGGTGGACCTAGTTTGCGTCCAGGCTCCATTGTGTTTACACGGATGGGTCAAAAATGGGAGAAAATACTGGAGCCGGGGTTTATGGCCCTGGAATCAGGAAAGCTATACCAATGGGACATAGTCCAACGGTATTTCAAGCAGAAATTCATGCCATTATTGAATGTGTGAATATTTGTTTAACGAGGAAATACAAATTTGCAAAGATCTGCATTTTTTCCGATAGTCAAGCAGCTCTCAATGCGCTTAAAGCTTTCACATGTAAATCTAAGCTAGTGTGGGAATGCATTCTATCTTTAAGACAATTGGCCAGTAGGAACGAAGTTACTTTATACTGGGTGCCCGGCCATTGTGGTATTGAAGGAAATGAAAAAGCTGACAGCCTAGCAAGAGAAGGTTCAGCATCAAATTTAATGGGTCCGGAACCATTTTGTGGAGTCCCAGAGTGTGCTCTGACGACTGAAATAAAAAATTGGGAAATGTCCATGGTAGAATCAAACTGGAACGCCACGGATACATGCAGACAAGCCAAGAGATTTATAAGACCAAGTGCTGTAAAAGCCCGGATCTTACTAAACCTTAGTAAAAATGACCTTCGAGTAATTACTGGCCTGTTAACTGGTCACTGCCCGAGTAGGTATCACCTAAACAAAATTGGAAGAATTCATTCTACAGAATGTCGTTTTTGCCAATTTGAAACTGAAACTGCAGAACATATACTCTGCAATTGTGGAGCATTATTCAATCAAAGGATGTCAATACTTGGAAAAGGGTTACTAGAGCCCTCCGAAATTTGGGTCCTGGTAGGGTATTAGACTTTATAAAACAAGTCGAGCCTAACTGGGATCACGGGCTATGTCAATCAATGTCCATCACACCTTAATTGTAACAGGATATTTGACTTGCACCAAATCAAATATGGGTCATGCAACAATAACCCTTATGAATGGATGCAGTTGTGTTTTGGCTCTACAGAAAAGAAAAAAAAATGGCTAATTGACTGATCTGCTTTATCGACTTGTGATGAAATTCTCAAAAAGAAAGACCACGCGTAGTTCCAGGATGTCAAATCCGGCCAAAATAGTGTCCCACCTCCGTGAAACCGCATGAAAGGCAGAAGGCGTTTTTGGAGGCATTCTTCTCTATAAATTTGCCCATTCATGGTACCTATCTCGATGTATAGCTGGTACATCTTTTCACACCATTAGATCACCTACCACCAAGACATTTTTGGCGAGTTTGTCCACGTTCTTGTTCCTTTAATCCTCAAGAACGGGCCAACCGTGATGTGGCAACATAAAACTCCTGCCCCAGCAATCGCTTTGTTTCCGTCTTGATGTAATTCTCTTCGCCCATCACGACGCACCTTGGTTTCGCTAACAATTCTCGTTACAACTTCCTGGAGCGGGTTGCGACTACCGTGTTTTGTTTGTCGTTCCGGTTTGATACCTTCCTGACCTTCTAGACGTACAGGCCAGCACGTTTCATCGTTTTTTTTTTCGACAAACCCGATGGAAACCTCCGCCTTCTTCGCCAAACGGATTTTACACTTTCCTTGCCTTCAACGGATCACCCGTCTTCGATTTTCTGCCGCTTTCTGACCGCCACTGAATCGTCTGGGTCTCCTTGGGAGACTTCATCATCCGGAACACACCGTCGATAGATACAATCCCATGTGTTTTCCACGACGGCGCACATCATTTATTGGCGGCTCTATGCTCTTGTTCCGATGCCATCAGATTGTGATACACATTAGTCTCTTAGCTAGTATCAGTAGAAAATTTTATCGGTTTTTACCCACACGCTGGAAAGCTACAAGCTAATGATTGTGTTGTAATTTAACGAATACAGTCTTTGGGCGATTGTTTTAAAAAACTAGAAGGGACAGCCCAATGAGGTTGTACGCAAAGGTGACGTAGGACTACATATGTAGCAATGTGTAATTAATGATATGATCATTTGTTTCAATATTTCATGACGGTCGACATTTGTAAAATTTCTATTTGGCAGACTGTTAGGTTTTTTTAGGACTGTTCTTGACATAAGCTTGCTTCATATTTGCGCTTCGGAATAAAATAGATACCGTTAAAATTTCCAAGGCGCGTTTGAAATTGTACAAAACATTTAAGGTATCCGACCAAGGGAAAGCCGTAACTTTTTCAGCCACCGAGGGATTCCAATTGACAAGAATTTGGAACGGTATGTTAAACAAAATCCAATCCAAACAAACTTTTTAGCTGGGAAAATCAAATTGGTCCATGTAAGATCGATCTTCTTTGGACCTGTCGTATGGCCTATTTACTACACATTTACTAATATTTACTAATATTGTACGACAATTCATTAGCCAACAATACAAGTGTCATATTTGCAAAAGTTGTTGCCAGATAATTTAAATCAATCATTCGCTAACTACTAAAGCTATTAAGAATCCGGAATCTGTATCTCGGTAACGGATTGACGTACAAATAAGTTTTATACATCAAAATAAAGGACTTTAAGGAAAATATCAAACAACTTTAAGGAAAACATCAATACAAATCATTTCTCTTCGTTTCTAATGAAAATTAGCACTTTCTCCTTTATTCCTCCCATCAAACGCTGCACACTTGCGGAGTCAACTTCCTTGGCACATTTGTTCCACATTTTGGTCATCTGAGTCGCGGTCCGAGCCTTTGTTCCACTTTTCTGTAGCTTCCGCTTCATTATTGCCCAAAATCTCTCGATGGGCCGGAACTGCGGGCAGTTGGGTGCATTTATGTTTTTATCGATGAAATCTACGTTATTATCGCGGTACCACTGGATGACTTCCCGGCTGTAGTGGCAACTCGCCAAATCTGGCCAAAACTTCACGGGACCTTTATGGGCTATAATGAAAGGTAGTACGCGGTTTTTGAGGTATTCTTCGAGTCCATTCGTCCCGAAAACTTTGATCTTTGCTCCGTAGCTGCATATCCCTTGCCAAATCATCAGTTTTATGACAAATTTGTCCATAAAACCAAACTTAAACTTCGCAGGAACATCTCCTCGTGCCGTCGCCGTGTAGAATTTTTAGTCAGGAGGCTGTCCGAAATCCATTTTGACGTAGGCTTCATCGTCAATGAGCAGGCATCCTTGGTATTTCGTCAAAAGTTGCTGGTACAATTTTCGAGATCGAGTTTTCGTGACGAAACTTTGATTCAACGTTCTGTTTGGTTGCTTGCTGGCTCGATAAGAACGATATTCTGCTCGCAAACGAATTCTTCGAACGGTACTGCGAACAGCAGCATATTTTTGTGCGATTTCATTATCTGTGTGCAGGGTTTGCTCTGACGGTTCTCAACACCTTCTGGTTCAGCTTGCGGTCATATGTTCCACTACGACGCTTACCTTGAGGCACTCGATCCACGCTCTTTCGCTCCATGAAATGTTTGAGCCCATCATACAAGGCTGATTTGGCGATTTTCAACTTTTTTTCGATTTTTATTGCGGACCACGTTGGATTATAAACGTGGTTGGGCAGAATATTTGCTCATCTCTCGGCTTCCATCTGGAATAACTTGTGACTAACTGCACGAAACACCGTGAAATTTATACCACAGAAAGTGGGCGCCTCGGTGAACAAACCGCTGTAATAGAATTCTTGCAGCGGTCACTTTCCGTGCCACTGCAACACAATAAGTGATTCCGGATTCTATCTGGACAGAACTTTATCACTGGTTGCAAGGATCTCGAGACCGCTGAAAAATAAATCCCTTCTCATACCGATGAAATGTGGAAAGTTTCATCCAAAACGAAAATGGTCGATTTTTAGTCTACAGGGATTGCCCCCAATTGAAGGTAAAGATCTCAAGAGGTTCGCAAACTTGACTGAGACGGCCTCTGTTGTTATATCGGAGAGGATTCATGATTTTTCTTTTAAATCTAAACTGGACTTGATTCAATGGTGATTCGATTTGTTCTTACAAATAATGAGAATTACCCAAATTCCAAGAAAACTAGGAAGCTTTCCCGTGGGAACGTTCGCATAGCTCCAAAAAATTTGAAGCATTGAAAGGCCTAAACTATAATACGAACTTGTGCGAATATCTCGCGTAACATGAGCAAAGGCACTGTAGATCAAATTACAAAACAAAAACGCACTAAACTAAAAATAGAATAACATTGAAGTGCGACACGCGATAATCAAGATTTCACCAATTGACCTACCTTGCAAAAACTGCTGCTGGGCCACCGCCTGCAGCTGCTGCAGCAACGTCAGGGAGGCCGGCGAGATCGCATCGGCCGCTAGGAACGGCGTCTGCTGCTGCGGTGGATTCGGATGATGACCGGTGGCCGGTGCCGTCATTGGAGTCACCGACTGTGTGATTGGCTGGTTGATGCCGGCAATGTTCCACAGATTCGACTGCATCTGCTGCATCCGTTTGGCGTCCTTGTCCTTCTGCGTATCGGCAAACTTCACCACCAACGGCGCCGAACAGCCTTCCATGGTTTTGCTCTGGTGTAGAGACTGTCGGGAGAGAAGAAAATGAATACGTTAATATTTGATTGGTAATCTCTTGCGATCCGTCATCGTCCCGTCGTGATGAACATCTACTATCTGATTGGAGGATTTATGGCGCAATTCTGAGGAATCCCAATTACAATTCAAGCTACTGCGCGCTGATAGCAGCGGGAGCGTTCGATTGTAATTGATGATGATCCGATGATGTGTCGTCTGAAGGAGGGGGGGGGGGGGAAGCTAACTGCACAGCCCAATTATGGTGAAAGTTTGACACCGAAAAGAAGAACCACCGTGACATCACCCACCAATTTCGGTTTGCTAACATCATCCCCCATCCCTCGGAGGAAACGTTCATTTATTCAAACAAGCGGCTACGTGTTAATTTCACGCCCAAACGCGGCCCACCGTCGCGCGTTGGATCAAGCGGGTTGAGGGAGTTGCAGCAGTTCTTAATCGTCGTTGTTGGGCGAGACTCGGTGTTTATTTTTCTTGCTGCGCGTTAAGAAGGAAGCTCGAAAAAGCACTCCCTCGAGTGACACTTTGTGACGAAAACTTTTTACCGCTGTCATCACCAATTTAGGTGGCCGCGGAAGAAAGAAACTTGAGCACCTCATCGCTGGGTGGGGCTCGTGCTGAACGCGCAAAAGTAATCATCCGTTTCTGTTGGTTTTGTTGACTCGGGAATTACCGACGAGTTCAAAGGTGTAGAAGTGGCAGCCAAATCGTTCCTCGGTGAAGTCACGTGGAAGATGAAAGAAGCTTGTAGTTAGAATAAATACAGATTAATGATAAGGAATCAGCAACTTTCACACAAAGTGAAGCATATTGAAGCAATTTAAATTTATCGGACCACTCCGACGCGATTGCAGCGCGGCAGCCACTCGAAATAACAAATCCCATTAAAGCGTTCATAACGAGCACTTTCCCGACACTCGTAGAGCCGCGCCAGAAATGATTGTTGCTCAAGAAGCAAAGCATGAAGAATCGAAAATAATCACCAGACTCATTATTTCATCGTTTTCGGGGATCCTTATTTTCAATTGTTGGTCTGCGATGATGGCCGGCCGTACCAGACCATCACTTTAACGTTTTCCACCCAACTAAGACCATATCCACCGGTGTTTGTTAACGGTGTTCGGTGGCATATTTAAATCGAATTTCACCTCCCGCACCACAACCGCCGTCCCGAGCATTCTCCTAACGATATGCAAAACATCAATAACAATGAAAAGCGTTTATGGCTTTATGGGCTGGTTGCTTGTCGTCGATCGATGCGGCAGCAACAGCGAGAGAACGAGCGATGAAGACGACGACAACGACGACAACGACGACCAATCTACCTCCACATACAACGGCGACATCTATGAGGAAAAACAGCGGAGTAAAACGATTGTTGTTATTTTTTATTGGTGTTTGCTGCTGCTGGTAGTGCGCTTGCTATCGTTTGTTATGATTATTCGTTATTGCTGTTTTTTCGGGGCTGAGGAAGTGAACCTTTGTCACCGACAAACCGCAAATGAATTCACAGTAAATTCGTGAAAATGTTATTATTATTATTATTATTATGGAAATGTAATCATTAACGGAATTGGAAGGGGACTTGGGTTTCATCGCGGGTGTCCTTCTGAATAAAAGGCATCCGTGGGGGTGATAAATTTAGAGGTTCGCATTCAAATTATGAAGATAACAGACGGTTTTCGCCCCAAATTGTATTCGGAGTTGGCAGCACCTTCTCAGATTACAACGAAACTTTTTGGGTGTGTAGACCATAACTAGATAAGCCACTTTGCATACTTAGTTTCTTCAATTTTTTTTTCTAGACTATCTGTTGAAAAAGGCTAAACATTTTTTTTATCGATTTTTTTCAAATGTGTTTAATAAAAAAATGACTACTCCTACAAAAAGTTTTGTATGGGTGATTATCACAATATAAGTCGAGTTTTAAGAAAAAAAATATTGATATCCAAAATGCGCCCTACAATGAAAAAACATCTAAAAAACACATTTTTTGATTTCGATAAAATTTTGTCTCAAGATAGGAAATTATGTTCCCTGCCAACCGTTTATTCATCACAAGATGGGCACTTTTAAGGAAACTAAGTTTTACTAACAAAAACTTGTTCATGTCCCATTGATTTTTTTTTCAGTGTATTTTGTTATCAACAACTAAACCAGTGAAGGTCATAACCATCCCAGAATCCAATGAAACTCAATTTGTTAGAACATTATGTTCTATTTATTCAATCATTTGGAAGGGTTTTAATGTTTGATCGCAATATGTATTGAATTTCACTTTTATATATTCATTTATTTATAATGTCTCATATATACAGGGTGGCCACGCAATCTCAATATAAAAATTCCCGCATTTTTCCCGCATTTTTGTATTATTTTCCCGACTGTTAAATGAGTTAATATAAATTACTCGTAGCTAAATCTCTGCGCTCCCAAACTTTTTCCAGTTTGATTTACCACCAGACACTTTCCATTTATTTAAAATACGCCTATTTGTGCGACAGGATGAGCCAATCTTCAACAAATGTTGTCAAATTTGGTATAATTTGGTCGAATAGACGGCATTGAGCACCGCTGCCCAAATTCTTCTTTCACCATGTGTTAACACCCTTACAAACGCAATTCGTCAAACTTCAAACATATTCGTCACCACAGGAAAGATAAGTTCATTTCTGGCCCCACCTGTTACAGCCGCGTAGCCAGATCTTCTAAGGGCATCTTCAACGGTGGTTCAAATCGTGGTTTGGATTTATTTGTTCAGACCAAACGCAAAAAACATTGCTGCATCGCTGGTGTTTGTAAATTTTGTTTTACACCGGATCTATTTTGCATCATATCAGAACTTTTATAAGCTTCTAAGTTTCTTACTGAATGCACGCTTTAAAAATTTAATTCAATGAACTTCAGAATATCTATGAAGATTGGGTGGAAATGTATATAACGAACATGTCAGAAGTTGATTAAACTCCTCGGCAGTTGAATAAAATAATTGGAAGTTTCCAGATAATCATGAAGTTTGCTCGCTGTCTTTCGAGAAGAGAAATGGTGGAACTTTAGAGAAGTTCATTGAATTGCCAAAAAATGATTAACGTTTCTGGAAACTTGGATGAACTTCAACAAAAAGTTTGCTGATCATCCATGGAATAGGAACAACTTTCTGGAAATGACGGGAGCTTAGAAAATCAGATTTCGTTGTTTTAACTTCCAGCAGGTACATATTCTGTGATAAAAAGCAGAATAGCACACATATTTAAATAACTTACGAGAAATTGAACAAAAAAAATCTTGGAAGCCGTGGAATTTCTATGGAATAGTTAGCATTATCGAGATGTTGTTAAACCGTACAAGAACTTTTTATGATCTCCAAGCTTGTGAATAGGTGTAAATTCTATGAAATTGATTAAAAAGTCGTTGGTTTCATTATTCTCGTTTTGATTGGGTTCGAAAAATTATCGAGTAGTAAGAAGTTTAAGTTCTTCTTAAAACTTAAATACCCTGAACTTTTGGGATGTTTTCGGAACGATTGGAATGTTTCTCAATCACCTGTAAAGATCCCTGAAGTTCAAGGAAACTCCCCAAACTTATGGAATAATCCTTTGAATGTTTCCTAAACTTTTCGAATGCTCAAAAAATCCAGTTTCCTGTTTATCTGGGACGTTTTCTGAAATTCTGGAAAGTTTCCTGATCTTAGGGGAAGTTTCCTGAAATTCTTGGAAGATCGCAGGACTACTGAGACATTTCCTGAATTGCTGAATCGCCTGGGCATCCGGGAGTTTTTTCGAGCTTCTGGGATGTTCCCTGAACTTCTGGGAAGTGTTCTAAATTTCTGGGACGTTCTTTGAACGTCTGAGATGTTTGCTGACCTTTTCGAAAGTTTCCTGATTTTTGGGGGAAATCCATGATCTTTGTAAGCATTTCCTGAAGTTTTTAGGATTTTTTTTAATTCATGAGAAACCCTGAACTTCAAGGAAGTTTCTTGAACTCCTACATGTTCGCTGAACTTCTAAGAAGTTCTGTATATGTCTAGCAAGTTTCATGAAATTCTAAGAAGTTCACTAAACCTCTAGGAAGATCAGCAAACTGATGAAAAGCTTCATGAATTTCTTGACTGTTCTCTATTGGAAGTTCTCTATTTTTCTGGAAAGTTCCCTGAACATCTTGAGTAGTTCTATGAACTTCTGAAAAAATACCCAAAATAATCTGATAAGTTTTCTAAACATCTGGAAGCCCCCTAAATTTCTGGATAGTTACCCGAACTTCTGTGAAGAACCCTTTATTTTTGGAAACTTCCTCGAAACTCGGCGTAAGCTCCTTGAATTTGTGGACAGTTTCTGACTGTGACTGTGTTCCCTGAATTTCTAGGAAACAATCTGAATTTCAGGAAAGTTGTCTGAACTTTTAGGAAGAATCCTTAATTTCTCGAAAGTTCCCTGATTTTATGGTATGTTCCTTTGACATCAAGGAGAATAGCTAAACTTCGGGAAAGTCTAAGTCAAATCTAAAAAGAATACCGAGCTTCTGATAAGTTCCCTGAGTTTCTAATTGCACTGAATTTACAAGATTTTTTTCGAACTTTTGGGAGATAATTTTTGTCCATCAGTTTCTTAACCTTTTCCGATATTGTGGGCGTAAATATTGCGGTCCGTAAGTCTTAAGGACAGATTTGCAAAAATTCCTCAGGGTCACCAACCCCCAAGTTTTCGTCGAGAGAACTAGCTGAGGACATACGCCAACATTAACGGCACCTATGTAACACTAAGGCCCACATATACAGCTGCATCGAAACAGCTGGAAAAATCCATCAGTTGACTGTAGTTGTCGCATAATGTCTAGGATCATATCCCTTGGCATGTTGAAATGTCGCAGAAAGTGCTTCTTATCATAGGCTGGCGTGGCGCTATCTATCACTATCAGCACTATCTAATATCGTTTAAATGAGATGATTCACCACCACTCAAACCAATCCATGGTAAAACGTTTGCGAAAAATCCTAGGTCTCTGAAAAAAACAAAACTTCTGATCTCTGGATATTGTAAGATTGACAAGACGATAGGTGTTGATGGGTTTAACAACAAGAAATACTACACCGGTGCGGGGAACGCATAGTTGGTCTGTTTTAGCTGGTTCTTTTTAAGTTTGCTGATGCAAATCAACTATAAAGATGTTAATATAGACCTCCGCTGAAGATGCTCTAAGCGGTACGTTTTGGACAGGCTGAACAATGAGATCGGTGGGCCGAGTAAATGACAAAAACGCTACTCAAATCATTTGAAAAAGGTGTGAGTATGGTTCCTTCCATATGACAAAAATTCCCGATGACTTTTGAAATTCCTTATCTAGTCAAGGTTTCGTTGTAATCTGAGAAGGTGCTGCCAACATTTGTTCGAGTTGGAGCGAAAACCATCAATATTGCAAATGGAATTGTAGCTCAATGTTTAAATTTCCATTTGATAATTTCCCTAATGCTGCTGACAGGCTATGAGTTTCGTTACGCCCACCCAACCCCACGCTAAAGTATCAATTTTCAGCGCTGTCTATTTCTCTGCAATCCAGACGTCGGGAATCTATTATTTATTTCGATTTAAATTTAATGGAATTTGTTGATATGTGTAAGGCAAACAAACCCTGGCTTTTCCTTCCACTGACAAAAAAGGATATATGCATACTATTCCCCCGTATCATATCCGAGTGCAGACGAAGCGTGACAATTTAGACGCCTATTGTTATTGTTGTCGAGTTCATAAATTTTATTGGATGGACGGGAACAAAAAATCCCAACCAACCAAACGACGATGGCTGCGTGGGATGAAGCGCACTGAACGAGAGACAAGGACCCGTTAGCAGTTTTGGAAAATTGATTTCACTAATTGAAAAAGAGTCTGTACCTACTCGACCAGTTCGGAGGAAGCGTTTAATTTCGAGACGGGGCAAATTAAGAGTAAATTGAAAACGGTCTGATCCGCTGCCGCCGTTCGGTCTGGCGCTGCTGGTGGAATTGCGTTTTTCGTTGGGGGCTGCCCTGTTGGTGGGTTTGGATGATGCGTACGGTTTTGTTGGGCGATATCAGTTTTAATTTTAATGTTTGCATATTTTTATGCCTGCAAAGGGCGAAAATTCACGCCCTATGCGTAATTAAATGATAATCGAGGTGCTCAAATTACGGGTATTGAAATCGGCCCCCCGGGGGGTTGGGCAGGGTATTTTTCTGGACCTTTTGGTGGATGGTTGCTGTTAAAGTAATTGATATGACAGCATTTTACTTAATTGTTGAAAAACCAGTGTTGCGATTCTCGTGATTCTCATTTTTTTCTCTCTCTTCAATATTATTTTACCAACTATTAATCCAATTCCAATAATCCAATTTTGTTTGAATTTGCGGTTTGATCCTGTCAAAGAAATAAAGCTGAACTGTGAATTTCCAGTTCATTCTTAATTTTTCGCCATTGAACAAACCTTATTATAATTTTGATTGGTGAGTTTTTGAAATGTATCTTAACCAAATCCAAAGTAGAGATAATTTTGACTATTCTCGGCAATCAACAAACTAAAACGTTAGATGTGTACACGATGCCGGGAAAATACTCCCAAATGGGTAGACTCAGCTTAGATTGCCGAGATTAGGTGAATTCCCCTGCTAATCTCAAGGATTGTAAACGAAGTTTGCCTAATATAAGAATGTTATCCACAACTACTTCCGTTGAATGAATTAAGCATAATTGTTATTAAAGATGACAAACCAGTAAAAAATAAAATGTATGAACACCTCTAAGCCGTTGCCTTTTGTTCTATTTTTAATGTTTTTGTTCCAGAACAACAAATAACTAATACCTTCTCTTCTTTCTCCTGTTCTTTTCCTTATTTTCCCAGCAAAGGCCTTTGCCTAAAGCCAGCTCTTTAAAAAACTAGAAACAACGAGACGACATCTAGCACTAAGTAAAAAACGGGATACAACCCTAACCAATTTTACGTTTAGCCAAATTATCTAACACAAGATAAGCAATCAAATTACCACCACGAAATATATTAAATATTCATGACATAACTTATCTTTTAACAGATAGGCCTATTTCGTCTGCGACTTACAGACTTATACACTTGCAAAGATAAGTTTGATAAGACACATGGTAGCATGTATCACTAAAAAATACACAACTATTTTTATATTGCCATTAACTTTCGAGGGATGTGGATTTAATGTCGGTCTATTGGCACCAAATTGGGTCTATTCGTGGATGCAACTTCGTCCCATTCGATGGATTTATTACTAAATTGCAGTCGTTGTACGGTTTTTTTTTCTAATTTTATGAGTTAAGGCATTGTAAGCTGTACTGGATTTACTTAATACAACATTTCACAACACAAACTAAAGTAAAACTGCTTCGAAACACTTATATGATGTTCATATATGATTTATCAGCCATTCAATAATGAAAACATCATAATTCATTATACAATGATTTTGTTCCTTCAGTGTGTGTTTAGATGAGCCACTTGAATATAAACAACCGCAAATTCCTGAATTTCCACTTCAAATTTCACCAATAACAACCCTTTTAATACGTTATTGATACAACAGGCCATAGTTGGGAACATACAGAAAAATATGTACCCAGCATTGGGTCTACGATTTTCTTGTAAAATCATTGTTATTTTAGCTATGTGCACAGTTAGTTTGTAACGTGTAACTATTTTCTGCACATCCAGGCTGCATTACTTGCTTTATCGATTCAATTAAGCCAAATTTAGATCAGTTGAAATCATGTAGATCATCTGTTCAGCATAACCAGTGAAATCATGATGTCCCAAAAGTTCAAGAAACCGAAAATTACGCGGAAGTGAACTACTATAATATCATTAATATTGTCTCAATTGCTTCGGATTACATCTATCATGCTAATAGCAACATGATTTAGTTGATTATCGCTAAAATTATGACACATTTGGTACATAGGCCGAATGAAGGAGCTAGGCTAACATTACATCCCCTTACCATATCTTTTATTTTTGTTTAAAGTGCTCAAGTGAATTGTGAATTTAAATTTTTCCAGTTTTCTCATTAATAATATTAGTCAGTCCCAGTTTTCTCATTAACTACCGAAATAAAAGTTTGGATGTTTTCAAGTTACAATTAAGGTCAGTAGCCACATTAATCCGGACACATTCTAGCTTTTCTAATATTACACGTAGGAGTGAACAAAATTTCGTTGATTTTTGATGAAAAATACTATGATTGGAGTTTACATTGCATGTTTAGTGAAAAGCACGTGCGCTGCCGCATTTTGTACGGAATTAAGACAAATCTTTACTAGCCAATGCGGGAACTTGTAAACAAAACCTTAAGCCACTGTTCACGTGTGCACAAATAATTTTCGGATCCAGAGGAAACCAAGAAGTGATAAAATAATTTTGACGGTCGAGAGGAAACCAAGAAGTGATAAAAACAATGGACGTGCTGCACGTCGATGGACCGAAAAGTGAAGAAGATATTGAAGAGAAACCCGAGTCTCTCTGTTCGAATGGTGGCTCGTAAAATAAGGATGTCATTTTTTAGCATTTCAAGCTTATTGCTTTCACAATTTATTTACTGCTTGTTCTTAACTTAGTATTTGTAATGCAGTTATTAATTGAGAGCTTTCGGTTCCAGGTCTATTTTTGCATTAGTATGATGGTGTGCCGATTAATCTAAGGGAGGATCCTAGGTTTTTCTATTCTGCTATGGCCAGAAATGCGACAGCTGAGCATTTAAGAACGATGAAAGCATCGAAAAGGTAACAAAACACCTTGTTTGGCGGCAAACAATGTGCACTTGTTTGCCGTTACAGGCAACAGGTGTGTTACAGGCACAATCAACAAGGAGAGTTACCAGAAAGAGTGCCTTCAGAAGCTAATCCTACCCTTCATCAAAAACCACAAAGAAAAATCTTTATTGTGGCTCTATTTGGCATCATACCGTTATGCTTAAATCGTGATGAAGTGATACGAAGCAAATCAAGTGAATATTGTACCAAAAATTGCAAATCCGTCAAATTGTCCAGAGTTACAAACAATCGAGAGCGAAAATAAGTTCGAAAATTTTATGCAAATACCGATTAAATATATCTAGAATTCGTGAATTGCTGAAACTAAAATTTAATACGATTGTGTTTAACTATTGTGTATACAGACCTAATTAAAAAAAACAAATCCATGGTAGTTCTAAGAAGAGTTATACAAGTAAGAATTAAATAGAAATAATGTCAGACGGGAATTTAGGGAAAAATATCAAACAAGGTTGATTTAAAGACGCATAGTCATATGCAAAAATGTTATGTGAATATTTTTTTCTAGAACCTTACCGTTATGGCGTAACTGCGACTGTGTGTCTAAAAAATAGGAACCTTAGAAACTATTTATCTGACAAAATAGACCAAAATACAACCAAATAGATACCGAATAGGAACTTAATATTGAGTAAAGAGTTATTGAAAATATAGACGTGGCTGGGTAGCTCAGAGGTTACCCATTCGGCTTACTGAGCAGATGGTCGGGAGTTCAATCCCAAACCCGTCCCCTTCCTTGCTATTTGTCAATTGCATCCATGCTCTATAAATAACCTGCTTCACTAACACAAATCTATCCTTCCATTGACAATTGTGGAGACGCAGAGGTAATCACGGTCTCTAACCAACGGTTGTCAAACTAATCATCCTTCCCCCTCCTAAAAGATCGTGAGGACGTAAATAGAATAAACTAGTGAACTTGTACATTGAAGATGTAAAACTACTCCCAAGCTCCATCTATATATGGCTGTCTGTGCAATTACACTAGTTCTGATCGGTAACGGAGTTACTAAAAATATGTATTTAAATTTAACAACTAGGATATGCGTCCCATACCTTAGCTAATATGCAGCTGTCGTTTAAATTATTCATTGTAACTCATAACGTAATCAAGCTGAAAAAGTCGAGCACTCGACACTGAAGAAGTCTGTAAGTCGCAGACGAAATAGGTCTATCTGTCAAAAGATAGAGGAAGCTAGTGGAAATTAAAGGAATTTGCTCGCGTTTACTAGTGATAATTTGAAAAAAGTGTTTCAATGTTTAATTTTTTAATTTTTAAAAAGTGATCAAATGAATGGTTAATATTAAATTATCCTAGTTTGCCAATCACAATCGTTCTACTAATACACTCAAAAGTGTTTTAAATAGTGTTAAAAAAAGTGAAAGTGAAGAAGACAACTAGTTATTTTCAAGTTTAGAAAAGCTTATTAAGACGCTGAATAAGTGCTGAACTATGAACAACCAAACAACTAACTTTATTAAGACGAAAACTTTCGAGGAATATGGATGTAATGTCTGTCTGTAAGCACCTTGGTCTATTCTTGGATGCAACGTCGGCTCGTCTGCTTGGTTCCAGTCTTTGTAATGATCTTTTTGAATTGTTTTTTTAGACTTTGCATTCTTAGCTATGTACCCTTCGCCCTTTCATCTAACAATAAATTTCAAAAAACAAATAATAAGAAAGGTAATTCTAAACACTAAAAAGATTTCCACTTCTGATCTATTTGCCACTCGATAGCTTAAGCAATTGAATTTTCATTGCACACTTTTTTTTGGGCATAATGAAACCTTTTAAAAATAAACAAGCACCTACTCATACACTTCCATTGATTTTTTTTTAGGAAAACCAATATAGTTAGTAATGTTTGTTGACCATAATAGGCCAAAGTTAGGAACATAGAAAAACAATATGTTCCTTTATTGGATCAACGGTTTCTTATGAAATCATTCTGTATTTTTCGATGTGAAGAGTTAATATATAAAGTGCGACTAATTTTTATATAACTTGGATATCCATCACAAGGTTAATTGGCTCAGTTTTCCCAAACTTGGGCTTTTTGAAAATAATGTTGTAATCTGTACAGCCTAGAGATTGAGAACACAGACAAATGTAAATTTTTTTTTGTTCTTATGACATACTGGCGATTTTTGTTAATCCTAGAGGGTTTGAGCTGTTTAGTGGAATACTTGTAACTATAAATTAGAAGAAAAATTAGTAATCTCCATTTAATTCCAACTACCTTTGCTTATCTTCGACAGATACGCGTATTTCGTCTACAATGTGCAGACTTCTTCAGTGTCTCGTACTAATAACTCGACTGGGGGAGTTATTAGTACGAGACACTGAAGAAGTCTGCACATTGTAGACGAAATACGCGTATCTTTCGAAGATAAGCAAAGGTAGTTGGAATTAAATGGAGATTACTAATTTTTCTTCTAATTGATTTTTGTTAATTAATTCATAAACGCTCAGTTTGATCGACTTGTGATCTTGTGGGGATACAGAGGTAAATACGCTCCCTAAACAGCCGCACTAACATTCCTTCCCTATTCCCACCTGATTGCGTGGACGTGCAAGGAGAAATTGAGTGACTAAAACGTGTACAATGAGAATGTTCGGTAACTCCCAGCCCCATTCAGTTGTTTCATTGCTTCTGATCAATCACGGACTAGCAACCTTTGATACGTGCAGTCAGACATGCTAAGCTAAGCTCACATCATCAGCTAAGCTAACTTAACCTAAGCTAAGCTTAGCTAAGCATCACATACATTCACCAGGGTGATCACTCATCATTTCCGTGTTTTATATAGTTTTTCGGTTTTAAAATACACATCTTACCGGATTGTAAGTAGCCTTAAAATTCAATCCAGTGGCATCTCGCATTTATTTGCACCTGTTTCACTACTCGAGAAATCTCAATTTGAAGAAATACAACATTCAATGCTGATATTTATCATTAATAGATTCTTAAAACTGTTTCATAGAAATAACGCACCACATCCGACATTAAATGAGTTCCCGCTTACATAAGTCAAGCATCCAAAAACTGTTTTTGGTTCTTATTATGGATCAGTTAGCCTTCAAAAAGCTGAGTCGAACATTTATTTTTTTCGCTTTCGAGTGAAATTTTTGTATTTCTTTCTAAAAAATACATTCTCCTTTCTAGTTAAAATCAATAGTGATTTGATGGATGATTTTTTTTTTAATTTTCAGATCGTAGTTGCAAAATCATGCAAAATTAATTTAAATTTCCCAACAAAAACTACAAGCTTGCCATCTTGTCATCGTTATTCCGTGTACTGACAAGGTAGAAGTGAACGAGGCTTTATTGAAATGGTCGTCTCCAGCTTCTTGCTGAACATCTGGCTCACTAAATAGGCCTGCTAGAGTTTTGGTTTGAGACATTTTTGAAAACGTCGTTCCAAATACTGAAAACCCGATTCGTTTAAAGGGCCTTTAGGCACATTTTGGGAGGTCTGGGTTAGCAATAACTCCAAACATAAAATATAACTCTAACAACATTAGTTTTTATCATGAGTGGCTTTTAAATCACAAATCATTTTTTTTTTCTTGCTTTCTGTTTTAAAGTGACTTTTAGCCATAGACTTGTTCACTACAGGAGGAATGCACTTCCATCCTACATTTCGCACTATTCAAAACATGAGCGCAACTACGAATTTACTTCCCTTACGAAGGAAGATTTGACCAGAGGTGTTTTCGCCTCAGAAAAATGTCACCGACATCGGCTGGGATTGAGCCCATATCCACTGGGATGCCAAGTAGCAGCCACGCGTACCACAACACCACCAACCTTTTAACTTATTCAATGAATTGGTTGAACTTGTGGACGAGTCGCCCCTGGATAACTTCTAAATTGTTGCTTGTTGCTTAAACAGTCTGCCACTCTCAGATTCCAGGTGATTTTTGTAGGCGAGTTCTCATAATCTGGTCTACAAACCTAAAAACAGCCATCTCATTCAACAAAACCCCACCATTCCACGCAAATTCCATATTTTCATTCACAACCCTATTTTTTCTCTAGCTTTATTTTCCACCTAAATCTTCATTATGACCCTCAACCCGCTGAAAACCATCAACAAGCTCCAAACGGAGACGCTATTACAAATACAATTTAGCACAACACAACAATTCGCGCCGCCAACAATGCTAGAAAACACAGCCCTCCCGGGGCCCTTCCGAGTCGCGCTACTGGACGGGGAAAGCGGGAGAAGGGGTGTGGCGGAAAAAAGCGATAAATAAATATTATTTTCTTCCCCAATAAAACAAACCATGAGCACGTGTTTGTGCGAACACACGATATTTACTGGCCATAAATCAAGTCGACAGCTTCAGCTTTCAGCTGGCACAGCTTCCCGTGGACGAACGCTAGGTTAGTACACTATTTTTCCCGACGATGACGAAGGGGTGAGAGTTCGGCGAGGGTGTTGAAACTATTCCTAGCATGCACTTTTCTCTCTTTCTCTTTAAATGGATATTTTATTAGATGAAATTATGAACCCGAAATGTGGGAGGCAATCGAGCGGAAGTCGGGCGGGCACTTCAATTAATGCCCGGTAATCTCTTCCGATTCCATCAAACGCATTATGTTGGTGGAAGTGCTGGCTGAGAAGCGGACTGATTCAGGATAGTGACTGCCGTCATTTAGACGAGAGCCACTATCCAGGCCGGGTGGCTTAGTAGTTTCGATCCGGTTTTGTGCAGGTATGTGGGACGGGGATGATTTATTAATGCGATCCAAGGTGGGTGTAGCTTTTCCCAGCCGGAATCATGGTTGAAACGTTCGTAAAAACTTGATTCAATTTGGACTAATTTGAATCGCAAATGCGATGGGGTGTTTAGATGATGTCGGATCAATTTCGGGGAAATGTTTATCCACTTAAACTAGTTCTTCGGGGTAGGGATTTGGGTTATTTGCTTGTTAGTTAGTTAAGAAGGATTAGATTGATGTCCGGTTGATTGCCATAAATTCCCCTACCATGGAGTTGCATCAATTTACTCACCTTGATCGCCCCAATCGCCGCCTGTTTGGTTGCGAATGTGACGAATGCACAGCCTTTGCTCTGTCCGGACGTATCTCGTAGCACCGTACACTCCTCGATTGACCCATGGCCGGAGAACAGATGCCTCACATCATTCTCGTTGTACTTTTTACTCAGCATTCCAACAAACAGCTTGCGTTCTGAAATGGAAATTGATAAAGTAGAACCGAACATTAGAGTTTGACATAACAGAACTAATCCTTCGTCGAAAAGAGCAATGCATAAAATTTCTAATTGGCACAAAGCACATTGTTCTATTCAGGGCTTCTTCGGTGCAGCAGAAGCAAAATATTGTTACGGCCAATCCGATTTCCTGCCCACACAAAAGTTCAAATCCGAAAATGCCCCCCGATTTGTTCCATTTAGTTCATTCCGGTGCCAGCGCCAGGAAAAGTTCAAGTATCGAATTGCACCTCCTCTCGGACCCCACTCCCATTAACTGCAGTGGCAACCATTTGCAGCATATTAAAACTGTGAGTCTTCCCTATGACACCGTTCCACAGCCATGCAGAATTGTTGTTCGCTTCTAAACAACAGCAAGATGAAACTGGACGAGAGCATATTACAGTTTTCATTAACAACATGCACTGCCTGTGTTCGAAGGATAGTGGCACTGTACTTGATAGGAAGCCCCAGGATTACTCCCCCTCCGTTGTAATCATAACCTAGGTTTTACTTCTTATTAAGAATCGAAACCAACGTGGACGAGTACTTGCTGTTTCTGAAATCAGGAAACCCTAAACCGACACAATGCTCTCCACGTTCGTTCTATAGATTCGTACAGCTCAAGGACCGACTTTACAGTGAAAAGCTTCTAAAGCTCTTGAGAGATCACAATTTCTGCCCGCCCTCTCCGGTGCCGGATCTTGACTTTGGTGAATTTCCTCTGGTAATAAATTCGAGCGCACTCCGGCTTCGTATTACGGCCAGAGTCAGGAATTTGAACCAGAGAAAAAGGCGACACCAGACGGGGAGAGCGAGAAAAAGCGAGTGATAACGAAACGAAGCTATCCGGGTAATCCGACGATACATGCATGCACTGACTGCCTGCCACCAACCAGCAATCCTTGTAAACACTTGTTCCTTTCCCTGGACCGGACCACGGTTGGTGGTATTTTTAGTACAAAATGAGTCAAAGGAATACCGTACTCCCCCGATGCTGCTGCTGCTGAAGGGTTAAAAGGAATAACGTAGAATAGGGAAGGGAGGGAGATTAGTTCCAGGTGGATGCTGTAATGCTGCAACCGAGGAAGGAGCGTAATTTTTGTATAGACACTGATGAAAATTCATGTTTAACTGTATGATTTTTTTTCTGCGGTACTACGAAGCGAGAAGAGGTTGAGTTGTAAAATAAAGGATGCGCACTCGGCCTCTTAATAAATCTAATTGTTGGAGGAGATACATGAGAGGCATCAAGACCAATTATTGAGGAAATTTCTGGATAGTTACGCACGTAATATCAAAAGAAGTGTTATCTAGAGAAATGCGTAGCTCAGTTTTGGAAAACAGGAAACCTATTTTAGTGATGACAGATTGGTAGACCATACTCCAGACGGTGATATTGGCAAAACAATCTTGGTTGTTCATTAGAGCTAGAAGGCATCATCAAGTGAAATGTGACGATCCAAGCACTTGTAGTCGAGTGTTAGAACAACACACTAAAAATTCTTAAAAGCGGGAGTGGAATTAAATAGAATTTTCTTCACACGAAAAAAAACCATTATAAAATAATAATTTGATATGCTCAAATGCCGTTGGAAACAACTCAACGGATGTAGAAGGAGCATCTTGAGGCATCAAGAGTGGACAGTAATGTTACCTAGAATGAAAGATATAAAGAGAAGATGTTGAAAGTTCCGTCAGTGTACGGTAGGTTGAAAGTATTGAAACTTTAGCGAAAGGGCATGAATAATGTAAAGGGCGAACACGAAATTATTGCGACACATTCAACAGGGCATAACTTTTTTACCATTGGGTAAAAATTAACCAAATTTTGCACACTTTCTCATTGATGTGTATTATTTACATGCTGTCAAACTCGACGTCGTGTTTTTCGATTCAACGAAAATGGAGGTGAACCAACGCGAGTCGAGAGAACAAATTCTTTCCAAACACCTGGAATTTCCTGACCTGTGGCACCGGCAGTTAGGAAAAATGTTGAACATTCACCATTCAACCGTCTCCAGAGTGTTGAAGCGGTTCCAGGAACGGTTGACGTTGGACCACGGCAAAGGAGCTGGAAGAAAACCGGGACCGGAGAACAAAAAGACGGAGGGAAAGGTGAAGCGGATGATCAAAGCAAATCCCAACGTCTCAAGCCGTGATTTGGCTAAAAAGATCGGCATGTCGCAGAGCTATGTCCAGAATGCAAAGAAGAGAGCTGGACTACATACATACAAGGTACAGAACTTCCCAAACCGCGATGAGCGGCAACAATCGACGGCTAAAACTCGGGCACGGAAGCTCTACGAGAAGATGCTGACAAAATATGGCTGCTGTGTGATGGACGACGAAACGTATATAAAAGCCGATTTTAAGCAAATTCCGGGGTTGGAGTTTTTCACCGGCAAGAGCAAGTTCTGTGTGGACGACAAATTTAAGAAGAAGAAAATGTCGAAGTTCGCCTCTAAATATCTCATTTGGCAGGCCATCTGCCCTTGCGGACTGACGAGTGAGCCTTTCGTGACAAAGGGCACAGTAAATGGCGAGATCTACAAATCTGAGTGCCTCGAAAAGCGCCTTTCCTGTTCTTGCAGCAGCACGACGAAGCTCCGCTATTTTGGCCAGATTTGGCATCATGCCACTATTCTAAAAGTGTCCTGGAGTGGTATGAGGCCAATTCTTTCCATTTTGTTCCAAAGGGCATGAATCCGCCAAACTGTCCGGAGCTGCGCCCGGTGGAGTAGTACTGGGCAATGATGAAGCGGGAACTTCGGAAGAGCAAGAAGACAGTCAGAGACGAGAAGGACATGTTAAGAAAATGGAAAAAAAACCTGAGAAACTGGTACCGGATGACACTGTAAAGACTTTGATGGAGGGCATCAAGCGAAAATGCGTACAATTTTACACACAATTGCGATGATAAATTGTCTTTTTGGCGAAACACATAACTTACAATCGTCATATTAAAACATAGGAAATAATTGAAATGTTTAAAAAAAAGGGATCAAATTTTATTTGTAATGCAAATGAACTGTACATCATAGATCAATTTCGGCATTCGTTTAGATAATCTTATTGAAATCCATCAATTTTCAGGAAATCCATAAATATTTCTTCAAATACATTCGTTTTAATTTTGTTTTTGTTGTTGTGCTCGCACAATTTCCGAAGCGCATTAATTGTCGGGTCTTATCGTACCAATATTCAACATAAAATCAAATGCGCATTTGATTTGGACCTTGATACGCTGTAAAAAACTCAATTTGTTTTGGATATTTTGCAATCAAATAAAATTTCCCACAACATTTGAACTTTTTTCTTACTTATTATTTGCTGCTAAATGAATCATAAAGAGCGGAAAATCGAACAAAGCACATAAAACAAAACCAACTTCGAAATCACAGTGAAGTTTGACAGCAGTGGCCATTCGGACGTATGCTGGTCTTCGTGGCAGCCAATAGGGTTTATGAAGGTTCTCTAGTGGTCATAACATCTTTCACTAGAACCTTTCAAAAATCATTATGGTCTTATTAGGGTTTTATAAACCTGTTTTCACAACCGTCTATAGGGTGAGCTATTTTGTGCAAATTGCGGCTTTAAAGAGGCATAGAGGAGGCGTTGATAGACAACACAGTTTTGAATGTAGTTTTATCAACAAAGCCAGGAGGAGTGCTATACGGCTGGAATTACTTAAAATAATTACTTGGGAAATCTACCGAGGCAAGTGTCTCCAATAGCGCCAGCTGCCCTTCCTGCGATTTACGGTGTTAGACTAGTACAGAGTAGTAACAATGTTGTTTTTGTGCCGGTAGATTTCAACCCACCGAACTCGCCGGAACTTCATACCATTGAGAAGTTTCGGGACATCCTGAAGGCCAAACTTCGTAAAACACCTAAACTATTCGAGCTTTAAAGAAACAGTGGATAAGAGTATCAAAAGAAGCCCACTTTTGCCCAAAACCTTAAGAGAAGATTTCCTTTTCAAACAACATCAACTTAAGAATTGTATTAAGGGAAACATGTCAATATTTGGTGACCATAAACCAATGAAGAAGAAACCTAACCATAACGTTTGCTCCCCGAAAGTTCGAAGAAAATCCGACTTAAAAAGTTTTGCGACCACTTTTGGGTGTTTCATTTTTTTAGAGTACAGCCTTTATTAGGGACTGCCAGTGACACCGAAGACCTCGTTCGACGAAGCCCATATGCTTTGGAATGTTACTGAAAATTAAGGATGGAAATTTGGTTTTTGTGGTGTTAATTTATCTGGTTAACAAGCATTTCGTGTAAGTACTTGTGCTTTTGGGTCCACACTTTTTGGCCCTTTAGGACGTCTAGATGGATAAGCATCCTTAATATTGGTTGACTTTCAACGGATATTGTACTCCAAGGAAAACCATCTACACTTGTGAGTGACCTCAACAGTCCACACTTGTGAGTGACCCAACAGTGATATAAATAAGTTCTAAAACTCGCTATCTAACGTGCCTTGTATTCCACGGCTTATAAAACACCCGCACTTGTGAGTGGCCTGAACAGCATCTTACTGATGGTTGAAATTGGTTCTCAAACTAGCTATTTTAATGTGTCTTGTATTCCACGAAAATAAACACACGTGAATCACTACTGTTAGTTCAAATTGTTTCTCAACTAGAAATGTTACGTATTTTTGTTTTTCTTCTTCCGGGCTTGTTTGAAACTCATCAAACGAGTTTTGGCCTGCTTTTCAACCAAGTGTTCTAAGCGCACTTCCCCAGTTATTATTTGAGAGCTGGTTTTGCCAACCCCAATGCATGAATTTGTATATTGTGTGGCAAGCCCAGGGAAGTCGAGAATTTTTTCAACCCGATAAATTCCTAGACCGGTTGGGAATCGAACCCGCCGCCGCCGGCTTGGTAGATCGTGCGTTTACCAACTACGTTATCCGAGGCCCCCACACGTATTTATTTTTTGCTATCCACACGTACGTATTTTTGTTATTTTTTGAAATAAACCAACTGCATCCAACCAACAATAAGGTTTAAATCGGTTCTCAAATTCGAAATTTTAACGTATTTTTGTGATCTATTGAAATAAGCCACTCATTCTTGTGAGTGCTTCAACAGCATCCTTCCTATTGGTTTAAACCGGTTCCCAAACTCGATGTTTTAACGAATTTTTGAATTCTGCAGAAATAAACCGCAGTGTGAGTAGCCCCAACAGCATCCTTACTGATGGTTTAAATCGGTACTAAAATTTGAGTTGTTGTAGTATGCATCTCTGTACAGAAAATAAACCGGGAACATAGTAAAATATCTTATTCGCTGCCTACGTCAGTTGAATTAAGCACACTATTTACCAAAACGGATCCTGCTACCAACCATTCAATCCAACATCCCAGTGATTTCTCGTCGAAGTGCAATGGACTCCGCGGCTTTCTTCAAAGAGATTTCCAAGTCAACCCATTCCCTATTTGACCCGCATTTGGACGTGGTCGGCGCCAGTATTACCTATTATAACATTGAGACCGCCTGTTCTTATACATGGAAGATGTATGTTAGTCCCAAACATAATTTGTTGGATCTCTGTTTAAATACCGGCAATAACGGAGTAGCAGCAACGGGTGGTCAATCATGCTCATATTAATCTATCTGGCTAACGTACAATTTGTCCACCAATATTGAAGCACCATTTCATCATAATCGCTACCGAAAAGAAAACATCTCAAACACTCACCTAACGTTCTATCTAAATGGTTGACAGTTAGTAGTTGTGCCACTTGTGAAGCGCTTGTTCTTTTAACTGGTGCTTGGGGCTTACGCACTAATGAAGTCTGTTCAGTTTATCAGAAGTCACATTGTACTCAACAGATGGCAGTAGTGTAATTAGCCTTTTTCCCTATGACAAAACTAAATATCTAACAAATCAAATGGTTGATTCTCAATCTTAAACTACATGTCAGTATAATTTAAGTTTATCTATGAATATTACTTTTGTCAAAGCTATTCTTAATTGTCAAAGCTACATCAGGACTATTCAGGAAGCGGTATCAAACATTTCTTTCATTTCAGCATCGACTAACTTCTCTTAAATAAATACATGTCTTCTTTAGCATTTTAAGTTTGTTGCTTGCTTTCAACTTGATGTTTTAAATGCACTTCCACAGCTATTAATTGAGAGCTTTCGATACCAGGTATCATTTTTGCATTAGTATGATTGTGTGGCAAGTAATATAATATCACCCTATGCCCAAGAAGTCAAGATATTTTCCTTAACTAAAAATTCCTATGCCAGACTGGGAATCGAACTCAGCCAACTCCAGCATGGTGTTGCTTTGTGCATGCACCTTTACCGAGTGAGCTAAGGGAGAACCCTTAAATAAATACATACTACATACTAACACTGGGCAATGTGAGGGACCATCAGGGCACCCGATTGAAGCACTCCGGATGGGGAGAGTGGGAATGTCAATAGTTTTTTAATAGAGGGCGAACTCTTCTCCACACTTGTTGGAGCATCCTCATGTCAACTAGAAAATGAGAAAAAATATTAGTATTTTCCATTCAACTGCATCTACCTTCATTGTTTATCTTGACAGATACGCGTATTTCGTCTGCAATGTGCAGACTTCTTTCGTGTCGTGTACTAATATTTGACTAGGTTTTATTTACTAATTGTTCAATCTAGCTATAGAAGGAAGATTCTTTATATACATATAAGTGATATTGCCTATGTGTGTTCCACTTAACACGTTTTTGGCCCTTCATACAATGGCATGATGAGAATAGTCAAAACATGATAAATTCAAACAGAGAGGAGACCCTTTTGCTGTCTGGCTTGGTTTCCGTGCTACAATGAGTGTGATGATGACTCAACACTGTCCCCCGTAGATAAGAAATTAGATTGGACATATTTTTTTAAGGAATAAAGTGTTCCGTGTTATACATTCCTCACAAATAGTGCAATGTTTTGCCAATTCATGAATAGGCAACCCTCTGAGTTTTGGGATCATTTCAGGAAATGAACCTATCCTCACACATAAAGCCTGTCCACGTTAAATTTTAGACACACACAAAAATCTACACATACTTCAACAACCGATTGTTTATTTCACATAAGAAACAGCTGATTTAGATGTTTATCCTTCTTATTGTAAAATTCTCGAACTCGCATTTGGCGAAGGTGTACCCCTTTTAAATCGTTCACGTGCAGCAGTAAAAGAAGGACATGAGATCTTCCTTACTTACATTTGAAGTCTGTGATAGGAAAATTCTTGGCAATTAGTAAATTTTCTCCTTATATTTGCGTTACTTTCAATACATAGTTTTAGGTCAAAAATTAACAATTTTAAATATTGGAATCGAAGCGTAGTAAAATGTCCGATCGATTGGTGCAAATTTTTTGAAAATCTTTGGAGAAACGACTAAGATATTAACGCTCTAAATCTGACCACTTTTCGTGACGGTCGAAACTCGATTTTTTTGAAATTGTACCCCAGTGTAGACAACAAATACGCACGTCTAGTTCAAAAACAAAAAACAAAAATATGTTGGTGTTTTATCAACGTTGACTTGTATTGCTGGCTGGATGCTTGTTAGCTATACACTTTTTTTACACGGTTTGTTATCCGCAAAAAGTAATCATATGGCAGTTTTTCAAAAAAAAAATCACAGTTTTTGGTGTAAATACTTAAAAAACTGCATTTTGACCATTACATGGAAAGATAACGCATACAAACCAAAACGAAGCAAAATAAAAAGTTTAAGCATGTGAATTTATCAACACTATTTAGTCTTTTTTTACACGGTTCCAAACTAAAAGTGGAACGTATCCCCCGTACAAAAAAAAACCCTTTGTGTACTTGGCACAGTTGATTTGGCCTCTTTCAGCGATTTTTCAAATTCGCCGTGCGTGTGCCATGTCTTGGTCAAAATTTGGAAAAACTACCATATGATTACTTTTGGCCCAAAACGTAAAATGAGAATTGAATTAGGTTGATAGATAAGTTGTTCAGTTCTGGAGTTATCGCCGAAAACAACCCGTGTAAAAAAAACCGTGCTATAAAAACCTTTGTATATTTTGCTGTTCCTGCCCGTCTAAAAACTAAATGCACATTTTTCAATAGCAATAGAATAAATATGACACTTAAAGCAGACAACTTGAGAGAAAAACGGGTTTCAAACAGGGTTTCTTGTGATAGATACGTTATGAGCTTAAGGCGGTTTATTATTTTGAATTTTTCAGAAATTAATGACATAATCGTTATCAGAGAATGGTATTGATTGTACAATACTAATGTTTAATTAATAGAGGTATGATACTTAGATTTAATTAACAAAAAAATAAACTTGACTGAAATTCTCGATACCCCCAGCGTGCCCAGTTAATTGGACAACCTTCAGAGACATTGTTCTTCAATCACCACGAACATTTTAGTCCTTATTATTTTTTTTTTCTAGCAGTGTCTACCGCTCAATGCCGGATTTTCATTTGTGGCATTCCAGAACACTTTTAGCGACAAGAGTCGGTATGTGTATGGCCCCTCTGGCTGGCTGCTCAGTGACTGCAATTTTGCAGCACGATAATAACAGACAGAAGCAACTCCCACCTATCTACGGAACGTGAACAGCAGCAGATTGCCAATGCCAGGAAGAAACCCATTTTTCGTCCTTGCTCCTCTCATCCGCCCGACAACGACAAGCGAGGGTGTAGAATACGGCGCGCATTTACTGTTTACCTCTTCATATTGCACCAACACTCACCGTTCGGTAGTGGTGGATGAAGCCCGGAAGATGGGAGAAAGTGAAAAACCTCTCTCGGAACGCTCCCACCACCTGGCGGAAGATGCATTCATGCGCGATGCCTTTGCAAAAAAAAGAGGATCCTCCAGTTGATCTACAGATCTCAATGAGACTGGGAAGAGCACAAACTAAATGGAATCTCGCCAGGGAAGTGCACCACGATACGCTGCAACAACCACAGAAAATAAAACTTGCAGCACATTCAGGTGCCTTTCTTAAGCGAGGTTAGAGATTTTACCATCGCCATGGTTGCGTCCTACGTGCTTGCCGGTGGTAGAGCAGCAAGTACAGCCAGAAAGAACCGCATTCATTTAGACTCTCTTCAATAGCAACTACCCGTGACGGTGTAGGATTGAGGAAGCCGGAAAATGAATGACTCGTTGCCATTTGTCCTCGACTACTTTGTCAACGTACCTTGAGCTGAAGTGTCTTTTATTCCAGTGCTAGAGCAAATGATTCTTCTCCTTTTTCAGTAATGCTGCCTAGTGCGGCAAGAGGAATTAACGCCACTGTTGAGCCACATGGCGGCGGCACGGAAGAGAGTGAATGCACAATTCAGTAATGCTACATCAAAGTGCAGTTTACAGCTTTCCAGCAGCAGCAGCAGCAGCAGGCAACGGCGTCGAAAATGGCAAATGGATAGTCAAACTTTTAATGCGCCACTAATTGGCAATTAGAGAGCTGGAAAACGCTAGTTGAGAATGATAGTTTTGACTTTGAAGAGAATTTTAGAAAGAGGCGTGGTGGGCACTGCGTGTGTTTCTATGCTGTAGCACGCAATTGAATAATGAAGGGCTTTACTGTAGCGAGAGGGGTTTTAGGTACCATTAATGGAAAGTACTTCTCGAAACGGAACAAAAACAGATCAATTGAGCCCGGCGTAGTAACGCCGCACGAAAAGTTGTGCTGGTAGGTTCGCGGGAACTCAAATTCCACGCTACGGGTTGCAAATTACCAGTGAACCAGAGCTTCCTACCAGCGAAGATGAATCTGCTGATTCGATGTCGAAAATGCTGCGCACGTACACCACCCACCGACAAATCATATTAGTGTAACGCATGAATGTAAGAGATGTACCCGGGGGTTATTCAGTGCAAGAAAACCTATCTTCAAACCACTAATTTTCCCCATCCTACTATAACTGTGATTCTGAATCATGCATCAACGGGCTGGCTGCGGCTCAGACTGCATGCGAGGTGTTGCGTTGCAGCATTTTGCTGATTGGATGTGGACTATCCGACCCAGGAACTGCATGCATACGTTTCGATGATAATCCGGTGTAGGTGGGTTGGCAAAGCCTCAAATATTATTCGATACTTTGTTTATCGTTGTTTCAGGATCCCGCTGGCTGGTAGGATGCGGTCGCGGATGGGTGGATGAGGTAATAAACAGCAGCATCCGGGTGTCCGGTGGCACAGGAAAGGCGAGGACGATAATCTAGCAAATGGGCTAAAACTCAGAAGTTATCTGGTGAGATCTGAAACGTGGTTCAAGTATGCATCGTTCGACTTTAGAACGTTGGGCGAAGCATTTCAGAGTGATATAAATGACACTTGCATGATGGTTGTGTCAGATTTAAAGACACACCCTATCTGTTGTTTCAGTCATTGTGCACCACATGAACTCTATTTTTGTTTAATTATAATATTGAATTTTTGAAATGCCCAAGCATCTGAAGAACTTCTACCAACCGAGAATTTATTTTCGTTTTCATTTCGCGGCGTTTGGTGGTTGCAAGTCAGTAAAATCGATTAATCACAATTCCGTTCTGGGGTGTTCCGATCAAAATTTGGTCAAACAGTAACAGCCCCATATTGTTCGATTGGGCGGAGCACTGGCGTGTTGGGGAGGGTTCTTATCCTTGGGCACGTTGTTGGCAACTCTCCACTACATGGCCTTTTTCCGTAATGGTAAGATGCCAAATCCGGTCAAAATAGAACGGAGCAATTGTGTCGCTTCAGGAAAGACAGTAAGACGTTTTGGTAGGCGCTCGCTCAGATAAATTTCCTGGTTGACGGTTCCGGTCTTAGTGCAAACGTTGCTCTTCAAGCCACAGGTACAGATGGCCTGCCACACCTGATATTCCTCTCGCGATCTTTGAGAGTGCTTGAAAGTATCTGCCACCTTTCCCCGTCCGGTTGCCGTATAAAATTCCGTCAGGAAGCTGTTTGATGTAGGTTTCATCGTCCTGTTCCACGCAATCAAACTGCGTCAGCATCGTCGTGTACAACGTCGTGAACGTGCTTTGGCCGACGTGTTTTGTTTATTGTCGCGATTTAGAGTCACCACTTTCTTGGAAGTCGACAGTCCAGCTCGTGTTTTAGCTCTATTCACGGTAGAAGGCGCCACTCCCAGCTTTCTCGATCAAGCTTTCCTGGCTGTCGACAAACGTTCACCGAACACTTTTAATACGTTGGTAACAGTTGATTTAGCCGCATTCAACAATTTCGCCAACTTGGCGTGAAAGTAGTTTGGATTTTCGCCATGCACGTGCAAAATTTTGATGCGTTAGCTTCTCTTCCTTCGACGACATTTTGATAACTTAAGTGCTAAACTCAAAATCAAAATAGAGGCATGATGCTAACCACACATATTCAATATGAGGGTGTGCAATATGTTTTAATGCACGATGAAAAGTGCATCAAGTTTAGATCGACCAAATTTTGCAATCAAATTTTTCAAGTGTTCAAAATTGTATGGAAGCAAAAGTAGATAATTTTTAAGGTAAAAATTGAACAACTTATGCTAAGTGAACCTTAATGAAATGTTAACGGAAACATTTTTTAGATTTTTCTGACCAAATGGCGGTTAAAGGACGTCATTCTGTTTAGTCGGAGAGAGTTATTAGCGTTCAAAACCATTCACTTTTGCGTAACGCTCATTTTTCAAAATTTAGAAATTACACCCGGTATAGAAAAGAGAAACGTAGTCTTACGTTAAAAAATTAAATAGAATAGATTAATTCCATTGCAACCCAAAAATCCATTGACTTGTGGCAATGTTGCGAATGAGCTGCAGCAAGCATTCCTTATTATTCTCTTCACTCTTTCGGGAATTGAATTGAACTGATCCGTAGATTTCCAAAAGTGTGAAGCTTCTATGAAAATACAAAATTTCTTTTGTTACGCATATTTTGTATCAAAGTTGCATAACGACTTGCAAACTTCACCTAACTGTTAGATTATCTATGTTCTGAGGGCTAACATCTATGACCATCGGGAGAAGTAACTTATTGAATCTTCCGATCCGCTATAAGCATCTTGCTATGATGTACCAGGTACAAATTGAAAGTCTAACCAGGTGTCTCCACTATCATTTTCTGTCTTAACATTTGTGCCACTGTCAAAGAATAAGGTAAGTGGAGATACATATGTTAGATGTTAAGACGGGTTTGTTGAAACCTTTTTTTGGACAGAAATTTTAGACTTTTAAGCAGACATTTTTTCAATACACTTAACGAAATCGAAAACAATGCTGCAAAAATTGTTAATTGATTGAACTGCACGATCGTGTACTGCAATTGTTTCAATTTGTTAAAAAATGTCTAAACAAATTTAAACAAATCTGTGCCCAGCATCGAAAAAATGTCAGGTTCTTTGCCATATGTTAAGATGGATCCCTTAAAATGCTATGTTAGTAGAGACATCGGGTAAGAAAAACAAAGACCCTGCGTCGGGCATCAGCTGTGAACGGTTGTGTCGATGCTTTGTTTCGCAACATTTTGTTATCGGGCATATCACGTTTTGTATTGCTTCGGTTACCTATTGTACGGTGGCACGAGTGTTCGGTAAGGTGAACACAGAGAAAAACAATAAAGCTACCACCCAGTGAGAGATACTGCAAGCGCTGCCCGCGAACGGTTGAGACTTCTAGTCAAGTTTTTTCTTTCGTTGCACAGTGATCGTGATTTTTCAAGATAAATCTCGTTTCGATACTGTTTTTTTACCTGTGATTTTCATTTGAGCGCGATTGTTTGAAACACTAATTGTATTCGTTGCTTTTTCTTTCGAATAGGACGAGGTGAAAATATTTACCGGACACCTTAGCGCTATTCTTGTAGAAACAAAAATACATCCTTTAGCATCACAGAAGACGGCTTGCCATATCAAATGAAGATTGAACATCATCAACAATTTCCGGTGAGATCTATCTGATTGTAACTAAATTTTAACAATACTGCATAATACGTGCCATCCTCTAAACATAATATTGATATTATTAACATACATTTGATGATGGAAGTTTGTGCGCAATACCACTAACCATTTGATGTTTGTACTGCGTTTTGCGGGCTTGTTGTGAGTGAAAGTGACCTCGGAATAGACGTGAGTAACCAGGCATTCTGAAATGAGTCACTGTAACATAACAGAACTATTACCCTTCAACTCCCGGAGTAAACATGTTTATAGTATCGAACAACTGCAAACATTTCTCGTCCATAAAAAAAAACATGTCGAACGACAGTTGTTTCATTTTCTTGCTAAATATTGTTCTTTCACATTAACGCCAATTTAACTTTTAATTTCTGAACTTCAAGCACTTCCTGTATACTACGGGATCCGCTCTATTTATCTACTGGGTGTTTTTTTTATCTAGGTGCATCCAGCTTTTGGACAGCACTACACTCACCTAAAATTTTCTGTTCTTTTTTTTCGAATGAAAACATTTGCCAAAGAGGTAAGTTCCTTTTTCAGACCTATATAAAGTCCGGCACTGTCGAAGCCCAAGATCGAAACATTTTAGGATGTTATGAGATATGTGGGTCAAGTTGCCACACTTTGATCTACTAAATATTCATGGTACTAAATGTACCAAGTATTCATTACATAACATATAATGGGGAAAAGGAGGGACCATCAGGGCACCAAAATTAAACTATTTCGATAGGGAGAATGCGACTGAATCCTCACTGTAGCAACATTTTGCGAAACGAGGGCGGCCTCTTCGATCTGATCTATTGTGTTTATTCTGCCAATCGACGGCTCGATTCTAGTGTGATTCTAGTGGAAACATGCTTTGGGAAGGAGATTCTTTTCCCTATCCTAGCGTTTCATGTTAGTTCCTCAGCTAACGGCCCAAACTTTTTGACTCTTCATATAGGAGCTTGATGATCATAAACAACAATAGAATCCTGATAAAATCTGATCTGATCTGATAAACCTGATAAAAATTTCCAGATAATTCCACTGTTATGTAAAGGTGCCTTGTTACAATAGAAAATTGGGTCAATATTTGAAAGAAGTCTCTCAAATGCGATCGTACAAATGTTGACCTCTGCGGTTCGTGTATAGATGAGATACAAACTATTGGTTGATGAAAAATAATGGAGCATGCCATGAGCAGAATCGTTTGCGTATTCATCAACTGGCAGGAATACGTTGTTTTAGAGTATTAATTTTGTCTCGCTAAGTTGTTGTTGTTGTTTCGAATTTACGATACTTTCAGCCTGAGGCTGGTTCGTCACTCCTGCGAGACGACCTAGACCCTCCATATCAAGACCCTCCATATCAATATCAACACATGGGCCGGGACCAACGAAGAAAGACTTGTTCAGAGTTTTTTCGTCTCAGACAATCTCATCGGCGCCGACTGGAATTGACACCAGACCGATCGGGAGGAGAGACAACCAAGCTTATCACTACATCACTGGCGCTGTGAAATTTCAATGCTGCAGTGTTTGACAAAGTTTGACACCTGTATTGATAGTAGTTTTTTCGGTCTGGGCCTTGATGCAAATTCGTAGCGGCAAATCTGTCATTTTTGGATTCCAGTTACCTTCACTGCAAACTCTCTTACGCGTTTAACCACCATTATAGTCCTAACCGTTGGGTGAGGTCCATGTCTTTGGTTGATTTTGTACATACCCGTCTCCTTGTTTTTTTTAATGGTTTCGGAAAATATATGTCTCGCTCACACCGATGTGTTCAATCTCACACTGTCTATTTTTTTCAAATACAGGTAAATCTACTACCAGCTCTCGTTTTGTGTCCATGTTTTTAGCGTAACCAAAACAATCTTCCAAAACAAATCACATCTGTCAAATGCCAGATGATTACACGTACAATGGAAAACATGCACACGTCGGTTAACAAAACTGTACAAGAAATACACTGAGACAAAAAACACTGACAGACAACCTTTGCCACCCTGTAGTCTTTGTCAATCTTTACATTGGAATTCGATTGAATTTCTCTGCAAACCTTTTGAGGAATTTGTAGAACCATGATGGACCATAAAACTTGTGAGATATTCGTTGGAATATTAGAAAATGTATAGAAGTTTTATAAATTCTTCAGAACCTCAGGGATATCCTTCGAATTTTTGTTTAGCCAAGTTGAAGAAGACTGTAGAAGTTCAGTCAGTTGATCTTTATTGATCTAAGATACCTGTACAAGATTAAAAACCCAATGAACTTCTAGAAGCCAGTTGAACTTTCGAAAAGCCCGTGAAGAAATTCACATAATTTCAAATAAACTATACGGAAGTCCAGCGAATGTACACCCTAGTAGCCCACTTGTTACGAATTGGGTGAAGTGGCATCATTAAGTTTGAATTAGATGTTTTCAAATTGAAGCCACAATTAATTTGCTGCAACCTGTTTTGACCGTTGTGTGCTGCTTGGAGGATAGCATGTCTTAAGACTTTTCAAAAGAAATCTTCTTGACAAATGCCAGTCTGAACTCTATTCAAATGTCCTTTATTTGTCGGTGAAAATTATTGAAAACCAATCAAATTTTTCAAGTGTTCAAAAAGTGGATTTCAGTATTTTGAGAACTTTGTTTATTTATTGAGAAATCAATATAGAAATTTTGGAGAAGCCTTTTGAGAATTCTGAAACTTTTTTGCCACCCTGTACATACTTTTCCTAACTGCATTAAAAATGCAAGGAAGAATGCGAAAAAGCTATTGAAGGACTCTAGGCTCCGTTTGACCCGTAATATCTCACCTCAAGAAATCCAAACAACAACGATGCTACTTGCTCATCAACATTCAAACAACACCAACATAGACCGTTCGCGTGTGTGTGCCGCCAATTCCAACATGTTTGGTTCGAATGATAAGCTTTAGAGTTTACCACAAAGCACCATGGAAACGACGTGGTGGCAACATCGCACATCAGCATCACTGCGAAACAATGGATTGCCAATGTTTTGTTGTTTGCACGATACAACAATTGTGTAATTCAAAATCCTCAGCTCATTTGCAAGGCAACTGCATCCTCTGGTATGGTGGAGAACTGACAGCAGGAGTGGAGCGCACTATTATTCTGCAAATAATAATGGTTTCGAATTCCGAACAAGTGATAATGAAGCACCATTGCAAACGAAACCGATACGCATCGAATTCTATGCCAGCCTGCAACGCATCTCGAAGCTTCAGACAGCGCTATCAATTATCGGGACGAGCAATGACGGGAAAATAATCCTACCGTGGAAATCAGCAGAAGCAGTTGTGTAAACTTTTCCCAGTTAGCTCCCGGTACAATCGAACAATACGCTTCGGAATCGGGATGAGTATTTGCACGAATTTTCAGCTTTTCAGCTGATTCGTTATCATAATGATAATGATTTGTTAAAACACTGCCGCCGCCTAAACAAAGCAACCGACATACCCTCGGATTTCGAGAACCGGGAACCGAGATGAGCCAGCGTAAATGGCATCATGTTTCAGAATGGGCCAGGGCCAATTGTTATCACACATCCTCCACCCTGGTGCTCCTTGTGGCATTGTTGCAACGCGTAAGAGAAGTGGTATTTGCGGACGTAGGGTGCGCTTGTGTGTTTATATCCGCTCGAAGGCAGAAAGCAGAAGCATTTGACACAATGGCGCAATAAATGGGCAAACAGCAAATATACTGCCGGGTTGTTGTTCCGAAGCCGAGAGGAATGCCGTTTTGGGTTCCGGAACGATGGGTAGGCCAATGGGTGATTACTTCGAAAAATTTAAACTGTAGACATGTTTGAGCTTTATTTAAATTCTCGGCACCTAACTATAAGAGGATGCTTCTATGATTTTTTTAAGAGCCTTATCTACAAGGCTTCTATACAATAACTTCAATGATTTTTCTATGAAGGAAGTATGGAGCATGGTCCAAATTAGTCTCAAAATTGATAAATTCCTGAAAAAAAGTGTACTTCCGATGAACTTTGTCAGAATATTCTGGAGTTTGAACAGACCTTTAAATAGATTTCCTCCATATTTTATGAACCACCAGCCAGATCTTCAAAAGCAGTTTCTAGTGATTTGTTTATGTGCTTCCTGTAGATTTCTTCTAACTCTTTTTGTGGACTTTAAGATTTTCCAGTAAGCTTCCTCCAGTTTTTTCAAAGGTTAAACTTGGCATCCTTCCTGATAAATGATTCAAACTCTACTCATGAGCTTTCTTCCCGCAGCTGTTCAGCACACTTCTAGGTTTACTTGTTATTTACCTTTCTTTTCTGTAAGAAACACATACTTCTTTGGTCTCGAAAATCACGTCCATCCTGAGGTTACTTTCTCAGAAAATAAGCCCTGCACGTTAACATTACCGACATCATTTGGACAAACGTACTGTAATACACATCCAGATTTGGAAATTTGAAATTTCCAAACCAGACACGTATTTTTTGTTATTTGAAAATAGGTTTTTGTAATATACTTAAAATCAGATAGATCTCACCAAAGACACTTATTTGACCATTAATTGTATGCACTAGATTTGCAACCAGCATTACGAAAACGGAGCGTGGTATGTATGTTGGCTCCGTTCGTTGCTTCCGACCAGTGCTGTAAAATGCCATTTCGTGCAATTGGATAAATTTACCATAGTACAACAGCAGAATTCATGAATATAATGTATGATGAAATTGTAGATCTTGACATGTTCTAAAACTTTGTCAAACGGTGCATTGCCCTAACTGGTATATAGAAAGTGTTATATTCACTGTTATATTCAAATGATATTCATTGATGAACATAATTTGAATATTCAGATATTTCACTCTCACGTCTTAGGTTTAACAGTTAGAACAATACATTGTGAATAAAATTTATGAAACTAATTAAGCAGCACATTTTTTGCATACATTCTATGGTGAAATCAGCTTCTGGAACAAGTTTTTGGTAAATTTAGAGCATTGTGTCGAAATGACTATTTACAGCACTGCTTCTGACCAACAAATGGTTGTTTTCTTCATTGCACTGGTCTACGTTTTATCACAAACATTTTATACACTCAACACTCCACAAAAATCGAAGTGAAAAGTGACAAACGAACGGCAATAATAATCATCAATTCACTTGCGACAAAGCGCAAAAACACTTGTCCTAGAGGGAAGTTTCTTCAAAAATGGACCGGGAATGTTCAGATTTTGCCACACCACACTATGGTACGAATGGACAATCTACGAGGTCTATGCAAAATCGTTTGTCCTCTTTTGTCCCCTTCAGGAGAAAAACTCTTTTTGAATTGGTATCAGCAGCATCAACAATTATCATCAAAGAGCGAAACAACGTGAGTTTTTTAATGAAAATATTTGTATTTTAATATGAAAAAAAAAATATTATTTACATCACAGAAAAAAACAGACACAGCACTTTTAACATTTTGCACTACAAATCATCGTCACTAACACTCCTGCGCCATCTGTAAAGCACACTGTGATGGATGATAAGGCCGAAAAGATGGCGGTAGTGTGCTTACGTCAAACGTACACTCCCGTTTCATTTTACTCAATGTTTGAGTACAATTGTATACTTTTTCTTTTACTATCAATTTTCGTTAAAAAGTGGATCAACTAAATTTTTGAGTAGATTTTCTTTTAACGAAAATTGAGTAACATTTCCGCGAGAGAAAAAAAAAAGTATACAATCACCCACCACAGTGTGCTCAACAGATGGCGCAGGAGTTTTAGTGACAATGATTTGTAGTACAAAATGTTCAATGTGTTGTGTCTGTTTTTCTGTGATATAAATAATAATAAATAAATGGAAATGGGTTCATATAAATATATCAACATTTTCATAAAAAAAACTCACGTTGTTTCACTCTTTGATGATAATTGTTGATGCTGCTGATCGAAAATTATGCAGAAAAAATGCAATCCAATTTTAACATGAGTTTTTCTCCTGAAGGAGACAAAAGGGGACAAACGATTTTGCACAGATCTTGATGGAAGTTTGTACTTCCAGTGTACGTATTCCGTGTTTACAATTATGTGCAAATAGGGAGTAAGATCTCTTGCAAAAACGTATTTTTTTTACACTTCAACCTCTACAACTTTTTAATATAATAACTAGCAACTATCTTGTATTTTAAAAAATTGCGTCATTTTCTGCCCTAAAAGTCATCCCTACAAAATTTTCCAATTCAAATTGAAATTTAAAAAAATTACAGCGAAACACGATTTTTTAAGTCCTACGCTAAGGATAGTTAGAAAAACTGTTATAAAACGATACGTAGATGGAATAGAAATAAAATTTGTTGAGCAAAGTTTCATTATATTAAAATATCTACAACTCTATACAAGCGAAAAATTCTTTAAATTAGAAGAATAAAAAAAAATATTATCGATATATATAAAAATGGATTTCTGTCTGTCTGAACCTAATAGACACAAAAACTACTGAACCGATCGGCGTGAAATTTTGTATGCAAGGATTTTTGGGGCCGGAGAAGGTTCTTATGATAGTTAAAGACCCCTCCCTTCTCTGGAAAGGGGCGCTTCCATACAAATGAAATACTCATTTCTACATAACTCGAGAACTAATCTAGCAAAAAAGAAACGAAATTAAGCATGTGTGAGTTTTTGAAAGCAAGAAAGGTTTCTATGATGATTTCAGATTCCTCACCGTGCTAAAAGGGGGGGAAGGCTCCCATATAAATGAAATAGAATATTCTGTATAACTCGAGAACTAATCAAGCAAATGGAACCAAATTTGGCATGTGGAGGTTTTTGAAGATAAATACTGTTTCAATGCTGAATTGAGACCCCTCCTGTTTCTGAACGGGGGGGGGGGGGGCTCCCATACAAATGAAACTTAAATTTATGCATAACTCGAGAACTAATCAAGAAAATGGAACCAAATTTGGCATATGGAAATTTTTGAAGGAGAAAAATGTTTCTATGATGATTTGAGACCCCTTGCACCTTCTGAAAGTGGAGGGGGGGGGGGGGGATCTCCCATACAAATAAAACACAATTTTTTGCATAATTCGAGAACTAATCCAGCAAATGGAACCAAATTTAGCATATGGAGGTTTAAAAGGAGAGAAATGTTTCTATGGTGGTTTGAGACCCTTCGGCCTTCTGAAAAGTGGGGTGGGCAGGGGGGGGGGTTATCCCTCGTACACATGACACACAAATTTCTGTATAATGAGAATTGTTTATATGGTGATTTGAGACTCTTACGCCTTCTGGAAGAGAGGAGAGCGGGGGGGGTTCCCCTACAAATGAAACACAAATTTTTGTATAACTTGAGAACTAATCAAGCAAATGGAACCAAAATTGGTATGCGGCGTTTTTGGAATTCATTCATTTTGTTGCAGGCGTAGCAACGCTCGCACTGGGATCAGCTAGTTTTAACATAAAAGGACCACCCTAGTCACCACTCAAACCAAAAGTTAGATCTTACTTTTTAAATAAAATCTTCTGAAGACATCATGTTAATGGTTTTTGAGTTATCGTTTTTTGTCGCGAAATTTGTCCATTCGTACCGATGATACCCCGTTTGGCATACGGATGTTTGGCCGAATGTACGTTTGGCATGAAGATGTTTGGCCGAATTTACGTTTGACCGAATGGATGTTTGGCCGAATTGAGAGAGAAGATACTTTAAAAGTATCTCACATAAGAGTTTTCTACCGGGCAAGCGCTTGAATCATAAGTTCGCTTTTTGATACGGGAATACGATTCGTCAAATATGCAGTGCTTTATTTCGTTGATAGTACTCCAAAGAACTGCTCATGTTTGAAAGAAGGAACGATCTCACAAAGAGTTATAAACCAGGCAAGCGATTGATTCAGAAGTTTGCTTTCGAATACAGGAATATGTATCGTCATAGAAAGCCCATGTGCAAAGAATCAAAAGAAGGAATCTCTCGGAGGAACTATATATTTCTTCAAGATTATAAAAAATAATGACCCATTCTGTCCACCTGTTAATTTTTGCCTCTTGCCTCTTGCCTCCACCTGTATGTTTATGAACATAAAAAAATGTTTTAGTGATTTTATATAGTTGACATTTTATTCAGAATGCTCATTACTGCAAATGCGCATACATATTGATAAACTCTACGTGTATTAAGTCTAGAATATCGGGATGCTATTTAATGCAATCGAGAATTTTTTTGGTTCCTTATTTTCTTTTTTAGATCTAATGCGTTTGAAAATACTTTTTTAGATTCTTATTTCCTTTTCTCTGCAATACATTTATGCTACCAGACAATTTTCGGTCAAACGTCCATTCGGCCAA
This sequence comes from Aedes japonicus, assembly GCA_034211315.2. Classification (NCBI taxonomy): domain Eukaryota; kingdom Metazoa; phylum Arthropoda; class Insecta; order Diptera; family Culicidae; genus Aedes; species Aedes japonicus. The sequence continues at coordinate 155,229 of JASCZW010001265.1, forward strand.
ACATCCATATGCCAAATGTCCGTATGCCAAACGTCCCGCCTCATTTGTACCATAGTGCACCAGTGAAAATAACTTATTCAGAACTATTTTGGCGAACTTTTCAATAGCAATTTCGTTCTAAAACACGATATTTTCTAAATTTTTCATAATTATTTACTAGCATACTCTTATCTTCATTTTATTTTTGGTATACGCGGCAAATCCGATTTTTCGAGCTCTGCTGCAACATAATTGGGAAGGAAATCTGCGAGATGTTACCAGAGTGTTTAGACGTTTTCTGTCGTTTTGATTGTGATTGAAAAGTTGTGTTTTTTTATCATACAGAGCTCGAAATCTCAAAATATGGTTCAACTTTAGAATTTTAAAGATAGGAAGCTACTTGAGTAAATTCTCCATCATTCTTATTTCGATCTGATGAAGTTTACCATAATGGCATTCAACCCAAATACGGATAACCAACTGTAAGAATATTGGAAATGAAGTACTTCTAAAATCATTTTTAACCATCTCACTTTTGACGACAAGTTTACCAATGTTATAACAATGGATTACCTTTTCTATGGCAGGCATTGACATCTTCCAACCAACTAAATCACCCGCCATCTTTTTCAACATCGCTGATCCCCTCGGAAAAGCAATACTTCCAACCGACACTGAAACCGGCGGAGGTGAGGTGGACCTTCTAGACAGCGTGGCCAAACATACGTTGTACACATTCCCTCCGGTTGACTAGCTCTATGTACGAGACCGCACTTCAGCTTTGACTGCACCAACAAACAGCAGCGCATTGGTGTTTGGGAACAAAACGCGTAAACATATTTTTCACACAGCAGCATCTCTTGACATTCCCGGAACATGGCAAAGGCATACTCGCTAAGAGCGCTGGCACACATGAACAATCACATCCCGAACAAAGCTCCACAGGATCCCCAACACGCCAGCCACCCCATTCATAGTGGCATGGTGGGGGGTAGGAAGGCTGCCAAACGTACACAAACAATGGCAAAATGATATGTGTACCGTTGTTGGGTTACAATTTGGGATTCGTTCTAGGGGTTCCGGGAGCCGCCCGACCATCCCCGACTCTGTACAATCCCGAGAAATGCTAACACTGGAGGAAAATATTTATTTATGGAGTTATGAGTGTTGCGAGCATAGGGGGATGGCTGCGTGTATGCTTTTCCAGTATCGTTTGTAATTATGTGAATTAACTAACGAGATAATATGATCCCATCAAGCGTGGATAGGCAGTTGTACAGCGGGAGTGTTGGATTCGAGTCAACTTGTCAGAAAATCTGAAACCTTAACGAACTGACCCCAGCAAAAAAAAAAAGAAATCCACAAACTCAGCACCAATTAGTTTCATTAATTGAATACCATTTGCAAGCGCGTTACCCCCTAATCGTATGCAATTTCGAAAGATCGCTAACGAACGGGGTGGCTTTTTTTTGTCGCCACCACACGGACGATTGGACGCGAGAAAAAGCATCCGACTCATTGCAATAACATTTAAACAGCAATTGCTGAAAATGAGTGCGCACCGGGTGCCCAGCCTTAACATCGCCACTGTCCAGTCGGCCACTCGAGTTCAATCTGCCCTCGAGCACAGCAGCAGCAGCAGCGGACGAAAAAGTGCCAAAACAAATCATCATCATTAATGAAACGAGTTTTGTGCTGCAATTCGTCCGATTCTTGGACCACTCCGGCTCGTGTTCTATGCGACGTGTGCAGCAAGGTAGGTTGTTGTATATGCACACATTTGGCCATTTGGCACCGGGGGTGAATGCTAATCACTGCCATCGTCAGCTGAAGAGTGACCCCTGCATCAGAGTCCAGAACGAGCCGAATTTGGCTGCAGTAGTTGGGCGAAGTTTTTATTTCGTTTACGCCCGATCGTTCCCGGAATGCTGCACGGGAGACTCGGTAGATTTAATGGGGGAGGTGGCTTCAGTTAGAAAGTACCTGGTGATTTGTTTGGACCGGAGGTGGCAGCTATAAATGGAGCGCTAACGTTGAGTGATAGCGTTTTTTTTATTTGGTCTAAATTGTAGAGTACCATTCAGTTGACGAGGGGATGATATTGCGGAATTGGTGACGATGAAGTTAAACTGAGGTGTTTTCAAAGCGAATTCCACCACCAGTTGGAACGTACTAACCGGCAGTTAATTTTTCCTCGGAAATGGTAGAGTGGATGAAGCTTACCTGTAAAGAAAGAGAAATGAAAATCAGGTTAGGTTTGTGCGCTTTACAAAAAAAACTGAGATGGAATCTGAAATCGAATAGCAAATGATGGAATCTTAATAGATTCACAAATAAAAAAATTAAATTGGAAGGATCTCACAGAATTTTACCCAATAAATACACAAGTATTTAAGAATATTTTCGCACTAAACAAACACGGTCAAACACTCTTTCAAATTTGATAAAGAGATTCGCAAAATAAATACATTTCCACATATTCAGCGCGCAGTTTAACAACACATTTCAGTGGCACCTGGCGCACTTCACAACCCTTTCTAACACATAAATGGAGACAAAATAATGCTAGCCTAATTTAATGATGGCCAACAATAAGTCTACCTTCTAAAATATCTAGGATTTTTTTTTCAATAGGGCGAATCTAACAATGAGAGATTCTCTCCTCTCTCGCACTCTTTCATTTCTTACAGCGCCATTATAAAACTTTTGATGGATTTTTTAGTACCGATAGAAATGCAACAATGCTGCCTAGCATACTCTGCAAACAGTTGAATGAAAAAGGTAATGCTGAACGTAATATGAATGAAAGATAAAGTAATCAAAGAGAGTTTCTCAATTGCAGATTCACCCTAATGAAAAAAAACCATAGATATGTTGTGCATATAAATCGTCTTGAAAACCTCGAACGAGTCCGCAATCTTTACCAAGTAATTTTTTCACAGCGTTCTTATCAGGAAAATCATGAATATTTGGAATTAAATTCGGTGGATTAGCGATAATCTGATGCTTTCTGATACGTTGACAACCGCAAAAAAAAAAAAACTAGATTCGCACCGACTCTCAGCTGAACAGAGCTGACATGTGGCAATGTTGCCAACGAGACGAAGTATGTGAACATTAAACTCTGACACTCAAACAATTCCACTGTCAAATTATGTGTTATTGTGTTATTGAAACAAAACAACCTTCGCATTGACAAGCCTATGGAAAACAGTCGTCTTAACTCGATATCTTATCACTAATATGTGGCAATGTTGTGTATGAGCCTCATCAAGATTTCTCTTAATTTTATTAGTATTTTTTCCTATTCCTCTTCTCGGCCATTGCCCGTCACAATTGGATTATTGTCGATTCTCAAGTAAGTGCTCTAGATAAGCTATCACAATTATTGGAAGGACACTTTGATGCAGTACCATTTTTAAATTGGAAATTATTTTCGCAAGTACAATCATATCCCTCGGCATATGAAGTCAAAAAAAATTCGTTTGCAAAAAAAATCTTAGAAGACCGAGTATCGAAATCAAATTCCTTCAGCTGGTTTTACATTGAAGCTGCGCCACTACCGACTGAACTAAAGAAGAACCCATATGGGTGATTTTATCTTGAGTGTTCTTTCATTAGGTCGAATGAAACAATCAGACACTCGTTGCTCACTTTCGCTTTCATAAAGGAATCCGTTTTTTGTTTTACTATTTTAATAACATTCCTATTCAAATCGTACACGGATAGTCGTTTCAACTCAGTTTTGAGTCATTTTTGACTCACTTTCGTGAAAAGTGGAGTCACTCAAATTTGAGTATATGTTACTAGCATTGACAAGTCGACAAATCCAAAACATCCATCTGATTTGAGTTGATGTTTTTGATATGTCGACTTGTCAATGCCAGTAACATTTACTCAAATTTGAGAGACTCCACTTTTGACGAAAGTGAGTCAAAAACGACTCAAAACTGAGTTGAAATGGCTGGCCGTGTACATCCAAAAACATAGCAAATTGAGAACTAAACTTGATATCAGCATCAATTGAAATCAAAATTTGATTTAACTTAACAATGGCTATTTTTTTTAGTATTTACGTGGCTTTCAGTCTGAGGCTGGTTGTTCACGCCGGGGAGACGACCCATATCGAACCCATCAACATATGGGCCGGGACCAACGGCTTAACTTCCCTTCCGAAGGAAGACTTAATCAGAGATGTTTTCGCCTCAGAAAATCCCAACGATGCCGACAGGAATTGATACCGGAACGACTGGGGATGAGAAGCAACCACGCTTAGCTCTACACCACTGTCATTTTACAATTGTCAAATGGGATATAAAACTTAGTTTTGGTCTTACTTTAAATTTGCGTTCTCTTTTCTTGGAGAAATGTAGTTTCGTTTTGTATGTCTTGATAGAACACAACATTTTTGATAAAACACTCATTTGGTTATCAACGAAAAAAAAAATCAGTAAAGTGACTGTTCAATGCCAACCGAAATTTAAACTATTTGAGGTCACAAGAAAAAAAGTGTTTGTTCTCAATTTTATATCTTTTAACCATGAAATGACCGAAGTGACAGCTACCTGTGTTATAATTATAAAAAATATCATGGCATTCCATTCTGAACTCAGACTCTGCTTAGGAAGCCGGCCTGTACTGTTGTTTTTCAGACCGCTCGGATGTTTTTTACTGTAAAAAATTGGTTTCATTTTGATAACTTTAGACGATTTACCAATCAATCTATAGACTCACCCTTTCCAATTGTACAAGTTTGATGGAATTTTCACATAAAATAATTCAAAATTTACTATTATTTTCAACATCTAGCAATTCAGAGAAGCTGGAAAAATTATTGGAAATTTCCTAGCTAGGAAGTTTTAACTGAAGACTAAGAAAATATTTAATTGTATCACAGACAGAGGCGTCTCGTTATCATAGATTCAGGCCGTTGATTCAATCTTCAAAAATATTTTTTATTTTATTTGTAAATCGCACTGTAAATTAAGAATGGTCCAAAAAAGGCACGGAGTACTCGAAAATGAGATCTAAGGTGGCAAGCAGTAGTGGGCATTTTCTTCAAACAAATCCAAAGAAATATCAACATGCGTCCAAAGCATAAAGGAGGCGTCAAAAAGAAAACGAAATACTTAAATTTCATCAAATTATGAACTTGGTGAGTTCATTCCATTTTTTTTTCATTTTTAAAAGAAAATATGAAGAAAGTCATTTAAATTCCAATCTACTTTGATTTCGTTGATAATTTCCGATTTTTTTGCTCTGTTTTCTCTGACGTAAACTGACTAGATTGAAAGAGAAATTAGGGAACAATTGAAAACATTACACGTTGGCATCGTTTTAAAATCCAAGATGGTTTTCCGTTTTTTTTTTGTATTTATTTGAGATTTTAGCTACAGAGGGGTTGGACAATTTATGTATGCCAAGAAAGATTAACCAAAAATTGAAGCGATTTATCTATTCGGTTCATACATATAGCGTTCTTTGAGAAGTTTTGCTTTGATGAGTAATTCGTGCAGGTCAACTATTTCTGTTGGGTTATGTTTGAGAAGGTCTAGAGGAAGTAATCTAAAACTTTGATGGAACAACTGATTACATGTTCAATGAACAGGTTGAATATGTGGACGAAATACCACTGATATCAGGAAGGCTTACAGAAAATATGGGTGTAGAGTCTTAGCCTTAAAGCCGTTTTTTTTTTTTGAAAACATGGAAGTTTGAAGTCTTTGGGACACACAACCAGAAAACTTGCACAGTATGCTTTTCCATTTTTATTCATTCATCAAGAGTTCTTTATAATTTCACAACATGCAATCTGCTAACAGGTCATGTTCAGTACTGTTCGTAGCGGATGTTCCCTTTTTATAAAACGCGTCTACACAACAAGAAGAAAACGATCTAACGCTTTTTCAGCCTAGTTTCCTATGAGTTTTGAAGGAACTATTATAAGGATTATGGGAATCTTTTTCATAAAATTGTAGGAAAACCAATCAATGCAGTTACGTCATTATAAGTTCAGCGCAAGGGATGATTAATTCTTCTTATTCCTATTTAGCATTTCAAGCTTATTGCTTTCACAATAAACTTATTGTTTTCACAATAAACTTATTGCTTTCACAATGAGCTTATTGCTTGCTCTCATCTTAGTGTTCCAAATGCACTTCCACAGTTATTAACTGACAGCTTTCGATGCCAGGTATCATTTTTGCATTAGTATGATTGTATAGCCCTTTCCTAGGGAGTCGAGAAATTTTCCTTAACGAAAAATTCCTAGACCAGACCAAGTTAAGAAATTATATAGAATTACATTCCCACGAAATTTTTATGGAGATTTGTAAACAGTTTTCGTAAGAAGTATAAAGGAAGTCACAAAAAGTTTGAAAGAACTGCATAAAAAAAGCTGATGAATGTCGATAAAAAAATGAAAACTTTGAATAAATTGCAGGAAACTCATGAGAAACGTCATTGAAATACTTTGAAACTAAAACTGAGCTAAAAAATTGAAAACCAGACGCGATTGCCAATAGAAATGAGCAGGAATATATTTTCTTTAGTTGGAACGGTCTCACCAAGTCCAACTAATGGATGGAAGAGTTACCACATGTTATAAGACACAAAAACGGTATAAAACGTATTAGTATGCAAAAAGAACCCGATCGATGCGCACACATTTTGAATATGGTTATAGAATGTTCATGCATACTTACACACTACCAAAATGTCTTGTAAATTTCTGTACCCTGAGACCGACACATGCAAGCTTCGCATGGAGATGAGAAATTATTTGATTCTGCAAACTTCATCAAAGACAAAATAAGCCTTAATGAGAAACACTCTATTCCGAACTTTGATAGTTACTGACATGAACCGATATAAGTCTATCGAGAATTACAGCAGATTCCGACAGGAAGGAATCTTTGTGAAGTGTTGCTGCGACTCTCTGACTCTAGAATTCATCGTAATTCTACGATATATGATCAAATTCTTAGGCGTTTGTAGACATCCTTTTCTGGACTAACCCTAATCTTCATCAAGATTTTTCAAAATCCAGGTATTATAGCCAGAGAATGAAAATTCTCTCCATGATTCGCCAAGAGTAACAAAATTATCCAAATTGAATAGTCTTGATAATGCTGTTCAGGAATCACAAGAATCAGTCTTAAATTCAACAGGATTTGCCAGAATTGAAGCTATCAGATTTGTACTTATCCCCTGTAGGACCCGTTAAAATGTTCCAGGCACTGATACATCAAAATTTTCCAGATTGTTCTGCGAGATTTATCAAACCAATTTCAGAATTCATCACAACCCTAACTAAGAGACTTGATTCTCTACTGGATTTGCCAGAGCTTTCTTCAGATGTCATTGGGACGTTCTTTGAAATATTTCATCATTTTATATGAGTTGCACTAGAGACAATTTCAGTGTTTGGTGGTATCCCCATAAGAATTGGATTTTTCCGGAATTCTACAGAATTCTCTCCAGAGTCCACCATATACACAGTTTTCCTTTTTTTTTTTGTAGGGCGATCAAGTGAAGTGTTAATTTAAATGTTCCTAGTTTTCCAATAACAATCGTTCTAATTTGTAATACGCTTGTAAGTTTTTTTTAGAGATGTGGTTCATTACCCTGAATCTAGCGAGAATACGATAAAAACCTTACCAAGACTCTCCAAAACTTGCCAACATCCTTAACCGGAATCATCAACATCTTCATTAAGGTTTTCCGGTTTCCTCGCCAAGAAATTCATAATACACTATAATTTTAATTGAAATTTACCAGAAGCCTATATTAATATTGCCGGAATTCTCTTGGTTCGCAATTGTTCTGTTCGAGAATCGTCGGAATGTGCTCCGTGACGTGCCAAAAACTTTTTCTATGTAATGCCTTGATTCTCTCCGAACTCGCCAAGATTTTCCAGATTGAAATAGAACTGTCATTACAGTAGTTTGGGAGTCTTCTAAGGAAAGATTCTAAGATAGATGAATAATAAATACTATAAACAGAATCCTCCGGTAAGAGTAAGGGAAAACAGAGTCCTCTTTCCTAGTGATGGAATAATCGGTATTAATAGATTCAAACAATGGGTTCTCCCTTAGCTCAGTCGGTAAGGGCGCAGCTACAAAGCAAAACCATGCTGGAGGTGGCTGGGTTCGATTCCCGGTCTGGAAAAGGAATTTTTCGTTAAGGAAAACTTATCGACTCCCTGGGCATAGCATATGATTGTACTTGCCACACAATCATACTAATGCAAAAATGGTAACTGGCATCGAAAGCTCTCAATTAATAACTGTGGAAGTGCATTTAGAACACTAAGTTGTAAGCAAGCAATAAGCTAATTGTGAAAGCAATAAGCTTGAAATGCTAAATAAGTAAAGATTCAAACCAACTCGAACAAAATAAATTAATAACGTGAGCTGATCTTCGTTCCAGTAGTACAACCAAAGGTACATATTCTAACCACAGCAATTTCAAACCGCACCACTTCGCTTCATTTCCACTACATCAATTTCAACACTCAAAACAAGGAATACTCTATGTAACTACCTAGACCCTTAAAAACGACCCCATTTCTCCCATTTCCTTCCTTTCCATGCACCGACATAGCCAACGTCGGAAAAACAACTCCCACTCGGCTTCAAGGACCACACCACCGCCATCGGCAAACGCTAACACAATGGAGAAAAAAAGCAAGCCTTAAAATATCATAAAAGCTAATGCATATGAATTATGGCGCATAGAAGAAAAAACCTAACGCGTTCCGATCATTCCCGCAAACAGCATTCAACCAACAACGGCACTGGAGATGGGGTGGGTAAGGGGAGACTTTTCCGCTTTATCTATGTGCCGAGTGTCGCATCATGCTTTGGCATAATTTCACCATAAATTTCAATATCGACCGTGGACCCGGCCGGCCGCCATCGCAAATCGAGAGGAAGAGATCTTCCGAAAGGAGCAAAAAAAAAATCGTCCAGCAACAACCCACCGAAAAGGACCTATGTTGTCATAGACACATGGCCGTGTCTCGTTTCGGCGTCTAAAAAGATAAATATGAAAAGGATCTCCTCCTCTCGGGCGCGGGTCTTGCTTTGAACCGGAATGATGAACGATTCATTGTGGCGAGCTTGCCGCTAGACTCTCGAGAGAATAAAAAAAAAATAGATTTCAGTCGGTTTCGGTGGGATGTTTGATGTCAGGAAGAATTTATCGCCGCTCTCTGATGGACGACGGGGGTGGGTGATGTTGTTCAAAGGATGTCTCCTAAAACATGTGACAGACAGCTTCTGCAGTGTGCGTGGGACACAATAGGCTAAAGTGAGCCGCAAATTTATGCTTGCGGAAAAATGCGAAGAATTTCCACATCTGCAAAGATGCGGGAAGGAAACTGCATTTGAAGTCTCCACTTCTGGGCGGTAATTTTATGTAAAGTACTTTCCATGAACTTGCTCTCCATAGTGTCGCGTACCCGTTTGGAGCTGTAGGCGAACGGTGGGTAAAGTCGTAAAAGAAAATCACTTTATAATTGGCGAAATTTGAGCGAGTTCTTATGGCTGTAGAATTTGATACGACACGCGATGGGAGTCTGTGCAAGCACAGTCGATTGAACAGATTCTACACCTGAATCAAACGGGGTGCAGAAGGGCGAGGTGAGTCTGAAAGGGTTGTAAGATAATTAAATACGAGTGTTTCGCAAGACATTCTCATTATCGTTGTGTTGGAATTCATTCGAAGTGGATGTGCTTATGTTTTAAACAAGAAGGTGGGTAAACTACGTTTAGTGTTCTTAAGACATCATCTGTAAGCTGTCTTCGGAAGAGCTCATTTAACAAATTATCTGTTATCCTTCAAATGCTCTCATCCAAATCAGCTACACGCTGAAAGATTTTACGCATTGAAGAGGACGACGGATTGCTCGGTGACTAACTTTCAATTAACCCGGCAGCTGTTAATCCTCCATTATTAAACAATCATCATAATCAGATTATTGTTGTCACAGCTGCTCACCATCAGATACGAACGAAGGCTGCTCTAGTCACTTGCTCCGGGTTGCAGTAGCAGAGAGTTTGACTTTTCCGGTGTCCTTTTGGTACTCCGAACGACGACAACGTCGGCGACCACGGCCATAGAGAGCAAGCCAGACTGTCAGAAGAAATAATTGAATCAAGTATACATAACTTAAACATTCTGCTGCTCCTTTTGTGCTCGGATTCCACCGTGCTTCTGTTGCTATTTCTTCTATCGTAGATTATATCAGTGGATAGAGAATCATCATCATTCTTCGCTATTTCTGTCACTTTTATCGGATTGAAATTTGCTTCTCGTGATGGTCGAAATTTACGAAGACCAAGAAAAGAGGCGAAGGCACAAGTGCATCTAAATTACGAGGGGATGTACATAGAGTACTCCCTATAATGGGGGGTGGAAGCATCAGCAACAAACGACAGCTTGCGTCGCATAAATTAACCATTATGAAATTTATTTGATTTTCCCCCAAAGGCTTCCACCTCCTTTTGTTTTGTCATCACTGGGCGCGTCTAATCTCTTTCCACCGGTTCCGTGTATGTGCCCATATCCAGTGCGGCATTTCGTTTTTTCAACTTCACCCAAAAGTACTATCAAAGAGCAAAATATGAAAAGTCTGAAACGGATTTACATATGAAAGCTGAAGCAGTTAAGTGAGAGGAGAAAATAAAGACGTTTTTCTCGGATATACGATAACGACGGCGAAGACATTGCTTATACTTTTCATGAGTGGATTTTCTCCGCATGACATGCAAGCAAAGCCACCCTTTAGTAGCACTTCAAGATGTGGTTAGCGGGGAGGGTTCCATCCCGAAGATTGCCCAAGTGTCATCTTCAATGAACTTGAAAATTCCGAAGCATTTGAATATTTCATGAACACGTTAAGGGTTGTCGTTTTCATTATCTTGTGATGTGGAAAAAAATGGCTGATGGTTTGAACTTGAACTTTGATCGTTTCGTAACAAACAGTATCAAAACAATCAGAAGTATTGCTGATCTGGCTTGCCCCTTTCTACCGCAACATCCTTATACACTGAAGTTTTTTTACACGCTTTGTTTTCGGCGATAACTCCAAAACGGAACAACTTGTCAACCTAATTCGAATCACATTTTACGTTCTGGGCCAATTCAAAATATTTGGTGTAAATACTTAAAATTTTAAAAACTTTATTTTTACCATTGCATCGAAAGGTTTCGCAAACAAACAAAATTGAAGCAATATGTGAATTTATCAACTCTATTTTGGCATTTTTTTATACGGTTCCATACTAAGAGTAGAACGTATCCCCCGTGCATAAACAAACCTTTGTATACTTCATTCGCTCTCCTGACACAGTTCATCGCTAACTCGTATGCTTTGGAATACTTTTTTAGCAATACAAAAAAAAGTGTTAAGACACTTTTTGATGTTGAATAACATCCTTCGGCACAAATTGAGAAATATAAAATTGGGAGCGTCACAAAAATGGTCAACTTTGCACTCATACATTCCTCGGTAAAAAAATCTTAGCTTTTCATCGTTTGGAAATTTCTTCTACGCATCTTTTGAAACATTGAATTAATACTGTTCTTGATAGTAGACTTTTGAAATGTAAACAAATAAAACTTCATGTCTTATAATTACGTTTTCCATACTAGCTTTACCAAATGCACAATATTTCCCTATCACAGACTACAAATTCGAGCAACCGAGACCTAATATGCAGCACCGACCACTCATATTTGAGGATCTGAATTTATATGTGTGATGTACGGATCATTATACTATAAATCATAATTAAAATTCATCAACATGGCTTAAATATGGAAACCCAAAATTGGTCTTATTGTTTTCTCGTAAACGGTGTTTGTAGCTTCTAAAGAGATGAATAAAAAATATATGAATTTGATACATATGAAAGTTAAGGTTATTCCTAACGTATAGTCGAAATTTCAGCTTAATTGGTTCAAGGGAAAATTAATACCAAGCCCCCAAACATGACCATATTGTATGAAAAACGGGCTTTGGCCTTATTACATTGTCCGTCACTAGAGCTTCGTTTACGCCACATGCTACATTCTCTCGGCTGTCATCGAGCTGATAGAAACTCCGTCGCTGCGTCAAACGTCAATCGTTCCTATTCTATTCTGTACACACTTAGAAATTGTGAATTTTACACTAGACGTAATTCATGTTTGTATAAAGTCGGGGAACGTAAATAAACATTTCGTGTAAAATGTTGTCTCCTGAAACTGACACATACGCAATTCGGCGAAAGTAGTGTTCGATTGAATTTATGTTCTCATCTCTTTCGACTCATTCTTATGTGCTAAAGGACGCTTGCATGTGTCGGTCTCAGGGGACAGAAATTTACATGACATTTTGGTAGTGTGTTGTTCTTATCCGCATACCTTGGTTAATATAGGCATCGCTTTCAATACACCTCAGCGTGGCTTACAATATGCGTTAGCACTGTTAGAAATGAGTCTTTAAGGTAAATATACAAAACGTAAAATCCAATAACAGTACAAATATTTTAACCCCTTTCCTTTATGTACTTTTCTTTACAGATCCCACTATGAAACGCCGTCGTGGACAACAATCTAGCCCATTTAGATAACTATATCTTTTACATCATTGAAAGGGTTTCAAGCCAGCATAACAAGCGACCCTTTTAAGGGTCGCCAAATGACTACAAAATATTGCAAAAAATTGCATCTATTGCAAATATTGCATATATTGCAAATATTACATACATTGCAAATATTGCCAACACGGACGGCAGAGTCATAGACTAAGCCTAGTAGCACACTTGTAACAAATCAGTTGCAGTAACTGCTTTATAACGTAGATAAGTCAAAATGTTGCTGCAACCAGTTTTGATCATTGTGTGCAGCTAGGGAACCGATGTGGGTGTTTATGTGTATGTGTATGTGTTTGTGTGTACGATGATTAAAATTTCAGATTCATATCTACAGTAAGTACAGTGCTGGACAAAATAAACCATACATCATATAAATTATATGTTTTGGTAAACCACATAAGTTGTTTATATTTAGATATTCAAACTTAATATCACTGCTGCTGAACTTAATTCAACTAGAGATTGTCAACTTTAGCACTGTCAACAAAATCCACCAAAATTTTCGAAAGAAAAAAAAATCATTGAGCTGAAACATTTTAGTGATAGTTAAGGTACACACAGGTACAGGTGATTTTGCCCATCTGAATATGACACATTTTCAGAACTATCGAAAAAGCTCAATTTTGCGACTGACTGTATGTGCGCGAAGATTTTCAGCAGCTTCCGAGTCTGGCTTTTTATACTGTAATGCAAAGAAACGCCGTTGTCGAGAATTTTCTGACAAAGATGGTGTCTAAATTCTCCAAAAAGTATTTGGTTTTGCAGACCATATGCTGTTGTGGTCGAAAATCAAAAAAAAAAATCGTCTCGATCGGCACTATTCAGAAGGATGTGTACCGTTTACAAGAAGCAACGACTGCCCAGCTTTGTTTTGGTCTGATTCAGCCTCTTGTCACTATGCAAAATCCGGCCTGGAATATCAATAAGGCACAAGAAGTCATAAACGTTAAAAAAAAAGCCTATCCGCTTAACTGAGAGGCGCAACTTAATGTCATACTAGAAGAACGGGATTTTTCAATAATCAAAGTAACAATTCGTAATCAATATTTCATCGGAATTAGAGGGACCATCAGGGCACCCGATTGAAGCACTCTGGGTGGGAAGAGTGAGAATGCCAATAATGGCATTCAAAATTCAAAATAACAGCCATTGGTTTTGAAAAGTCGATCAAATATTACACAATATGGTTATTTTCAGCAGTTGGAAGATGCGAAGACGCCGAAATTTGTGCTCTGGTGGAAACCTTCAAATTCAAGATACACTCAGCGAAACAAAAATAGCAACAGTCCTTGTTGTTGTTGTTTTTCATGGTTTTTTCACCTTTCTTTGTATTAGTTTTTTATGTACAATGTTTTGACTGGTTTTGCTGGTAGTTTTATGGAGCATAAACATTGAGGCCAAAAAAATCATAACTTCATAAAACTCATTCATTCATTCGAACATTGAACGACTGTGAATTTTTGTCCTATAGGGTATAAAAGGATAAGAGCGTCTACGTAAACATTTCCGGATAAACATTCGAAATGGGCGAATCTGTTTTTTGCAAGGCTTTGATAGATAATCGCTTGTTCCAATTGATGAACGTCGCCTGTTTTCTTATGCAGGCTCTTAAAAAATAATTACATTCATTACACATTGCCACGTAGTCCATCGACTTTGCGTAAGCTAAACCCTACTGAGCTGTCCTCTATAGATTTTGCCTTGATTTTCGTATGTTTGGCGGAATTTTTCCTGTCCTAACCTGTTTTTTTCAACAAAAAATAACGGAAAAAAAGAACTATACCGTAAAACGATTGGGGTATCTTCGCTAATGGAGTGACATTGATAGCGCGTGGGATTCAGCACATAATTGATTTTACTCGTTATACTACACAGACTATATCAAAAAAACTAGTGTGTCAATGAAGATTAGATTTTCGAATAAAAAAAAAGATATTTCTCACAAGCTTCATTATTCGAAAATATGATCCTATGCTCTATCGACCATGATGTAGGGGTGCTTCTAATCGATCAAAGTTGAAATTTTAACTCATGCACAGTTTTTCACATATTTCGAATTGAAATTTGTGATTCGATGTCACATAACTTTAACACGCATAAAACTTCGAGGTCTGCTGTTGTTTTGAAAAAAAGAAAAATATATTTATTATCTAAAAAAATTTCGGGTCTTCAAAAGATGTCCAGAAAAATGTCTTTCAAAAACCTGACATTGCGTATCGCGTTTCATTAGCCCAAAATATACCCCGTTGCCAATTTCGAGCTCAATCGGGCATAGTTTTGGGGTGCTCTCAAAATTTTAAATTCCCGGAACTTTGAAAACTTCAAATTAGACGAAATGCCCGTATCTGCCAAGATAAGCGATGAAGGTAGTTGGAATTAAATGGAAATTACAACACTTTCTTCTCATCTTCTAGTTACAGGTCCACTAAACAGCTTACATTCTCCAGGATTTACTTATGTCGTTTAAATTTTAAGATTAGATTAAATAAAATGCTCGACTTTTGCGGTAAACTCCCTTTATCAGAGCCTTCACATTCGTTTACGCTTTTCTAACTTTTTTTTTACTACCTCATTATTTCCTTATCTTCCTTTGCCTCTCCTTTAGTCTAAAGTTCGCGCTTCATCATGGCCCAAACCGTCGTTCGGACGGAAATTAGGACAGTTTGGTGAGTTCATGTCTTTCGATACAAAATTCACAGAATTAGCCGCATAACACTCCAGCACGGTTTTGTAGTAGTGGCATGAAGCCAAATCGGGCTAAAACAAAAGTTTTGGTCGTGGTGTCTCCGAAGCGGCAAAAGCCGGGAGAAGCACTTAGTTTTGTCAACCTCACTGTTTATGGTGCCTTACGTCACTTACGTTCATTCGATTTGCCACACGTACACAAGGCCTGCCAAATCAGATACTTCGAAGCGATTTCGGCAGTTTCTTCTGTTTGAAACGGTTAACGGTGCAACAGCAAACTTGTCTGGCAAACTGATTACTGGTAACCGCGTTGATGTAGGTCTCATCATCAATGACGCAGCGTTAGTATTTCGTTAGCAGCCTCGGGTAACTCTGCTCAAAACTTTCCGATACATGTAACTTTTACGTCGAGCTCAGAATCAAACTGTTCTTGTGATTCCGTTTGCAATGAGCTATCAGCGCTCTCTCAGTTATTTTGGGCGTTTTCGTCCAAAAACTCTTGTCCAGTTTTCGACAAGCTCGTGGCCTTTGGTAAATTGTTATTCATTTCTGTAAGTTTAGCAAGAAATTTGAGACGGTTGAAGATGTATATTCATCAGTATCTCCAAGGCGCTATGCGACAACCCAGCATTTGGCATCTGGAAGAACAATAATCTTTCGGGAATTATTTGTTAGTTTTCTGTCATCTCGACCGTAACTTCACAACTGAGTGGATTTAAACAATACACTCTAAAGAGAAAATGGGCAAAATTTGGATAAATTTAGGTCAAGTATGAAAATAGTTACGCAAGTTTAAAAGTGTCACATTAATTATCCACTCACCTTTTAACACCACGAATTTAGATCCAAGTTGTCTAGTAATTTGATTCCCGAGCAGGAAAGAATAATTTGATAACTGGCCTTGGTATTTAAGAGCGCTGCATAAGAGGTAAAATCCTGAGGATAGTACCATAATAATTTTCCCACAATATTATGCGAATACCATATTGAGGAAAGACAATACTTAAATAGTACCTCTCAGGTATTCCCAGGTATTTAAAATAATAAATTAATAATTGTTTAAAACAGTGCACCCGCTTTTCCAATAATCACGTTCTTTTGCAAGCGGTTCCGTTCTACCCGAGCAGGAGTGAATAACTCGATAACTGGCCGATAATAGTACCTCTCAGGTATTCCCAGGTATCCGAAATAACAAGATTTGTTATTCGAGAGATATTTTACTTGCAATTCTTAGGTATTTTGTTTAGGTATTTTACCTCTTAATCTGAGCTCTTAAATACCAAATCCAGTTATCAAGATCAAAATAAGGTATTCATATGTTGTTGTCTCCTGATGGGGAAGGAAAGATTAGAGAGTAGCACTGTCCTCTCGGTGAATCTAAGCACAATTAGGATATGATTGTACTTGCCACACAATCATACTAAAGCAACAATGGTACCTGACATCGAAAGCTCTCAATTTATGACTGTTGAAGTGCAATTTAGAACACTAAGTTGATAGCAAGCAATAAGCGAATTGTGAAAGCAATAAGCTTGAAATGCTAGAAAGAAGGAGGTTATGATTGACCATAGAATGTGGAACTCCCCCTGCTAAAAAAATAGTCCATGAGTCGTTCACTTGGATAGCAATCAGTGATTGGATTGATTTATTTTTAGAGGACCCAGTTGGCACCTCGCCAAATTTTTTTTCTCAATAAAAATAACTTTTCCTTTGAAAAAACCTATGTAAAACTTAAACCGCGGGCGCTAAAATAACGTTTGACCGATCAAGCTGAAATGTTGCACAGTTACTGTAGGCCCAAAGGCTCCCGCAAATTAAAATTGAAATTTGATCCTAGGCTAGTGACCACCCTGATGATAATAGGCGATAACTGAAGATACTAGTCACAAAAACTTGAGTGAAACATTTATTGAACACTTGCTTAGATTTTATGGTATAGTTCTTATATGGTCTCTTTTTGGTTTCTTTCGGGCCTGTCTTATGTTTCTTTTCTCAAGCATGTGGTCTCTTAAAGTTCCTATTTTCAGAAACTCAAACGCTACCATCCTTGAAATAGGGGGATTTCAGTGGTATTGAAGTTAATTCATTTCCATAATCTGCATTGAAAATGCAATCAATAAGGCTTCTGAAATTCTTATGAATAACTCCACTTTATGAGCGAGCAAACACACCAATGAAATTGATTTTTCCAGTTTCCTGAACACTGTTCTAGACCACAACGACATTCCTGCGTTGACGACGCATGCATTTTGATTTAAATATGCCGTCCTTTGAATTGTACAAAATTAATGTCGACATTTTAAAACCAATTTCCATAATGAAAAGCTCATTTCCCGAGACATTAGACTTCATCACCATCATCATCATTATCAGCATCGTCGTCGTCGTCGTCCTCATAATCATGAATCCCTTTTTCCAAGGCGACATTTACTCCACCGCCATCATAACCCAACGCTCACTCACTCACTCACTCACTCGTATGCTTGAAACCAGAGCCTGAGCCTGAGCTGCACTTGGATAATAATATCAGACTCCGAATGGCACTCTTCCGCCTGGGCTAACCGCGATAACGAAGTGCATGATGCACATATAAAACGATGCATTACACACTCACTTCCTCC
Source organism: Aedes japonicus (assembly GCA_034211315.2). Taxonomy (NCBI): domain Eukaryota; kingdom Metazoa; phylum Arthropoda; class Insecta; order Diptera; family Culicidae; genus Aedes; species Aedes japonicus. The sequence goes on from JASCZW010001265.1 coordinate 173,158, forward strand.
CTCAGCCGGCGAAAAAAGGGCACCAAGTCTGGCCCGGTTGCCGTTGTTGCATCCAGACGACTGGAGCATATTGTATATGCTAATGGGAAAAACAATAATGTAGGTAAAATTGAAAAATTTGTTCCCTTCTTAATGCAAGGGTGAACATCATAACGTGGGTCTAGTGGGCTTGCCTAGCCCAGAGTGTGCCAGCCAACCAACCAGGAAGCAGGAGCAAGGTTGATTTGAAAGTCAATTTTGCCACCGCGTTTTAATTTTTCATATTGCAACTGTGCAACTTCGTGGCTTCCTGAGCTGCTCAACTATTAGGGCTGCTTTTGTGTGAAGCTGGAAGTTGTGTGGAAAATTATGCTACCCCGAGAATCACCGAGAGGGCCGAAGCATTTCTGCTCCATATTCATTCACCGCCAGGCACACTTCAGCTCTCTCTGCTGGTGCTGTCACAGAATCAGTGAGCACTGGAGTAAAAAATATTAAAAAAAAAAATAGGACAACTAGAAACCCAATTGAAAACGTGACCTCTTGACTTGAAGTTGCCTGCCTGCCTGTAGTGAAAATTCAAATTAAACCAGCCAAAAATTATGGAAACCGTCTGTTCTGTCGTACCGGTCCGGGTCTGGTAATTACAAACTTTTCCCTCTGGCCGATTCCGAATGTTGGCAGCACTCATAACGCGTGATTACGATTCCGGTGCCAGTTTGCCTCAATGTTGCACTTTCGAAAATCACGTAATTCCGGGCTGTATTCCAGCAGAAAGTAGCACGCAACAACTCTAATGCGGAAATACCCTACCGTTGGCAATGGAAAACTAGGAAAAAGCGAGGAAGCTGGGAAGTTGAACATGTATGAAATAATATTTTTAATGTCACACACAGTGCAGGATTTTCGATATTTTTTTTTCTTCTCTCTTCTCGTTGAAAATTCCTCCCAACGAAACATTGGCCCTTATGCGATTCGGGAATGCAGGAGAAATCGGAAATGCTACTCGGGAAAAGTTGCCCCTTTCGCCGTTGGGAGCCTCGATGGAATTTTGATGCAACGATAGGGTTGGTTGCACGGTTGAATGTATTTCGTGACACTTACCCAAATAAAAATAAAAATCAAATTTATTCTAGATGACATTCAAATAAATCTCTCATAAATGCTCATTTTTAAGGGGTCTTACGTTTAGAAAAAAATCCATCGAAAATTACCGGACGACTGTATTATTAAATCTTTTTTCCATTGAATTCTGTAAACTCAAATAAAAGCTTTCGTCATCCTATACTTTGTGCGACGATAGGCAACATTTTCAATCAAGGTAGACCGGGTCCGGCCACATGTGGTTTGGCGTGTTTCTCTCTTTTTTTCCCTCCCTCCCGCTGTCGGATAAAAGTTGCAAAATAATTTCCGAGCAAACGCTCGAAAAAAGGAAAAAAAATTCACTGGCACTGCCAAAGTTTAAAAAAATCTGCCATCGGCTTGAAAAGCGCAGTCAGAATGTCGATTTGAAAACGAACTTTTACACGGCCTTGCCATGGTGAGTGACGAGCTATTGGTGATGGTTTCAAATGAACACACGACGATGAATGGGGCCGTGAAAAAAAAGGAGCACGGATTACATTCTCTGACTTGTCGAATTTGGGACATGGAAAGGATGATTCTGGTGGTTCAGCTTATCGTTCAGAAGGGTTTTCGATGTCGGTTGGTTGAAAAGAAGCTACTGGGGATTATAGGATTTTGGAAATTCATTCATGATAACTGAGAAGTTATCCAATTGTCAAAAGTCTACAACGCTGTTTGATATTAGATAACAGTTGTTGCCACCCGATCATACTTCCAATTACGCATTATATGTATGGTCTTGATTTGTAGTTGTGCTAATACCGACATTTTTCATGAGCAGCATTTTTTCCTACTGAGCAGTTGATTTTCATGCACCTCTAACACAGTTAATTTGAATGAATCGTAAAATTTAAGAGCAGTATTCATGGAGACATCATTCCAGATTGCGAATAGCCAGCACTAGTTTCTGTAAAACTTTAAAAGGAACAGAATAACGCCAGATTTAAGCAGTCAGAGATGATGCTTTCGAATATTCTAAAGACATACAGGGTGAGGTGAAATTCCTGTCAGTGTTTTTTTTTTTAATGTGTGATTTTGAATGGGTTAAACACAGACAATATTGCACGTTTTTTTTGTAAGGTTTACTGGCGGGACTCTGAATAGAGTAGAAACCTCTACGCCAGGCCTTTGATGATATCGTTGCGTAGATCCTTTCGAATCATTTTGCCAGCCGTACACGGAACATGTCGTCCAAGAAGACGCTGTTGCAAATGACTCGGAAGGAGCCACGTTTGAGAATTTTGTTTTGTTATGTTGTTCTTTGTTATTTTTTTCCATAGTCTATTTGTGATTTTGTTAGTCAGTATCACGTTTTCAGCTTGAATGATTTGTTTCGAAGTTCCTTCTGTCTTTTGTAGTCTAGTCCGTTGGATTGTTATTTGTATATTTTTTTTTATAAAACCCCAGCCTTTAACTCCTTGTTCAGCATCTGCCTTAAGTTACATTTTTCAATGACCTTTGTTCAGTTCAGAAGGTCTGATCCCTAGCTAAATAATATGTTGTTAGAGTCAGTGCCTTGATCACGGCTGTCGTATAGACATTTAAATTATAATAAATATTTGCATTACCTGCACCTGACACATCAGGACATATTACTAGTTGCTCACAATCATGATCAAAACACTCACCCTTTTCGATAATGATGAGAACAATAAGATTATTAAGAATAGCAAGTGTGTAGGTATATTTGCTGTTTATTCAATGACAATTAGAGAGTAGACAGCAATGAAAAAGTTGTCAAGCAAATAAAAAGTGCACTTTTTGTCATTTCCCTAAATTATTTGAAAGAATTTGTAGATTGTTCCCAGCTTCGTATAAGAGTGAATTGCGGCTAAACCCGCCAGTAAGACACCTCTTTCAGTGCCTTCAAATAAACGTACTACGACGTAGCAATTTAAAGAAAGTAGAGTATGAAACTAATTGACAATATTGCCACGTTTTTCTTTTAAAATGTATTCATGTGTCAACACGGCTATAAAATTTGTTTGGACGCGTAAAGGAAGCTCATGAAAAGTCTGTTTTTGAAACATTTTAGACTGTCCACTATTTTAAATAAATTGAAACCAATCGGCATAAACGAAAGATTCATATTTTGCATCATCAAACGTTACATAGAAACCAATTTTTCGAAAATGCCACCCTAACCTGGCCGTTAATGCACTGTCGTGTGTCCAGAAGCCATCAAACGAGTGAGAGATCGAATTGCGCGGAATCCTGGGAAGTCTGACCCGAAAGATGGCCAAAGAACTGGGAATGCCGCAGTCAACGATCGAGAGTATTTTGAAAGACGACTTTGGACTGAATCCACACACTAAATAACGGGTGCAGGGCTTGACTGAAAAACCGAAGATTGCAAGAGTCGAAAGATGTCGGAAACTGCTCAAGCACGGCAAGGTGATTGTGAAATTTTGTTTTCGGACGAAAATATGATGGATTCAACCCATCCAGTAAAATTATTGGGTATATGCGCACATCTTTCTCATAAAGGGTGTTTCGATCAAAATTTGGTCGACTTAAACTCGACGCATTTCCTTTCATCGTACATTAAAAAATTTTGCACACCCCTCATTTTGAAGATGTGTGCGTGTAGCATCATGCATCTATTTTGATTTTTAGATTAGCACTTCAGTTATCAAAATTCCGTCGAGGGAAGCAACGCACTAAACTTTTGCACGTGCATGGCGAAAATCGAACTACTCTTACGCCAAGTTGGCGAAATTTTCGAATGTGGCTAAATCAACTATTACCAACGTATTAAAAGTGTTCGGTGAACGTTTTTCGACAGCCAGGAAAACTGAATCGGAGGGAAATCGTAAACCGGAGGCCACAGCGACGACAAAACGAGTTGACCGCTGTTCCGAGCGGAGCCCCAACCTCTCCGTCCGAGATGTCACGAAGAAGCTGGAGTGGCGCCTTCAACCGTGGATAGAGCCAAAAAACGAACTGGACTGTCGACTTACAAGAAAGTGGTGACTCCAAATCGCGACGATAAACAAAACACGTCGGCCAAAGAAACGATCGCACAAGTTGTACACGACGATGCTGACGAAGTTTGATTGCGTGGTACGGGACGATGAAACTTACGTCAAGGCAGACTTTAGATAGTTTCCTGGGCAGGAATTCTATACGGTAACCGGACAGGGAAAGGTGGCAGTATTTTCATGCACATTAAACTCTCAAAGTTCGCAAAGAAATATTTGGTGTGGCAGGCCATCTGTACCTGTGGCTTGAAGACCAACGTTTACATAGCGACCGCAATCGTCGAAAGAATGTTTCGTCGAAAGAATGACCTGCCTCTTCACCTGATTTGCATCCTCTTGACTTCTATGCAAGGGTATACATTCTGGGGAATACCAAAGTAATAACCGTAGAAACTTTAAGAAACGTTTGTAGAAAATATGCAATGACATGCATCGAGATCTCGTGCGGGCCAGCTGCGACGCTTTCCAACAACGCATGTGGCAGTCAATTATGACAAGGGGAGAAAGATTTGAACTGAACTAAATTAAGGAAAATATTAGAGATATTCCAAACAGGAAATATATTAAAAACTAGAATTTATGCAAGCTTCTGATTAATGTTACAATATACTTCACTGACAGGAATTCCCACTCACCCTGTAAATGTAAGGCCGTTTACAAAGATGTTGGTTTAATGGCGCTATTCAAAAATTACTACAGGATTTTGGATGTTAGTTTCCTTATGGTCGATATAATTACTGTGTAGAATGAGCATGAACATGATTGACCGCCCGAAGTTGCCACTGCTTAGATGCCAGATCAGTTGTTAATACATAGAGAACAAACAGGGACTAACATACATCCTCAATGTGTACAAACTACAGATTCCAAACGAAGACAATACCTGCGCCAGCCTCGCCGAAATGCGGGTCAAATAAGGAAAGGTTAGGAATTTATTGACGTGATAATCGGTTTATTGGTATCCGACGAGGTCTCTGCACTTCCATGTGAAATCACTGGGATGTTGGAGAAAAGGTTTGGGTTGGAATCATGTTTAGTTTCGGCGAATGAAAAGCTTGTCTATCCGTGTTTTCAAATTATTCACCACTCAGTTGATTTGGTATAAGCAGATACAACGATTTAAACCAACATTAAGGCTGCTGTTAGGTTACTCACGAAGTGTGATGGTGGCTCACTTAATTGGGAAAACAAAAGTTCTGTTCCGATTTAGAGAACAGTAAGAATGGTTTTTGGGCCACTCACAAGGTGTGATAGGCTTGTAAGTTTGTCATAATAGCGTATTAGCGATAAATCAGCGAGAGTTGCTTCATAGATTTCTTTCACAATTCAAAACCAATAATTAACCTTCAAACATTATATGTACTCACTAATAGAGGGTGACAGTAACAGTATATACCTTTCAAGATTAAGAGGCTATTAAGTAGAGCAGTCGACGGATTTCATCAGATATAGCTCGAATGGGCTTTAGCTTAATAAACAATTGAGTATTGTAGTCATTTATTCAATGAATTGTTCTCACTTAACTGTTCTCATTAATTTCAGCCAATAGTGTCCAACACACAGTTATAATCAACCATCGACAGCCAGCAACAATAACTCTTAGTATCTTTTCATAGAAATGGCAATGCTCTTCAAACATCCGAAGGGCTACAAGGATGCTACTTATATCTTTGTTCTTCATTTTTTTTTGGGCAATAAAAAATTTACTTCTACCAAATTTTGCAGACAATACAATCTAATATCTCTCTTTTTCTCAAATTTTTTAAAGTAATAATACTTCAGTTAGGCATGAAGATGAATGAAAAGACGAGGACTCTCAAGGACGTGAGCAAGACAGATAATTGTTAGGCCACTGTATCTTGAAACAAATAAACCACTGTCCCATTTTGTAAGTGACTCCAGCGGTATCCGGCATGTTGGTGTAGATCGGTCCAAGTTGGCTTTCAGACGTTGAGATAATTGCTTTGTTTGCTAATGAAATTCTAATATTCTGTAATTATCCCAATAGCATCCTTAAGGTTGGTTTAAATCGATCCAAATTGGCTTTCCAGCATTGTTAACCATCTCCTAGTTTACCAATGAAAAAACACTATCACATTTTGTCAGTTGCCCTAATGACATATTTACTGTTGGTTTAAACCGGTCAAAATCGGCTTTTCAGGATTATTAAAACTCACTTTTTTCCCATTGAGAAACCACAATCACACTTTGTGATTAACCGGAAGAGCATCCTTACTGTTGATTTAAATCGGTTCAAATCGTAAATCGGTACTAATTTTCAAATATTTCACTAGACAGCTTATCGTTAACCAAAACGAACCCTGTTGCTCTCCAATCCTGTAATCCAATATTCCTGTGATTTCTCGGGGAAGTGAAGTGGACTCCGCGGTTTTTAATGAAGCGAGCATAATCTGTTGGTTCTCTGTTTAATAAGTTTTTTTTTTTGGGAGTAGAACCACAGCGTCCACTGAGTTGAACTTTAGTGATAAACAAAATTGAATAACAGTTGATCTGGCAACAACGGGTAGCAACCTCGGGCGGTCAATCATGCTCCTGCTCACTCACAAGGTATGATGATAGTTTGCATAATTGACCAGAAAAAGGAGTTGACAGTAGGTACGCCTTTTGAAATCGCGTAAACCGTATAACGTTCGTGATATTTCTCAAAAAAAAGTAGACCTAAGAGTCGAAACTGTGCCTAACATCGAAAAGTGTAACTATATAAAAATCTTCAAAATGCTGCTTGCATCCAAAAGGGTAGATTCACATAAAGCTTCTTCAGAAATACGGCCACGGAATTTGTATGACGTTCTTCTCAAAACCGAACCGGAGCATTTTGATGGAGACACTTTCGGGGCCGCAATTTGTCAACGGTGGCAGAGGACAGATGTGCAAGATGATGTGCGATATATCCGAACCGGAAAACTTGGAAAAAGGTTTTGGTGTGGCAAGCCATTCGGTTCTGTGGCTTGAAGAGTTCTTTATATTGCACAACGGGCACAAGCAACGGTGAAAATTATAGAAAATAATGCATCGAAAAAAGGCTTCTACCCATCTAACGAAAGCATGGAGGATCCATTGTTTCGGCCGGATCTGACATCTGCACGATTTTGTGGAAAATGCCAAAATCCCCCAAACTGCCCTGAGCTGCGTCCTATCGAAATTTAGTGTGCAATAACTATTTTAAGATGTTAATGCCATCTTAAGAAATATGCAAGAGAAGAAAGCTTCCAGGACTGCTTCAACATAATTTGTTCTTAGGCACAACTAAGAGATAAAGAGAAAGTTGTGCAGAATCTAGTCGGAGTGTTCTTCAGAAATGAGTAGTAAATTTTCAAACTCACGTGAATTCGGGCATATGCATGTTGATTATCATTTGTATGAGGCAAACTTAAGAGTTTGTTAGAAAATTAGAAAATTAGAAAATAAATTTTGTCCTTTGAGAAACAGGGATCCTTCTTTAATGAACAGTACTTATATTATGAGTATATTGGAAAGGTCTCACTAACTTCTAAAGGCAACCAGCTGTAGTTTAGCGTTAAAACGACTGCAAATTTCTGGTTTATCAAAATGTGAAATTTTCGTGACAATGCTGTTTGTCAGCTAAATTAGTAATGTAAAGAAATATTTGCAAAAACGCTTGTTTTTAAGAAACTCAGTTATATCGTGTTGTTTTGACCAGACCTTGTATGATATACAACAATTATTGCATTCAGGCTCAAGCCCTGGATCTCGATAGCAAAATGGTAACAAAATGGTATTCTATATAAACTGGCATCGATTATTAATAAAAAAAAATTTAAATAAATTTTTTTCGTAGAAATTTTGCGGTATTTATCTTTATTTATCATTAATATCTAATTTTTAATTGCTAATTATTGTGTTTTAATGTCTGAATTCAACTCACTAGACTATACCGTATCTCTTGTGCCATTGTAAACCATCTCTCGACTCTATACAAATAGTCCATAAAATAAGTGTCACCTTCAGTATTCAAATCGCCGTAATTAAAAGCGACTACCATATTCATCAAACCACCAAAAGGGGCCATCGGCAACGAGTTCGCCGCCACCACGATGGCGGTGGCAATTAAAAACGTGCAGCTATTTCAACCGCCGCGGTGTCAATTTCGGCTCATCCTCGCTTATTGGCTCGAGACAATCGGCGAAGGATAAGCTTCCATCCTCATCTCCCTCGTGTGCTTCATTTGCATTTACCTTACTGCTGCTGTTGTTGTTCTTTTCGCACCAAAAACCCCAAACTGTCGCATCGCACAAAGTACAATAAAAGAAAAATTGCGCATTTGCAAATAATAACGTTAAAATGTGCTGTGATAAGATCGACTGGTGTGGCTGGGCGGTGTTTGTTTGTGCAATGCACGCGTGCTTCTCCGCTTCCTCCGGCTGAGGTCCGGGGCGTGCCGCCCGGAAAGGCAGGGGGTTGGTGGTAACGCATGGTGCATTATGACAATTTGACGCTTGCTGCTGACACAGGGCATTTTCGCTTGGGACTGATGAATCGCTGCCGTCGAAATTCGAATCACGTTTCACCTGTCAATGTCCGTCGTTTGTTCCTTACGGTCGGTGATGGCAACAACGGGGCCCTCCAACTTCTCTCGCTCGGAGCAGCTAGCGTGTGGCGTCGTGTACCGTGGTAATAACAATAATAATACCACAATGGATGTCGCAGCTTACAGCAGTTTTGAGGAAAGACAAAAGATTGCAGCCGAGAGAAATCGTCGTCAAATTTTATGTCTGTCAAAATTTGTTCGAACGCCACGCTCCGTTCGAGTGAATTCAATGATGGATCTGTTGCAATTTGTTGCTCCAACCAAGTGGAAGTATGGTTTTCGAAAGTGCCAATTGTCGTTCGTTTCAATGCAGTATGGCGGTCTTTTGTTGGACAATGGGGAATTTTCGGTAGAATTCGGAATGTCACCGGGATATGGCCCCATCGAGTGCTTTGTGCATTTTTGGGGACTCTACCGAGTGGAGCTGTGAAGGGTTCATGTTTTTGCATAAAAATGCGCATCATTATTTTTTTTTTTCACGTGTGTCCTCCTGCACACTCTGCTGGGAGATGGTACCCAATATGAATAAGAATGTCATACTCCATTATTTGCACGTATGTACTCTGTGAGACGACGGATCGTTGGAGTAGAAGGCACTGCGAAGACGGAACGTTCCAGAACAGGACATGGCAGTTTCCTACTGCTGAAGAGTGTTTCATTTTCCTTGGCAAGTAGACATCACACCGACGAGCAGAAGTGTGGAATTACATACGCTTTGTTGAGGATCTTCTCTTGGACTGCTCTCGCTTGCTCGGAACGTTATCGTACCTCTGGGTAACCCGTGTCGGGTTGGTGTGGGTAAAGCGATGATGACAGCGGAAAGATAATAATAGTTACGTCTCGATTTAAGAGAAACACAATGCATCATTGTCGGGTGTTGGAGGATGGTGGATGATTCGTACGTCTAATTAAAGATATCGCCTAAAGTGAATAAGTAATTCAAAATGGTGTCACTAGTCATCAAAATGGTGTCACTAGCAGAAGCTTCGTGAACTGTTCTATTGATATTTCGGTACAGGACTTAAGTTAGAACAACGTACAATTTCCACGTTATTGTAAAGCTAACGTTTTCATTCAATGGATTTTGACAAAATATTCAGGGTTTTCCGAAAAACTCTACTAATTATACAGAGTGGAGCACTACTTTCGGCGATATTGCTCAGCCGTATTCAAACTAAACAAATGAGTCGGTATCCGTACACTAGATGGCAGTAGTGAGCAAACAAATAATTTTATTTAGATCTCACTGGAGCTCTGTAAATGAAACTAACTAACTACTGTACGTCTAGTGTGGTATGGCCATCAGTGTCAACTATAACAGTGCTTTTAAGAAGCGGTAATTTAAAACATCATATCAGAAGCTATAGTAAGCAATTGCATTGCATGAAATTGGTTGCATGAGGTTGTTGATATATACGACGTCATTTTTGATAACCATGTTAAGAATATGTTCAGACCAGTAGTGGTAAATGTACTGTATTTTGATATTTATATTTTGACATTTAACATTTTTCATTACGACCAAATTGAATACACGCAGAAGTGAACTGTCGTGGGAAAAAAACCCAAATGACATTTCTCCAGGCGACGAAACAACATTTTTTATGCTACCAGCCGATGGTTAAGAAATGTTGCGACATAGATATATATCGCTCAGAATTTCGTTGATTGCAGGCTTATAAGTGCATAAATATGATTCTTATTATATGGGACAAAACATAAGAAAGGATACTAACAACTCATAATCCACAGTTACCAAATAAGTGCGTTTTTGATCAAGCTATCAAATACAGTCACATACCATTTCTAAACTGTTTGAAACTGTCGGAAGTAGAAGGAAGAAATTTTTCTCTTTCTGTTTTCTATCTCCCACGTTCGCTAGAACTGTAAACATGAACTGTTGGTGGTGTGCGGTCCTCAAAATTCGTAGCAGGAGACTGTTTTGCAAAAAAATGACTTTGAACTGAACCGATTCCACACAAAAGAAAAGTATGCCAAAAAAATGGCTCGTTCACGACCTCAAGATATTAAAAAGGAACACATTTCTTTTTAAGTAGATATGGTGAGATCATTCCAATTAAATAAAACATGTTTCAGCTCATTTCGAGCAACGCGCTCATTTAATATGTTTGAATCAAATTGTCCCTTTCCGCTTAACCTAAGCATCGAGATATGTGGAATGAAAATATGAAAGAGCATTATGAGCATTAGAGAAGCATATTTTTTTTCTTCTTATTGACTGTTGAAAAAACTGGTTTCTAGTAGGGAAGGTATTAAAATCGCAAATTTCCCTACATTAATTTTTGGTTGTGAATTTTGCTGCAGAATAAATCAACGATGCATGTTGATATGTCAAAGCAAATTTAACTATTTTGGAAATTTAAGCACCTGCCCAGGGCTGAAAATATCGATATTCAAAGAATTTAAATAAAAAACCTTCTACGATACGGAAACCTTTGCCACGATTCCATTTCGCATTTTGTGGAAAATATCAGTCATGAGCGGATGAACAAAACTCCACATATTATGAGGCAAATGGTATGTATAATAGTGCCAAGGTAAAAGCGTTTAACTCCCTGGAAAGTTGGAAATGACCAAACCAGTTTCCAATTTTTTTTGATGATTTGGGATTGCATCAATATCATACTTTGGAGATTGGAAAACTAGGGAAATTTGAATAACATTTCACTTGATTTCATGTTAAATACTGAAAGGACCAGATATAAAACCGTTCGAGTACTGTGGAGCGAGATTATCAAGTGTGCATCCAAATATGTTTCGCTTTTGACCCAAGATATACAACGAGAACATATTTCTTCAAACAGTTAATTCATATCGAACAGTAGAACTTTGTGAGACCATTCCAAATTGCAGATAAATACATTTCTGCTTTTTGCTCAACAATTTTTGAGTTTTCTTTTCGGCCAGACTCTTATTGAATTGGTTAAAATAAAAACGTACCGAAATATCAGCTTTCCCTGTTGCTGATCTGTTACCACCTAGGAATCGTTTAACAGCGTGAGAAATAACAACCAGTGCTGTTAATAGTCATTTCGACGCAATGCGCTCAATTTTCCAACAACTCGTTCCAGAAGCTGATTTTCAAAATAGCACGTATGAAGAAATTGTTGTGCTTGATTATGTTCATAAATTTGGTTCACAATGTTTTGTTCTAACTAAAAATCATATGACGTGAGAGAGCAATATCTGCAATGAATATGCAATGAATATTCAAATAATATCCATCATTGAATATCATTTGAATATTACAGTGAACATACCACTTTTTATATACCAATTAGGGCAATGTAATTAATTGATAAATTTATCCAACTACACGAAATGACTTTTTACAGCACTGATATCAACATAGATCTTTTTGAATTTCGGACAGCTTCAGAGCTTTAATTTTGACTTCTTTCAAAATTAAATATCAAATATCAATCGCAAAACAAAACAAAATTTTTATATAGATTGACCACTGCACAGTGGTCAAAAAGTCGATTTTAACGCTCTCAGCTGATAGCTCCCTAAATAGTGAAGCTAGAGCGAAGGCGTCTTTGGCAAATTTTATGGATATGACAAGTTTCGTATTTTGACGGCATGACTTTTGTGATAAATCCCCCTAAAAGTGAGATAAAAATTCTTTAGGATTTCTTATAAGATTTTGAGATACAGAGATGATGTCTTTAGCAAAGTTGTAGAAAAAGTCAATACAAATTACTTTGCTGAAGACATATTAACATATGTTTCACAAATTTGAGATAAATAGCATTTATAAGAACTACGAATCTCCTAAAAAATAAATTCACCGCAACATTTTTTTTTTAAATTTTAATGACAATACAATGTCTTGCAAAGTTATTTCCAATATCTCAACATACAAAACATTTTAGAACGCACTAAACCTACATCATTTTAGTGGGATCAGTTATTGAATTTTTTTTTCGTTTATTTGTATGTTTGAAGAGTTGCTAACTTTTTTTCCATAAAATATTCCTCTCGTCTCTCAAACTACTGTTCTGGAATACAGAGCTTGGTCATGTCGATGAAGTCATGTTATTAAAGTTGTTTTGAGATAAGATCAGGAGAGCTTTCTGACAACATGTACATTTTCAGTTGGTTTAAATACAATATAAGGTTCTCCTGACTATCCTTAAACTGAGACCAATGAATCCTAGAAAGAGTGTCCTTCTTGAAAAGTATCTCTTCATTTGCAAGTTTTCTAGATCATTCAAGAAATCATTTCAGTCCTTAATTTTGGTCTGTAAACATACGTTAGGTAGTCTATCTTAATTTCCCGGCATTTTTTATTTTTTAGGTCATAGAACACTTACGCATGTAGATCTATATACTCTGAGATCAAACACCATAACAAATGGCTTTTTCTAGGCGTTCATAATCGTCCAAGTCTCAATTTCTTTTGTAGTTTATTTTTTATTTCAAGTACTTGAGGCCATCCGAAAAATTCCTAGGTCGGAAGACTTTGAGATCAACCACCATCATGGCATTTCCGACGTCCCAAAGCCTCGTTTCCGCCGTTGGACTCACGTTTATTTTCGAATATTCTTGGTCATGCGAGTTCTTTTTCTTGGAGTATCAGTCTACAGGCCTAGGATCAATCAACAAACGACATTTCCGACGTACTCACAAGAGTCAAACCCTTGTCTACACTACCGACACTGGCGAGTCAAAACCTCATTTCAGTCTAACTTTGTTTTCAAGTGTTTCAAGTGTTTCTGTTATTAATTGGGAGCTTTCCACGGCAGGTACCAATTTCCCATTGGTGTGGTTATGTGGCAAGTAAAATCATACCCTATGTTCAGGGAGTCGAGAAATTAACGAAAGATCCCTAGTCCAAACCGGGAATCAAACCCAGTCACATTCAGCATGGTGTTGCTTTGTAGCTGTACCTTTGCCAAATGAGTTACCACTTGACTGGCCCCACCACTTGACTGGAAGTTTTTTTTTCCTAATTCTTAGCTAAATCTTTCTCATTATTGGCATTTATTTTCGCTTTTCTGATTTCCGCTTCACGATTGCCCAATATCTTCCAAATGGTCGAAGTTCTGGAATGTCTGGAGGGTTGGAGTCCTTTGGCATAATGATAACGTTGTTGACCGCACTTTTCCACAATGGCAAGACTCCAAACACAGAACACTTGTCTTTTGAATGCAAGGTAGTAGTCGTCCGTTTCATTAGGCACTTTTCGACGTACATTTGAAGATTTATCGTATCTTTAGTTACGAAAACTTTGCTCTTCAATCCACAATTTTTTTGGCCTTAAAATGATCTTGCCACGTTGCAATGCGACAAAAAACTTAAGACCAAGAAGCTGTTTGAAGACTGCGTGAAAGACTTATACTCTGCTGATTTCTTCACTTTTTGTACGAAAGAATATGACATTTTGACTTTTTTGGTCACAATCGGATAGAAAGGGTCGTTCGATCCCGGAAGCGTTGAAAAAGGCTACTTACTACAGACCGAGGAATTCCGAGTGATTTTGCTATGACGATTCTCAACACTTTTATGCAGTTTTTTTGTCACGCACTTATTACTGCTTCGCCTCCATTTTCAACACATAGGTTAAATGTTAATAAAGCCTATTTTTTAAACGTTGCAAATACAATGAACTTTCGTAAGCTGTATTGGTTTGAACTATATATAAAGAAATAAAATAGATGATTTGCTGTGCGCATATCTTACTCAAAGATTGACGACACTCTGGGGCTATACAGAAATCTTAATTTACGGGGATATTTTAGTGGAAAATAACTATTGACAACAAACACTCGATCAAATTCCAATTATGGGGAGCTTTGGGCGCTAATGGACTTCTAAGAGTTTTCAAGAGCTTCAGAGAGAATCAAGAAGCAAAGAAAGTAAATACAGGCTGGACTATTTTCGGGAGGTTAAAGGAACTACAAATATGTATGCGATATCTAAATCCAGATTCTCATTGACTTCAGTGATTTTTAACAAAATAGAGCAAGTGCATGCACAAAAAACTGAAACTGAAAACTGATCAATTCGTAAATGCTCAAGCAATACAAAACTGTTATCATTGGTTGCAGCTACTTGTTTGTAACTTATGTTGTTTTCCGCTATTTGCTTCTGACTTATGTTGGTCATAACAAAGTAAAAAGTGCTGCTAGGGTGTGTTTGTATGAGTTTACAAACTCCCGTAGATAAATGAGAAATTACAGCAAAGGAGTTTCCCTTGAAGGATGTTTCGTCGACTGGGTTATTTTTATCTAAAATCCCATAAGGGGACGTCCATTAGATACGTCACGCCAAAAATGCACTTTTGAACATCAAATACTTTTTGTATTGTCTCACGACTGGGTTGAAAGTATTTTCTTTTAGTTTTTTAATTTAACTATTCGGTAAATATTACAACAAAACACATGTATTGGATGAACCCAATTCAAAAACCTCATGGTTTCAAAAATTATTTGAATTTATGCGACCACGACAGTCCTGGTAATACAACACACACCTAGCTCACAGAATTCAATTCCTACAGGCCTGTACATCACTTTTTCTCCGAACAAAGCTCTTGACCCATAAATCAATGGTGTGAAGACGAACCTGAAACAAGTAGTTCACATTTCTTCAAGCTTGGCGCATTAATAGTGAATAATCCTTTTGTCACACTCCTGCTGCTGCGCTCTTCGTTGCAGCATTCTCCATTGTCATCCATTTAGACATTCCATAAACAAGGGGCTGTGCTCAAACACATGAAAGTCCAGCAGCAATCTCCCTAAAGCTTGTTTAAGTGGAAAGATATTATTTACTTTCCTGTTGCTGACCTTAACTTCGGTGAGTGCGTTGTCGTACCGACGGAACAAAAGGATGCACTTGCTACACTGGCTATAGTCACAGAAACAACAACAATGCACAGTACACAAGAAGGTGTAAGTCGGAATAAATGGTTACACTTAGGGTTGTCCGGTTGCTCGGGGAGATATGGTCAATCCCTCTTAGGAGCAAGGCGACGAACAGAGAGCATAATTGAAAGAAAATACACCGACAAAGGGCGGTAACAGGTTTCATGGAATACAAACCAGTTACAAGAGGTGCAAGAGTCTTCCCTTCATATTTAATAATCAAATTCATCTGTGATTCCAGGAGGACAGGAAAATTTCCTTCTCACCAACGCACATCAGAATGATAGATGGATCAGGAGAGACAATTGCATTGTAACGAAACGAATGGGAACCAGTAGGTTGGAAAATGCACTTTGGCTGATATGGAACCACAAGGAATAGCCCGAAGGAAACAACAACAATCAAAGCTTGAAATGGATCTGGTCTCAGAGTGAGTGCTTTCAAATGTGGCTAAACCAACACCACCCCTCGGAGCCTCACCATTAGAATAACTCAGTGTTCTGTCCATTCTTATCCAGTTCTTGTAAAGGAAAACACACCATCTCAGTTTGGGTTTGTTGTTTTCCATGGAAATTCATGATGCATCACAGACCAGTTTACTGTCCGTTTGGTTGGATTCTTTGTGTTTTCTAGTCCATTGTGGTTACCCTCCGGGATGTGGCTCCACCGAGAAACCCCTGACTGCTTTGGGAGATTTCTTCTGCAGCTACCACTTTGCGATGAGAGTTTCGGGGAACAGTTCAGTTGATTTGGATGAATATTTAAAGTTTCAGACGTTAATCTACACAACTTACTGCGAATATACCATTGAACGAAATATGACGACGCTTACCTGTAAAAAAGAGAGAAAAAAATCTTATTAGAAATGAAATATCTGGCTGATACGAATTTGCATGAGGAACCCCTAACGCAGCGCTTTTTTTCCTTGGCATCGTCCCAAAAATGCTTTTGTTCGCAATTCAAGCAAATCGACAAAACCCCCCAAACTCCCAAACGTCACAGGAGAAAAGCGAATCCCAGCTGCATTTTCGTACACGGTTGCATTTTTCGCCTTTTGTTACGGAATGGCAATTTTTATTCTGTCAACTTTGGTGCATCTTTTCTTCGAGGAACACAAAAGTTCACCCGATGGCTTTCGGTGGAACTTCGGTTTTTTCTGTTTTTGTTGTTTTGCTTTGTCCAGCAACCGCAGTCTGTTTCGTAATTAAAAATACCAGAAATGATCGTCATTTAGTTTGGGTTTTGTTAAAGTGACTTCAACTGACTCCAACTTTTCTGGGAAAGAAAACTCATTGAGCTGAACATGAATCAGCTGATTTAATTTTACGCCCCTTGCCATTTTGAGGACTCTGCTGGAACCTGTTGGAGCGCCGGTGTTTATGGGCGCATGAAATGTGACGTGACGTAGTCATGAAGTGCCATAAAAAGCCGTTGAAATTATAAACAAATTAAATTTACGACTCAAATTTCAGAACGGTGGAAGAGGTGGTGGGCTCTAAAATTGAGAGATTTTCGCTTTCCGTCAACGCCGTTGACAACTGGGCGTTATTCTGCGATATTTTGTATTGAAATGGAACGAGCAATGTAAAAGAAATTCAATTTTTGCACCTGGCATGCCGAATTCGTACGGAATGAAGCCCATGATTACACGAACTCGCGAGCCTCATCCATCACTCTTCCCCTGGTGAAATTGGAATTCTAATGGAAAATCAGTGTTGTATAATTAATACTTGTTACGAGGGCGCCGAGCAAACGAGCCCTCCCTCCCCCATCCTTGACTACGGATCGTACATACTTCAGAAGCAACAGCAGTAATGTATCGCATAAGCACGTTCTGTTTTCGCAAACAAAGTACAAGGAGCTACATCTGAGCCTAGTGTTCGCCGCTTGGAAGCTCGGCTTGTTGTAAAATGTTTGCCAAGTGCTTCAACGCATGTTGATGGATGGATTTGAACTGAACAACAAGAATTTCTCGTAATGAAAAATCTGTGCCTCGTGGGGGAAGACGGAGGCATGCGAAAGGTTTGCGAAAATTCGGTAGGTGTTGTTTTTTTTAGTGGATTTCATTTTTCGACCCGGTAGATGTTTTTGGTGATTTTCGTCTAAAGGGTGATACGGTCAAAATTTGGTCAAGGGAAAACGCGTGTAAATCGGTGAAATCGTTTATTTAAAAAATCAAATTAAATTTCTTTTTCAAGTTCAATTAGTATAAAATTCAGGAAAAATATTCAGTTAGGCTTCCGCTTTTCCAAATCCGAATTGCCGGGCCTTACGCTTGACCCCTGCCATCAAATTTTGTACAGCCACCTTGTCCACCTTCTTCGCCGCAGAAAGCCAGTTTGCCTTGAACTGCTGCTCGTCCTTAGCAGTTTTTTTGGTCTTCTTTAGGTTCCGCTTGACAATAGCCCAGTATTTCTCAATTGGGCGGAGCTCTGGCGTGTTGGGAGGGTTCTTGTCCTTGGGAACCACCTGCACGTTGTTGGCGGCGTACCACTCCATGGCCTTTTTACCGTAATGGCAAGATGCCAAATCCGGCCAAAACAGTACGGTACAACGGTGTTTCTTCAGGAAAGGCAGCAGACGTTTATTCAAACACTCTTTCACGTAAATTTCTTGGTTGACAGTCCCGGAAGCTATGAAAATGCTGCTTTTCAAGCCACAGGTACAGATGGCTTGCCAAACCAGATATTTCTTTGCGAACTTTGACAGTTTCGTGTGGTTGAAAATATCTGCTACCTTTCCCCTTCCTTTTGCCGTATAAAACTCCTGTCCCGGAAGCTGCTTGTAGTCGGCTTTGACGTAGGTTTCGTCGTCCATTACCACGCAGTCAAACTTCGTCAGCATCGTCGTGTACAGCCTCCGGGATCGCGCTCTGGCCGTCGTATTTTGTTTATCATCGCGATTTGGAGTCACTACCTTCTTGTAAGTCGATAGTCCGCGGCTCGTTTTTGGCTCGATGCACGGTTGTAGACGATACACCCAGCTTATTTGCGGCATCTCGGAGAGATAGGTTAGGGTTTCGCTTGAAACTACCGGCAACTCTCTTTGTCGTCTCAGCGGCTTCCAGTTTTCGATTTCCCCCCGATCCAGACTTCCTGGCTGTCGACAAACGTTCCCCAAACACTTTAATTACATTTGTAACGGTTGATTTGGCAACTTTTAGCGATTTTGCCAACTTTGCGTGCGAGTAGCTCGGATTTTCGCGATGCGCGAGCAAAATTTTGATACGCTGCTCTTCTTGCTTGGACGGCATTTTGACAACTCAAGAGTGAATTCCAAAATCAAAATAGGAGCAACATTCTACACACAGGTTTTTTAAATGCAAAATTGAAAGAAATACGTCAAGTTGATATTGACCAAATTTTGACCGTATCGCCCTTTATCCATGGTATATTTTTTATATTGGCGTGAACATTTGGACAGTAAGCCAATAATTGTCAGTAATCTAAGCCAATAATTGCTTAATATTTCTCACAGTATGGAAGACTTGGTTTCGCCGATTGGCATGTATTTTAAATTTATGATGTTTCACTTAGCCAGATATTTTCAAATTGTTTCATTTTTCAAAGTGTATGATTTAGAGCGTAATTGCCCGGAAAAAAACGTATAATTTCTTTAAAACAAGGTTCAAATGGTTTGATGGGTCGAATTCGAATTGAAAGCTATTTGTCTGACAGAACTTAACGGGCTGCTTTTAATGATTCTGTTTCGAGCCCTGGGGAAAACAGCCTTGGCGTACCACAAGGGAGTGTATTAGGGCCCATTTTATTTGTTTTATATATTAGCGACATGCCACGAGTCTTGCAATTATGTGATTTTAATTTTTTTTGATGATGATACAATGTTGTTCATTGCTGCTAAAGAGCGTTTCCAGCCGAAATGACCTGGAAATGAGGAAAATTATTTTCGATATTGTTTAATTTGAATGAATGATGAGCATTTTCCGCGTTAACATAGATTTTTGTGACTCAAGAGTTAGTTATAAACAGGGCGTAAGCATTTTGAATACAACTTCAATTAATAATTTGTAGCTCGAAAACCTTTGGTTGTACAAAAAAAACTGTCTAAGAACAAGTTGTGACTCTATGAGTGAAAACTGTAAAAAATTATACACTGAGAAAAAAACGGGAAAAACCACAAATAACATGAAAATTTAAATGACTCAACATTTTTTTTTTCAAAAATTATATCAGAATACGTTTAGTTCCGCAAATTTTTAAATTTTGAGAAATGCACCAGAAGTTGATGTTCTAGAAACTTTTTTCCCTGACATTTCTCTATCCTGGAGTATTCGCATAAATTTGCGTAATAACTTCAAGATTTCAAAGTCAAAAAATAAAATAAATCGAGTTTTTTTTTGAGATATTTAAATTTTAATGTTAATTTTGGATTTTTTTCTGAATTTTTTTTCTCAGTATATATTTTTTTCACAATTTTCACACATTCACTTGTTCTTAGACAGTTTTTTTTGCACAAAGGTTTCCAAGCCACAAATTATTAATTGAAGCGCTATTCAAAATGCTTACGCCCTTTTTAAAACTGACTCTTGAGTCCAAAATTTGTTTGCATCAGTGGAAAAAACTTACTTTGGTGGGTAAAACGTGTGTACAAATTTTCATTTGAATCGGAGACACTCGAAGTTGGTCCGTAGGTCATTTCGGCTGGAAACGCTGAAAAGCCTTGATAAGCCCGTTTCACATTTGAATGCAGATTTACGTTCTTTATGTAGATGGTTGAAGTACAAACAGTTAAACTAAATTCATGGTAATTTCGCAGAATCGAGTTATTGAAGACGTCTCGGTCAAAATTCGTGAGATCAAATATCTTGATGTGATTATTGATGATATTTAAAAATTTATCTCTCGCATTGACGGTGTCATGAAGAAAATAGAAATTCTCTGCTAATTGAAAAACGAATCAACAATTGCTAGTAAAATATAATTTTATTAATCAATCATTTCTCCTCACATGGAATAATGTTTTTAGTTAATCAAACACAAACGTCGAGATAACAGCGTTTGCAAAATAAGATAATGCATTTGATTTTGAGATGTAATTTTTAAAGTTCATTTCTAAAGTAATACACGGTTTGCTACCCTGATAAGGAGTGTATCGAATATAAGCTATCCACATTCATTTGCGTTGTACGCATGTATTTGTGATGCTTTTTTATGCTCTGAACACTGAAAGCTGTGCGTTTGACTGTCAGCTTTCTTTTGTTTACTTGTTTGTGCGGTTCAAATTCTGCGTTTTCAAAATGTCGCGTATTGAAAAGGAAGTGAAAATTAAGGTTCTGGACACATGGCTAAATGAGAAGGGTATTACTATGCGAAAATTGGCGAAGCGATTTGGAATTCATCATGCGAGTGTTAAAACCATCTTTAATAAGTTTGGGGAACACTATTCTTTGGATGAGCTACCAGAAAGAGGCAGAAAACCCGGTTTTTCCAACCCGAAACTGGAGCAGAAAGTGGTATCTCTAATCATGAAGAACAAATCAATGTCAATACGTAGTTTGGCCAAAAAAGCAGGAACGAGTGTCGGAATGATCCAGCGTATCAAGAGGCAAAACCACCTGAAGACCTACAAGAAGCAGAAAATCACGAAACAAAGTGCAGAACAGAAGAAGCGAGCAGCAACAAGGGCCCGGAAATTGTATTCGCGTCTTTTGCAGCGTCCGGATGTATGCGTTTTGATGGACGATGAGACCTATGTTAAGGAGGAATCAAAAACCCTTCCAGGTCCACAATACTTTACTGCCGTCGTTGGGAAGGATGTGAGCGATGCGGACAGGTCGATTCAAGTGGAGAAATTCGGTCGAAAGGTACTGGTATGGCAAGCAATATGTTCCTGTGGTTTGAAGTCAACCATTTTTTATACTACCGGAACTATAAATGCGGAAATTTATCGATCTGAGTGTCTCCAGCAGAGATTGTTGCCTTTATATAGGAAGCATAGTACACCTCCACTGTTTTGGCCGGATTTAGCGTCGGCTCACTATGCCAAAACCACTCTCAATTGGCTTGCGGAAAAGGGTGTAGATTTCGTTGAGAAAAATATCAATCTACCAAATTGCCCTCAGCTTCGACCCATCGAACATTACTTGGCATTCGTGAAGAAGGTCTTCAAGAAGGCTGGTAAGGCAGCTGGGAACATGCAGGAGTTCAACAAAATTTGGGCTCAAGCGTCCAAAAAATGCGATGCAACACTTGTCCAGAACTTGATGAAGAGCATTCGATCCAAAGTTCGAAAATTCGTCAAGGAATAACTTAAATTTCATCCGGTCTTCATTATGTTCAAGTTTAACCTCGTACAATAAAGGATCAATTTTTTGTATGAATAAAATATCGGTTTTCAACATAACTTGAAAGAAAGTTTGTGGATAGCTTATTTTCGATACACTCCTTATTTGTGCAATTGAATTGAAAGGGGAAGTACATATTTCTATCTTTTGTACGAAGCTCCAAAAAATTCTTTGTTCTTTAAAGGTATACATGTTTTCCATTCGATGCCTGTACACATCAAACGTGTAGCAACACTAACAGATTTCAAGAGACAATGTATTTCACACATCAAAGCTGGGTTTTGAACAGCTGCTTCGTTAACTTTTTACTCTTGACTAATTTGTAACTTAGCTGTATAGTGATGGAAAGTGATCCAGGACTTTATAACTGTAAATGTAATCAGATCAATTTTGTTATTGTTAGTAAATCTGATTGAATTGTTGTTGAATATTAAATTATCTAAGAGATAAATCGTCTAGCTCGAACCTTTGTGGGAGTATGTTTCGGGACCATCAATATCATTATCATCATCATAAATAGGCTCCGTACAGCGAGCAAGAAGAGAGCCATACGTGACAAAACAAAACATACGTGAAAGAGGATTGCACATTTTAGAAGTTTGAAGCCCCCCTTGGAAGTTGAGTTCTGTTGAGCTGCTCTCATAACTTCCGTACAGCTTCTGTCGTAGTTGCTCCAGTCGTCTTCTCCTTCATCCATTGCCAGCTTGAGCGAAACGTCGCAAGACGTCTTATATGATGCCTCGAACACCACAAGACCTCGGTGGTGATAACGGGATGATGTAGCAGATAGCAACGTTCAGCGTGATCAGCCTTATGCTCAATCTTCGTGAAACGCCCCAATTGGATGTATTCCATCTTAAACTGATAGTACTGTTCTCGCAGAACAATCGCTGAACAACATCCCTCGCCAATCTGTGTTCGGCGCCTTGGAGCCGCCGGAATGCGATGTCCCTTGATTCGCCCATCCAGGAAATTGCCTCTTGATTCTTTGGCAACGAAATAGAGTATCTATCGTCGGAGTCCGAGAGATGTCCTCACGTTTTGCTTCTTCTACACGGAAAACAAATTCATGCCTTGAACTGCAGTCATGAATTATAGAACAACTATAAATACACGGTGAACACGAAATCAGGAACAAAATCACGTTTTTGGGTAAAAATCCCAAAAACGTGAACTAGTTCACGGTCCGTTTTCATTTTTGGGAACGCCTTGCGACTAGCTTGTTTAGCATTTGTGTAGTTGCCGTACTACAATTCATACTAAGGCCTCCACATCAGAATTCATCAGACCTCCGGAGTTAAGTGTTAAGTGTTGGTAACTGATTTCTGAGTGGGATTCTTCGACCAGATTCGAAGAAGTCGAAAAAAGATTCGATGATATTGGGCATCATATCCTCTGAACTTAGATTGAAAAAGGTGGAATCTGCCAGGTTGATCCCGTAGGGCATCGTCCGGCCTTGCGTATTCGCGCTGGCCGGGGGTAATTCAACGTAACCCTTGGAAGAACCAGCAACTTCACGTTCTGCGAGAAAACCGTTACTTGTGAACCATTGTTGTTATCTGGTAGCTGCTTGACCAAAACCGAGTACCAAAATGTCCAACCTCTTCCGGTATGTCTACGTTAACTCAAGAGTCCAGAGATAAAATTGCTCTCGGAACCGGATTTCAACAGAGAACGTGCCGGGAACTGACCGCCCTCATCATCTTCCACGATGACGACCACAGTAGCCGGCAAAACATTGGAGAAGAACTATTTTGTGGTTTTAGATACTATTGTTTCGGTGGCTGCAATATTGATCACCACAGAGGAAGATTTGGCTGATTCACTAGATTCCGTTTGTGCAGGAGGATTGTTGTTTCCAACCATGACTGGGATCTTCACCGGTTCAGCTACGACAGAAGTATTGGTGAGGAACATTCCCTTGCTAGATGTCCAGATCTGAAGCAATCCTACATAGAGAGTTTGTCCTCAAAACCGCACCTCTTTCATGCAGAATAGGCGGCGTTGCAGAAAATTTGACGTGCATTTTTTCGGATACTACAAAACAATTATTATCGGAGTAATTCAAGTTTGACCCTTTACTGGAAGTATATCTACAGCAATGTTATGTCGGTCATGAAACTAGTCTGTGGCAGAATTGGTTTACGACGAAAAGCTTTCCGAACATCGGTGTTTGTAGGATACCGGATATCCGGAGTGTTCGGAGAGATTTTCGCGAGTTCTGGAGCGATGCCGAAAGTTTGGTAGAGATGTACAAGCAGGTTAAGGTACATTCGCTGAAGCAGGAGGTAGCGACGATGTTAATGGGTTAGAGGAGTTAAGTTCGCGATACGAAGTCATTTTCGTTCACCTGCAATGCCATATGGGGCAAGCATGGTGGGTTTGGATAGGCATCATTTAGATACCTTGGAAGAAGCAGAACGCCAACCAGGCGGACCTCGCAAATGATTGTCAGCCAATTGAGAGGTGGTAAGTGCTCTCAATAACGCGAAGCGAAACAGGTAACTGTTGTCCTTTTTGTACCCTGAATTCTATAAACTATATTAAATTATCAAATCAATTGTCAAGGTGAATCCCGATCCATCGAGCCCTACTAACATAGAAAAGCCTCCTTTCTGTGACTTTGTGGGGATGCAGAGGTAAATACGGTCCATAAACAACAAAGGTCACACTAACTTTCCTTCCCTATTCCCACCTGATTGCAAGCACGTGGTCGGCGCCATTATTGATTAGTAAAGAAATTGAGTCACTGAAACGTGTATAGTAAGAATGGCCGGTTACTTACAGCCCAGCCCACACTGCCATAAATTTCAATTCTACACCAAATCGGTTAGGAGAGTGTGCCCCAATTGCAAATACGACTGTTGCGATGGAAAAATTCCATTAGAAGGTGCTCGTTTGGCAAAGCAATTTGTACATGTGGTTTGGATCTTCCTGTTTCTACACAATAAATGCTGAAATTTACTGAAACGAGTGTTTGTAGAACATGTTGATTACATTATATCGAAAGTATGAGATTCCTTCTTTCTTCTTGCGGGATTTGGTCACTATCCATTATGCCAAATCAACTCTACAGTGGTTTTCTGATAACAACGTAGATTTTGATGAAACAGAAACTGTTAAACTGTCTCCAACCACGACCGATCGATGGCTAACGGGCAATCGGCAAGCGGAACCTCAAAAAGTCTACGTGGTGTATGAACAGTTCCTAGGCATTTTCTTCAATTCCTTGGTCACATTTTTGATCAAATCATCCGCCTTTTTGGTCACGAAATTGTTTGAATATACTCTCCTCTTCAAATTGGCTTTTCAACTTCTCGAATGGACGGAGCTGGGACACGTTGAGAGGGTTGGCATACTTTGGCACCACCGAATGCCCAACCGCTCCATTTCCTTCAGCAAAGTAGTGGACCGACGCTAGATCCGGCCAAAACACCACGTCGTCATCTTTAAGGTACTTTTTAATGAAGGTGGCTACTTCTTGAAGGCACTTCGTACTGTAGATTTCGCCGATCACTGCCAGTCCGACAAAAAAGAAAGGGGGGCGTGAGATCCCCTTTTCACTGATTGTGAACCACAGCAACACCTTCTTTGGGAACTTTATGTATAGCGCATGTATGTACTTCATATCGCTGCTTATTTCTTTTGTAGGGGAAGTGAAGCATACACTACCGAAATTTTATGTAAATTTCGGTGCCCTGAGACCGACACATGCAAGGGTCTTTAAACCCATAAGAATGAGTTGAAAGAGATGGATTGATTAATTCAATCAAACACATCTTTTTTCTTCATCGAATTGGGTATGTTTCAATTTCAGGAGACTTCTTCGTCCACGTTCTCCGACTTTTTACAAACATGAATTACGGCTCGTGTAAAATTCCGAATTTCTAAGCGTGTAGCCTTTGCCTTGCCAGTCGTTACCGTCCAACGTAGGATACGTCTCGTTGTAACGACCACCAAATTCTGCATCGCCGGGTAGACCTCTTTGATCAGAATCTTCAGCCGTTGTTTCTGGGTTTCCACTTGGTTCTCCGGATATCCAGTTTGTCTAAATACTTCCTGACCGTTTGGCCGATCGCACTGACCTCTCGGCCAAACGCACGGAAAGAAGTGGCAATCTTGCCATTCGTCTTCCGTTTGAGCTGCTGTTGAATCCTCCGGTTACTTAAAACAGTCGGACGGCCGGAACCAGGATTCCGCTCGATGGACTCTCCCTTCTCCAAAAGTGCCAGAATCTTGTAGATGTTTCCGCGATCGTATCCGGCCGACACGAAGTGAACCACGATGGCCGTTTTTTAGGCCCGGATGGAGCAGGCAAATCATAGATCGAAGTTGTTTCACTATTCTCGCAATAACTGCCGTAAACAAACTGATGAAGCTATTCAATTTTCACAGTATACCGTAGGACTACGTTTCTCTTTTTTATACCCGGTGCCATATCAAAATTTTGAAAAATGAGACCGTTACGCTCAAGTGAAAGGTTTTTGAATGCTTATCACTCTCGTTTGACTAAACAGAATGATTTCATTCATACACCATTTGATCAGAAGAAAATATGAAAATATGGTTTTCCCTTCCCGGGTCCTCAAAAACGGGTAACTAATGGTTCGAATTGCCTTCTTTTTTTCATTTCACTAGGTTTCATTCCATTTTCAGTACGGGCTATAGATGCAACCCTCAGCTGCAAAATAATTTTGCTTTGTTGCCGGTGTCTGATTGCTTTCGAATTTTGCTTCGTACTGCATTTTCGTCACTCTCCTCATTCTGGCCTATGCTATTCAATGCTATTATGTAGCATGCGAGGCAAACCGAAATGATTTCTGTGTTCGACACTAGCTCTCAGCTAGTGGTTCGCACAAAGCCCACTTGGTACCGTCCACCGGGCTGTGGTATGGGAGACAAAGCAAGAAACAACAAATGAGTTTCACTTATTGTATCGTACGGCATGGACATAGTTAAACTTGGGACAAAACATTAACTCACAATGTTTTGGCTCGAGTTTCACCGATAGTAATCAAGTTTAGTTACCGAGTCAGGAAATTACATGTATTTAATCTTATTACACTGCCCTTTCTCATCCAACCAATTTGTTGTTTTTCTATAAACTCGTTACGTGTTAACAAACACACACGAAATATATACAAAATGTTCATTTAAAGAAACATTCTAATAAACATGCATGCTCATACTTAACAAGAACAAGAACACTACAACCATAACAACATCTTTTCAGTATCATAATGAAGCTATTATATATTTTAGTTGAAGGCTATAAATCGCCAGCCAAGCCAAAAGAGTTGGGGTTTAAGAGTTAAATGATTATACAACCACATTTATATTCACATACTCAAATTAATACATATCATTATTAAACAACTATATGTGTTGTGTTATGTACACAGAAAAAATTATTAATTTTAACAAGCCAAAGGAGGCGTAAACAACGAAATTGTTTGCAATTTTTCATGTGCCATACAGCAATATTTGGAATCTTGCATGCAACAGGCTAGATACAGGCGTTATCTGGCTAAATTTACATGAAATATCACATTGTTTTCAGCCAAATCTAGCATTCCCTTTATGTGCATTAGATAACGCAGAAAATTCAATGTTTCTTTTTATCTGTGTATAAATTAGATAAGACCATTGTGACTATGCACCAACGCGGTCCTACGTGAGCCTAGCGGTTATATCCCTGATTTAACCCAATTCTAATTTTTAATGCACGCTTCACCATCGGATTTCGGACACTAATTGGATTTTTTTCAAATATTTTTATTCAAAAATTATACTAAATTTGCAATAGTCACCGACACAACACATTTTTGAAGGATTTCTCATTTTTCGATTATATCCATTTGAAAAAAAAAGCTGGAAAATATGGACCTTTCCAAAAGATAGTCTAGAACAAATGTGGAGAAACTCAGCATGCAAAGGGGCTTTCTGTGACAAAATCTACATGTCCAGAAAGTGTCTTTGAAATCTGAGACGGTTCTGCCAACTCCGAATATGGTTTGGCGCGAAATGGGCCTTATGTAAAATAGATTTCCCGATTGAGCAAGGACAAATCCTCAAATTACTTCAAGAGTTCGATAAAGCTTACTAATTATAACACATAAATCCTCTGGGCTTAAAAACGCAACGAGTGCCCTTTTTGAAACTGCCACTACACCGGACTGAATTCACCCGGACACACGCCAGCATAGTTCGGCTACACTGGATAAACAAAGCACTTCATCCAATTAATCATCCCCTGGTTTTAGATACATCAAGTGGAAGTGAATCTCTGCCTGAACTCGCACCGTGGCTGTTGAACATAGATGTGGCAATGATGCTGATGGATATCCATTCAAACCTACAAATGAAACTGCAATGGATCATTCGTTGCGAGTGGCGGGACCCTCCTCTCTTTCGAACATTTGATGATGCGTTATCCTGACGTAAGGGAGCCATGAATCGAGCTGACTGGTTTAATGCACTTGAGTGAATCCCAACACACTGCCATCGCCCAGCATCGCACTAGAGATTGATACCGGTGATGAAGATGTTGTTTGAATACTGGGGTGCGGTTCGCTTGGCATATCAAAGATATTTCGAATGCATCCCCATCACCATCATCATCAGCAGCAGCAGCAGCAGCAGTATCAAGCGTCTTGGGAATTGCACTGCCAGCAAGTGTTTGCCGGTGATGGAATGAATTAACTAAATGTATTTGTTTGTTTGCAGTGAGGAATGGGATTACCCTGCCCGGTAGCACTTTCCCCTTTCCCCTATCTCCGGCGAACTGGACCAGTAAGAGAATTGATCCTTTAGTTAAACAAAACAAGTTTGCTGCTCGGTTTGCTGCGGGAAACTATCCCCTTTGTCCGACGAACGGAATGAAACGAAACGAAGCACGAGGCGTTTGTATTCTTTCGGGAGGAGCGAAAGTTTTCCAGGATTTAGTTTAGGACTTTTATCGCATACTTAGCGAGTTTGTGGTGTTTTCCTTTGTCCAGCTGAACAAATTGATTGATTGGAAAAAACAATTTGTGTCGGAGATCCGGATGCAATTCGGAAGCGCAATCAAGGACAGAATACTAATCGCTTGCGATTGTACATAAGTGATTAGTATGCGTTGGAACGAACCAACACGTTCATGGATTTAGATCCGAGCACGCAAATTCGTGGGAACTTGCCTCGTTCTTGAAACGAGCGTGAATCCGCTTCCAACCAACCTTGCACATTCTAGAAGATAGGCCTCAATTTATCATGCTCGCCTACGTTTCCCACTTAATGCCACGCCATGTCGCTATTAATTACTCGCTCCGGACGAGTTGTTTGAATGTGCGGTTGAATCAGCGATCAAAATCTATAATTGAATATTTAATTTCTCAATAGTTTTTCCTCCCCGTTGGGCGAAGGAAACCTGCAACAACCGTGCAATTATTTATTTACGTTTCCGTCTCCGGTATCCGACCCGGAGTCAACTTCCATCCAGTCCAGCAACCGACCGATGAAGATGGGCGAGCAACCCGTGGAAGAGCATTTTGTTATTTATGCCTTTCGCTTTTTCCCACTTGAATAGCCGCGCTGCATCGTGCTCGGTAGAATGATGTGTTCAAGTGGTTGTTTTACAACCGACCATGATGCACTTTTACGAGCTCCGCCAGCCAGCCAGCCAACCGGCGGAACCACCGGCCAGCAAGCAGAAAAGAGCAAGTGAAAGATGAGAAAACTGACCCTCGGGGGCTAGCGCCAACTAGCAGGAAGCAAGTATGAAAAAATGATGCTAACAGATGTTCTGAAAATGATTCGCGAAGGTGCCGCGTGGTGCAACCTAGGACAAATGATTTATTTTTCCATGCTTTCTGCGCTTTAGGTTACCGAGCGACAGGAACAAGTGGCCACACTAGAAGTAGTCAGTTTCTCAAGCCTGGTAGCAGAACAATAACAAAAAAGAAAAGTCGTTTGAACCCCGATTGCAAATTAAGAACTCCCTTCCATTAACATATGAGTTCTGTCGCAATGCAAAGAGCATGACCTCTTCCCGCACATATGGTGCTTTCTTATTTTCCGGAAAAGCACAAATAGATGGCTGCTATAAAGCAAAGATGTGAATCAAAGCATTTTTGCTTTTGAACAGGATGAACAAAAAAGCGAATCCTGTCACCGAGGGGAGCCTTGTCATTTGCTATGGTTTCTCCCTATTTGCTCCCAAATGAGAACGGAATGGAATGCATTGGTAGGTGAGGGTGGAAGGATGGGTGAAGGCAGAAAACTATTTTCCTATAAAATTTGCTGCTTCAACAAGATGCTTGTGTTTTCTCTTTTGTCGGAATTCTGCTGCAGTGTGCAGATCTTTCAAAGGGAAGTGTTTTTTTTTCTGGGTGTGTGCTCTGTTTTCGTTTTATACGCTTGTTTGATAGAATGCACTCTGATGACTTCGGAGAACTTGTTCTCTGTTTTCATACAGATATGAGAGATAGCTTAAAAATTGGTTTCGTGAAAAGAGGGCATTGAATAATAGAAAAAAAAAATAGTATAACCATTCTTCAGTTCAATTAATCCATTTTCAATACTGTGATACATCATTGATATTTGATTCAGAGGGCACCGTGCGAGGTTGCTACTCCGTTATTGCCAGATCAGCTGTTTTCACACAAAGTCAATAGATGATGCTTGGGACTAACATACATACTCAATGGGTAAAAACTGGTGATCCTGTGAACTAAATCAAGGCAATGTCGGCGCCAGCCTCGCAGGTCAAATAAGGAAAGGGTAGGGATGTCTTGACGAGGTACTTAATTTGTCGGAAGTCTAGCAATCCTCTGCACTTCCACGAGAAAGCACTGGGATGATGATTAAAAGAGTTGGGTTGGTAGCAGGGTTCGTTTTGGCAAACGATGCGCTGAGTTCTTGTTTATCTTTGTTTTCATATTGGTTTTTATTCTCCATTTAGTTTTTTTTTTCACGAAGACGCACGAATATATGTTTAAATAAGTGTATCGATTTAAACCAACAGTGAGGATGCTGTTGAAGCTGCTTACAAAATGTGTTGGTGGTTTTTCATTGATTCAATTGTTGAAAACGTTCGAAGCATTTATGGAAAATTTTCGTAATGGAATTGGAAAACGTTTATGGAAAAATTTCAAAAATTAATTAAATCCTGCCACATATTTTTCTCTTCTATTTGTTTTAACCCAATTAAACGAGGTTTTTCTTCATACAATCATAACACTCTCGAAAATCGATCATTTGTTCTGGCTTAGATCATGACTTTTGGGCATGATAATTTTTATGTAGTCATTCCAAGAGAAAATAATATCCCAGAACTTGGTAGGTTTGTTTTTTATCGGAATTTCAATTGGAAAAAACACCCGACCCGTTACAATTTGTCTTCCTATATTTTCATATTTCGTCATGAGTGGTCCAACAAAAACGATTTCATTTATTCATAAACAAGCTGAACCCGGTGTGAGCGCTGCTACGCTTGTAATCAAATGAATGAAGATTTAATAGAACTGGCACTTTTATGGAAGTTTTTCGGCATGAGTTTTTTTTTCTTGACCCATTTTTAGGCTCACACTTCTTCAAAACATGCTTCTTACCCGAGAAATACACATTTTGTGTTTTAATTGCCTGGATAGTTGTCATGTTTAGTTGAAATTCGTGTTTAATTTGTATGAGAGGGGAGGGGTCTCAAATCACCATACAATCATTGCCTTTAAAACCCCCCACATGCCAAATGCTGATTGCATATCAGACGAGCGGTTTTGCAACATAAATGTTTGCATTTTAACGAACGATCAAGCTTCATTATTTTGGAGGCAGCGTTTGGTGAGATCTATCAGATTAAAAATATGTTACAAAACCGATTTTCAAATAATACAAAATACTTGTCTGGTTTGGATATTTCACATTGAAAATCTGGAAGTGTGTTGCAGTATCCAAATGATGTCAGTAATGGTTACATGCGGGGCTTACTACATGTAAAAATAACCTTAGCATGGACGTGAATTCCCAGACATTCTGAAAAGGGTTGCTGAATCTTAAAAGATCTATCACTTTCTAGCTTCCGGATTAAACCTGCTTTCATTTTTATTGTTTAAGTTATTATATTGTTTTTTTTCTTCTCATTACGCGTGGAATGACCATGCAAAGTTATGGAAACTTGGCACATTATTCATCGAAAGTCATTATAATATTTAATTCAAATGTGAGACAAAAACATAAAAGAGTTAAGGCATGAACTAAATAAATGACATAAAAATATCAATCCCTCATTCAAGCCAGTTTTGAACACATTTTTGTTTTAATATAATACGCAAAAAAGCCGTTTTTTAAAGTATCGTGCGTTTCGTAGTTGCTACTCCGTTACCGATCCAAACTAGTGTAATTGCACAGAGAACCACATAGGTGGAGCTTGGGAGTAGCTTTTACATCTTCAATGTACAAGTTCACTAGTTCATTCTATTTATAGATCAGTACCGGCGCCGGCCACGTCCTCACGGTCTTTGGGGAGGGACGAAGGATGATTAGTTTCACAATCGTAGGTTAGAGACCGTGTTTACCTTTGCGTCTCCACAATTGCCAAGGGCCAGGCGCAGTAGACTGCTTTACATTCTAAATCTAGTGGTGATAAAAAGAGGCTATTGACGAATAGCAAGGAAGGGGACGGGCCTGGGATTGAACTCCCGACCATCTGCTCAGTAAGCAGAACGGGTAACCACTGAGCTACCCTGCCACGCCTTTGAACACATACAATTTTTTTGAATATTATATGCAAAAAGAGTCGAAATTTAAAAAAAAAGACATATATGAAAAAATATTAATCATAAAAAGAAGTTTTGTAAAATTTAAAAGTCACTTTTTGCATGGCATAATTAATAGACGTTTCCATGCATAGTGGGTTCGAATCTGCATCACCTAAATAAGCTCATAAAGAGCAGAAAAAACCATTACTACCACCCAGAGATCATGGAGGACGCTAAATATGGACCGGTTGGAACCCGCAAATGGTTTTCAGACACTTGAGAGGTGATAAGTGCTCTCAAAAACGCAAAGCAAAATAGTCCATTATTATCCATGTTGTCTCTATAGCCTTATAGAAAATTAAAGCAATAAATGAAGAACGGCTTATAACTCTAACAAATATTACTTTCTTACAAATATTATCAAACACAAGTTAATCAAACGACCATGGCAAAATGTACGAAATATTCATTACATAACATAAAACGGGGAAAAGAAGGGACCATCAGGACACCCAAGTGAAACGATTTGGATAGGAAGCATGGGACTGCAGTATTTCTCGGAACAAGAACGGGTCCTTTTGTGGGCCTGTTCATAAACCACGTACTCATTTTTGTAAATCTCAGACCACCCCCCTCCCCCCTCGTAGACTTTTCTCCATACAATTTTTTGAAATTGTGTATAGAGCGTAGATTAGGGTGAAACCCAGAAAAGTCTACGTGGTTTACTTATAGCCCCTGTTGGGTTTATTCTATCAATCGAGGGCTCGGTTCTAGTGGAAGCAGAACTTTGAGGAGCATCTGAACGGCAATGATTCAGCGAACGAAGGTGGCACAGGATGAAATTGGTCGGTTGAAAAACAACAAAACTGCTGCGATTGACCAACTTCCAAGCGAGCTATTAAAATACACTGAGGTCTCTTTCTTACACGGTTTGTCTTCGGCGATAACTCCAGAACAAAACAATTTATCAACCTCATTCGAATCACATTTTCCGTTTTGGGCAAAAAGTAATGATATGGCAGGTTTTCAAAAAAATCACGTTTGGTGTAAATACTCAAAATTAAAAAAAAAAACTGTATTTTTACCATTGCATAAAAAGGTAACACATACAAACAAAATCGAAGTGATTCAAAATGTGTATGCATGTGTACTGATCAACTCTATTTAGTCTTTACGCGGTTTTATAGTAAAAGTGAAAAAGTATCCCCCGTTTAAAAAAAACCTATGTGTACAGTGGTACAAAAATGCGAGGGGGGACAATTTCCAAGATTTGAGAGCAAGAACATTTACCGGAGGATTGGATGAAAGTGTCCTATCTCCCATCTATAAAAAGTATGTCAAGCTGGATTGCTGCAACATCGTGCAATCACGCTACTGAGCACCGCCTACAAATTGTTTTCCCATATGTCATGCCGCCGCCGGTCACCAATTGCAAAGGAGTTCGCGAGGCAATACCAAGCGGGATTCATGGGTGCCCGCGCTATTACGGACCCGTTTTTCCTGATTCGGTCAAGTACTCAATTCATTTCAATTTCATGAATGTAACTGCCCTGGGATGCATAGTTGACGTAGCCATGATGGGCATGATTGTTGAGAAAACTCGTTTTTCCGGGTTTAAGCTGAAATGCAATGTATACCAACAATTATGGACAAATTTTCTGACCATTTGATAAAGTTTTACTAATAAAACTGGGCCAGCAAGATAATTAGTAAAATTTCATTTGTTTATCATCTTCAAAACGCATACGCCAACTTATGTGAATAAACAGACATACTACTCAACGTTTATTCTCATAGTTTGGCGTAAAAACCAGGCTGCTATGTTCTGAATAATATGTCGTACATAAGGCTCAAACGCCGTCGTTACTTTGTGGCTGGACAATTGTTCAGGGCAAAACAAAAATTGGGATTTGATGGAGCTTTTGGCTTTACTCATCAACTCGCCTTTCAATCAACTGCTCAAATTAATTTGATGTACCTTGAGCCTGGTCTTATTGATATGTCAGCGGATTCATTTCATGCATCGGTTGGACGCACGATGAGAAACGTTCCTCGAAAAGAAGTTCACAATTTTCCAGCTTTTGTCAACAGTGTGAGATACTCGAAATGGAGCCGTCAGATTTCTTTGACTGACCTTTCACATTTAAGCAATCTGTTCTAACCAAGCTTAAGTACAAACCGAAGATGGCAAACATCAAACATGTCATCTTCTTCAGAGGAACATATAAATTCAATACTCGTACAACTATAGTAAAGATATGAAGACATCGCATAGTACTGACTACTGACAAAGAAACAGATGAAAGATTTTCAAAACCTGTCTTTCAATTTGACCGAGTTTAAACTGCGGGTTTTGATTATATAATAGAACTTCAGACTCATCCCTTTTCACTTTCTCGCCACGGAAAGAAAATTCATCAATTCTTTCCCATTTTCAACTCCAGATGTCTATGAAGGCAGTATGAGGGATACACTATCTCCACTGATCGTAAGGAACCGGCCAGGCGTTTTCCAGAGATCGATAGATGGCAAGTATGTATGTAATCTCTATCTGCTTTTCCTGGTGCATTCAACCACAGTGAACAGACATCCAAGCTCGAACATTGTTTTTCCCCTTTACTGTGTAAATTTTTTAAAGGTAACCGTTGACAAAACAACGCCGCCTAGTCTAGGTTTCACCAAACTAAAATTGACAGACTATCAAATCTCGAGGCGAGCTAGTGGCGCCATCAAGATACGATTCGCCAGAACCTAACGGAAACGAGATTTTATTTTAAAATAGCAGTTACAGAAATTTACACACGGCGGACACTCCAGCTTGGATGTCTGTTCTCTGTAATTCAACTTCACTTTCATCCACCCGTGATGTGTACGGTCAGCTATGCATAGCTATGGGTCAACATATATGTGGAGAGACGTCGTGCATGAGACCAAATGGCGCTTACGCCAAACCGTTCTTTTTAATTTATCTCACAATTTTTTCAAAGAACTTGGTGTACTTGGAGGCAATGTATTATAGGGAAAAGAAGGCAAAAAAACAAAAAAGTGAATTTTGGTCGTCTTACTACGTCAACTATGCATCCCAGGGCAGATAACTCCTACCACGAGTTCAGATCGACAGTGATGAAATCGAGGTGGGAGACTAATTCATATATCTGGACTCATTGGTGACCGCGGATAACGACACTAGTAAAGTAATACAAAGGCGCATTATGGCTGGCAATCGTGTCTACTTTGGACTCTGAAGGACGCTTATATCGAACAAAGTTCGCCGAACAACAGAGTTGACCATCTTTAAGACATTAATAAGACCAGTTAGGCATGGACACTGCTCGCGGAGATCCAACGCGCTCTTGGTGTCTTTGAACGCAAGGTGTTTCGTACCATGGGGTGCAGATGGGAGACGGTACATGGAAGAGGCGATAGTTAACACCGCTAAAATCGATTGACTACGGTGGGCTGGGCACGTCGTAAGAATGTCGGACGGCATCCCAGTTAAAAATATTCTCGATAACGAACCGATGGGCACAAGAACAAGAGGCGCGAAACGATCTATGTTGATTGACCAAGTAAAATGCGGACCTGTGGACCCTTTGCAGACTGCGAAGCTGGCGAGTAGACTGGAGACAGTTTCTGTATTCAGCAAAGGCCACTACGGCCTTCGCCTGACTGGTTAGATAAGAATGATAACTAACAGACGATGAGATTCAAGGCCGTGACTTACACATTGAATTGAATTTCGGACGGAGAATTTCTTGATTAAACCGGAAATCGAATTTGAAAACTGTAGAGTGAACTACTTGAACACAATGACAAAATCGCTGAAAAGTAAGCCCTACCAACAGGATGTGTATTTTTTGTCTTGATTATCGAGATTTTCAGCCTCGGGCTGGTTCATCTCCCGTCGTAGTCCGCCAAACACCACTTTTGGGCATTTTCGTAACTTCTCCGGGGGTGAGATTCGAACTCGTGACTCAGGCGTGAGAGGTATGGATGTTAACCAATACGCCGGGGTCGCCCCCCCAACAGGATGTGTAAAAACTCGTAAGAAAGATTCAGTGAGAACGGTGGACGAAATTCACTGAAGAAAACCAGAGCAAAGGATTATTCCAAATTGATGACATATTCCAATACCAGGCATTCAATAGTAAATCTATTGAAGTAGTTTAAAATTATGTTATCAATTTGAAATCAAATTATCATGCAAATATCTGAAGTAATTTGTTTTATAAAAAGCATAATTTCTTGTTCAAATATGTTGGTATTATTTCTAGTTTTCTAGTTACTACTAGTAACGTGAAAATTGTATGTTGAAAATGATAACATATGGTAACAAAATTAACCAATGGAGATAACTAAACTTGTTATGCAATAACAGCGCAAATTATAAGCAAATTCTGGGATAACAAAACTTGTACCAGCCTGTTATTTTGCTTTGCTACAGAAAGGCTTGGGTCCTCCATTAGCTCCGTCGGTAGAGACACAGCTACCAAGCAACACTAGGCTGGATGTGGCTGGGTTCGATTCCCGGTCTAGTCTAGGATTTTGTCGTTGTGAAAAATTTCTCGACTCTCTGGGCACAGGGTATGATTGTACTTGCCACGTATTCATACAAACTAAAAGGCTCACAGCAAAAACTAGCAGGAGAACACAGGCACATGTTCAGCAAGTTACTAGGAAAATCAAAACGAAATTAAATTACCGATAAGTTGACAGGATGTCTTATGAATCCTAGAGGGTTTGATCTGTTTAGTGGAATCCTTGTAACTATAAATTAGAAGAAAAATTAGTAATCTCCATTTAATTCCAACTACCTTTGCTTATCTTCGACAGATGCGCGTATTTCGTCTACAATGTGCAGACTTCTTCAGTGTCTCGTACTAATAACTCGACTGGAGTTATTAGTACATAACAATTAATGTATGTAAAACCATAAATGGTGGTAACCATTAATTATACTGGTGGGGACCAGTATCGCACCGCTTCACGGTGTTTCTCTCCGAGGTCTCTACGTTGGAGACGACGAGAAAAACTTTAGTGATCGTCAGTCGGTGCGAATCAAAACAAACCCAAAAAAGGAGAGAGTTCCTCTCCCATGTGCGCATCAGTAAAACAGAGTGCACACAATAGATCGCTAGAATAACTATACAAGCCACAGTGGTACATGAGCGTCTTCCAACCGGACATTTTTGCCTGTTGAAGTGGCGGACATAGTCCGTGCTTCGACCTACCCCGCAGTGGGATGTTAGGCAAAAATGTCGTTGGTTCGAGTACCACTGTACACATGCCCTTTTCGCTCAATTTTCATAAAACATCTGTTAAATTTCCAAGCCTGCCGCACACTAGCGGAACTATCAAAACTTTCTCTTCATATCTTTAATTCTAGCCAAAAACATTGTTGTTTACCCTCGGTGCCTCATGGTGATGAGCGAACATCTCCTTCTACATCATAATCGTTACTCCTCGCACGGAGAATATATAACATAACAATTAATGTATGAGCATACGATAGTTTTGGACGTATTATCGATGTAAAGTTGTTAGTAACCATCCATATAATTTGATTCCATACAATAAATATAATATATACGCATTTTTAAGAAATCAGCGAAATTCTGAGCGACGTAAATCTATGTTGCACCATTTTTTAATACATTGGCTGGTGGCAGCAGAAATGTTTCGTTGTTAAAAAAATGTCATGACAAAAATGTCATGGAAACGCTAGATTTGTCAGAAATTAATGGGATATTTCATTTAAACTTAACCCAGATAACGCCTGAATCTAGTCTGTTGTATGAAATATTGCAAGCATTGTTGAATGGCGCATGAAAGATTGCAAACAACTTCGTTGTTTACTCTTCCTTTGGCTTGAAACTGAAACGAAGGGAAATTTTACGCGCCTGTTAAAATTACTTATTTTGTTCTGTGTATATAACAGATAACAAAGTGATGGTAAGCCACTGATTCTGTAACTAAGTTTTAATCATTTCTGGGGACTTTCCTTAACAATCATCCTACATTTTTCGATGCGATAAAATGTTGGAGTATTGAACTATCTTTTCACAAAAAAGACAGTAATAGAGCCTTGGAGAAATACCAAATCCAACCAAAACAGTGACTGACATTCGGCCCCAAAAAGTACAAAAGTTTGTCGTCCTCGTTGATTTATCCGATGACGATCCCAGACGAGAAGAAGGACTTACTCCTTTTCCACACATTAAAATTTCAGCCATTTTGACCCAGAGACATTAGAGTTTACACAATTGTGTTACGGTTCTGGTTTTTCAAGATATTTTTTTAAATCTTTTAAGATACGTTAAGCAGTGCACCAGGTGTATATGAACGAAACGCATTTTTTCTCAATAAGGAGTGTATCGAATATAAGCTATCCACATACATTTGCGTTGTACGCATGTATTTGTGATGTTTTTTTTATGCTCTTAACACTGCATGCTGTGCGTTTGACTGTCAGCTTTCTTTTGTTTACTTGTTTGTGCGGTTCAAATTCTGCGTTTTCAAAATGTCGCGTATTGAAAAGGAAGTGAAAATTAAGGTTCTGGACACATGGCTAAGTGAGAAGGGTATTACTATGCGAAAATTGGCGAAGCGGTTTGGAATTCATCATGCGAGTGTTAAAACCATCATTAATAAGTTTGGGGAACACTATTCTTTGGATGAGCTACCAGGAAGAGGCAGAAAACCCGGTTCTTCAGACCCGAAACTGGAGCAGAAAGTGGTATCTCTAATCATGAAGAACAAATCAATGTCAATACGTGATTTGGCCAACAAAGCAGGAACGAGTGTCGGAATGATCCAGCGTATCAAGAGGCGAAACCACCTGAAGACCTACAAGGGCAGAAAATCTCGAAACAAAGTGCAGAACAGAAGAAGCGAGCAGCAACAAGGGCCCGGAAATTGTATTCGCGTCTTTTGCAGCGTCCGGATGCATGCGTTTTGATGGACGATGAGACCTATGTAAAGGAGGACTCAAAAACCCTTCCAGGTCCACAATACTTTACTGCCGTCGTTGGGAAGGATGTGAGCGATGCGGACAGGTCGATTCAAGTGGAGAAATTCGGTCGAAAGGTACTGGTATGGCAAGCAATATGTTCCTGTGGTTTGAAGTCAACCATTTTTTACACTACCGGAACTATAAATGCGGAAATCTATCGATCTGAGTGTCTCCAGAAGAGATTGTTGCCTTTATATAAGAAGCATAGTACACCTCCACTGTTTTGGCCGGATTTAGCGTCGACTCACTATGCCAAAAACCACTCTCAATTGGCTTGCGGAAAAGGGTATAGATTTTGTTGAGAAAAATATCAATCCACCAAATTGCCCTCAGCTTCGACCCATCGAACGTTACTGGGCAATCGTGAAGAAGGTCTTCAAGAAGACTGGTAAGGCAGCTGGGAATATGCAGGAGTTCAAAAAAATTTGGGCTCAAGCGTCCAAAAAATGCGATGCAACACTTGTCCGGACCTTGATGAAGAGCATTCGATCCAAAGTTCGAAAATTCGCGAAGGAATAACTTAAATTTCATCCGGTCTTCATTATGTTCAAGTTTAAACTCGTACAATAAAGGATCAAATTTTTGTATGAATAAAATATCGGTTTTCAACATTATTTGAAAGAAAGTTTGTGGATAGCTTATTTTCGATACACTCCTTATCTCCCAACATTTCTAGACCTTTGGGTTCGGATTTTTGCAAGTATGATCTATTACAAAGATGAGGAATAGCTATATTTACACACTGAAGATACATATTCATTCAAAGCAGCTACCTGTTGACTGTCTGGCAATCATTTTGCTCACACTCTTTACAGAAGCTTCCAAATTTAGTGTGATTCACTTCCTAAAAATGTTCCCTTCAGCTTCAATCGAAACACAACTACGAAAAAACAACCTTTTATCTCGGTTTCAACAACAGACCAAATTTCCATACAGCAAAACTTCATTGCTAATTCAACTAAGCGCACTCTCTATGACACACACATACCAATTTCGAGCGCACAGGTCTTTTTCTGTCTCCATACAAACCGCACATAAGCATTCCATTCAGCTTTCCAGGCCATTAGACTGATTCGCGAGCAACAACAACAAAAAAAAAGCACACAGCTGCAGCAGCGACAACGGAATAATTCAATAATTGCTAGTCCTAAATAGTTGACGCACTGTTAAAGTGCATTTTTTGCCTACCCTGTCCACCCCCCGTAGCAGCCCTTCGTTGCGAAAATATGCAATCAGCGGTACACACTTGCCCGCACATTCTGAATTCCAGCGAGTTTTTCGCCGCCGCCATCGTCGTCTGCCATATTCCATCGAGCTTAATTCGATATGTCTTTTCCTATCGCAATCGACCAGCAGCAGCAACGTTTTTTTCATTTATTTATTCAGCGAAAAATAAATATGTGTACTTTGCAGAATTAAAGCCGATTGGATCATGTGGGGTGGAAGAGCTGCTGCGATTTATTGAGTTTGAAGTTCGCGACTAACGCATTTTATAGCCTTTGGACTGAGTGCTTAGAATGCAGCGGGAGCGGGCTCACGTCAATGTGAATGCCGTGTGCGTCCATCTGGTTTCGTTTATATTTTGATGC
Organism: Aedes japonicus; assembly: GCA_034211315.2. Taxonomy (NCBI): domain Eukaryota; kingdom Metazoa; phylum Arthropoda; class Insecta; order Diptera; family Culicidae; genus Aedes; species Aedes japonicus. The sequence goes on from JASCZW010001265.1 coordinate 214,344, forward strand.
AATCATTTGTTGACTCCACCCTCAGTAGGTCAGTTGGTGCTAGCCAGATACCAAACCATTAAAGATCCGGTGAATCTGGCTATGTTGAAGTTCATCGGCTAATCCACGAGTTCTGGACTCCACTTGGATCGCCTGGTCAAAGTTCTCGTTGGTGGTGGTCCGTCCAATCCGTATAGCAAACAGTGCTCAGCTGCATTAAGTTGATTGCCAACCAAGTCGAACCCATCCACCAATAATGCCAACACCGGCGAACGATGATAAAGTCAACAAAACAGAGTCCTCCTTCTCCGTGAAAGGAATGCTGAGCTGGAAGACGAAGATAAATAATAATAGAGATGCTTGCGCTCTTTGTGCCCCATCATCAGATACGTGGCTTCGTCGTTGCTAATAGATTGCATCCGAAGGACAGGTGCCTTTAGAACGTTTCGCAAATAACTCTCTGCGTTGAACTTGACACAATTTTTCCACCTGCGTTGCTCGTCGATAGTGCATGCCTGTCGATTGTACAGCAATAACTATGTACCTGTTCCCTCTTTGTTAGTAGATGTGGGTCGGTAGGCGAGTGGATTACTTGTACTGACTCACGCAAACGTCGAGCAAGTTGTGATGATCGTCGTCGGCCGTAGTTGCCGTAATTCAGCAACAATAAAAAAAAGACTGTGCGAATTGTAGTGCGCTTTTCAATTGAAACCCCTCCCGGCAGAGGCCAGCTGTAATCATCAAGTAGATGAGCGTGATTTTTATTTCCAATTAGCTCCGGGCCTTCCCGCTTCGTACTGGGCGCAGCCGGGGATGTTAAAGTTAGTTATTGTTGTGATTTGCACCCTGGATGTTAACCTGACTTCCAGTGAACTTCAACAAGCAGAGCTGCTGACGATCTGCTGTTTGTGTTTGTGTTTGATTATTCAACCCCATAAAAAGTGCACTTATGCACTGCTCATATATCGCGAGCGCGCAATTTTATTCGAATCATTCTACACCATCATAACCACATAGGGAGAGGGAAGTACACAGTTAGCCGCAGCGTTCGCTTTAAGTGAGCACTGGAATGATATAATAACACTACAACGGCCGGTGGCCGCCGCGTGCGCTCTGTTCAACAAAACAATTCATATAGATATGCATTTGATTGGAACTCGACTTTGGTCCGCACTCCCAACAGGTACCTAGAGCTCATCGCAGTTGAGAAATATTTTTTTTTTAAATTGTTCATTTCAACGGTTGCTCCACACAGACGACGACGAGACGTCAGCAGCATAGTTAGTCTTGGTTTACTTACGGTGAGCATGCCTGGTGGTGTGGCCTGAACAACCTTGGCCGTGCTGTTCGACTGAGACTTGAAGTTTGTGTATTGAATGCAACTCTACATTGCCGAACGCGATTATGCACTTGCGCGAAGGTTTACAATTGCGAAATTTTTGCCAACTCACACCGCACTGCTCGTTGAGCCATGATTGATCGTTGGTCAGCAATTATTTGCTGCATTTTATGATCCTGTCAGCGTGGCTCGGTTCGCTTGGCTGACATCAAAGTCAAGTTAAAGCGTGTGAACCAATTAATTGAAGAATTGCATGACGATTTGTTGAGTGAGGTGAATTTTGGAATGTATTTTGTTTGTCATTGTTCAGAATAAGTCGATGGCTGAAATCGGAATATCAATCATGTCGAATCTCAGTCATTGGTGGGAATGAATGACGTTGGTATCGCGAATAAACCTTTTAGCGATGATTGCTAGAACAGGTATGCACCGGAAATTCAAAATATCTCTTTTTTTATATAATTATTTTATTCTTTTCCAAATCAAATTGGAGTGCTCAATTGTTTGCAAATTTCAGATTGCTTAGAAAAACATCTGGATCAGAAAAAAGGTTAACAAAATATGATACTCTAAATTTTGGAATAAAAATACAAATAGCTACAGTATAAATCATAGTGTGCAAAGATGCACTAACTTTAACAATGAATGAAGCAACAGAAAACGAACAAAATGAACAAAATAAAAGAGCACAACAAAATATAAAAAAAAAGGTTCTGAAAAATTACCAAATGTCATCCAACAATTAAATAAAGAAGGAAAAAAGGAAAAATTGACAAGATTCAGAGAAAAATAGACAAACTCAGGTTGTTAATTAACATTGAACAAAATTTAAAAAGCAAAAACAAATGAATTGAAATTTTCAAACAAAATCAGCCAAACAAATTTGAACATTGAAAACTATTAACATTCAAAATAAGGCACTACCCAGGTACACAATAAGCATTAGCTTATGCAGTAAATCAACCCTTAATCTGCATTTCAGATGCTCAAAGTTTTATATTAGCATTATATCATCATCTTGAATGCTATTTGTTGTAAAGTTGGATTTCAGATGCTATTTAAATGCTTGTAGCCTGTAATAAGAATTTCGAATGCAACATAGAATCAACGAAGCATCATCATTGAATTGCAGTAGAGTAGCCGCATATTGGGCCAAAAGCGGCATTTACGTTGCATTTAAGGCGACTTAGTTGCTTGATTAGCTGTTGTAAAGACGCTTTGGAACTACACTTTGATTGTTGTTTTTTGTATTCTCCCATGCGCGGAGTAACGATCTTTGATGAAGTTTGTCAGAAGCAGATAATTTCTCATCTCTATGCGAAGCGCTAGGAGTGGACGGTAATTTATTGCTAGAACGAATAGACATGAAGAGAAAGTGTATTGATAGTTCCGTATAGGGCAACGGCAGGCTTTGAAATTGAAAGATACAAGTTTGAAAACGAGCGGAGGGCATTGAACGGTAGTTTCCGAAGCTTTGGAACTGTTTAAGGGAAGGGGAAGGGGGGATTCTGACCAGAGTCTACGCTCTATACCAAATTTAAAAAAAAAATGTATGGAGAAAAGTCTACGATGGGGAGAGGGGCCAGGTCTGAGGTCGCTGCTGATTATGATTTTACAAAAACTACACCGATTACGCCAAAAAAAAACGGAGAGAACTATAGAAAACATATGCTTGAGGACTAGAGGTTTATGATGTGCCCAATGAGAAAACGAAAAAAAAAACGTTATTCCGCGTATGGGAGACTATAGACTATAGAAAGACTATAGAAGTAAAAAAAAAACAAATTTTCAAAGCAATCATATGTTAAATAGGAAATTAAAATCTAAATGGCAAAATGGATACAACCAAGAAAATATATGTGAGCACGAGCAAACTAAAATTTTAGAACAATAAAAATAACACAAATTCAAATAATTCATCAAAACCGGAAGTTTAGAAGATGAAGAACTAAATATTTAAAACCTGCACATAAAACATCCAAACAAGTCATGGTAAAGATTAAAAGGAGAAATGGTATTTAAAAAAAACAAATTTTGCGAATCAGATAATAATATGGGCATAACAAAAATGATACTATGAAATTACGAAATTATAAAAAAAGAAAGAAATTTGGGAAAATAAACTGGTTTGCCGAAATCTATTTTAAATAAATAGTTAGAAACAAAAGGGATAAAAATGGGGAAATGATTAACACTTCATGAGCATTAAGTTAATTTTATACGAGGCAATAACTTAATAAATATAAGCACTGATATGTTACAAAAATAGAAATGAAAAACAAGAGGTCAGTGATGAAACATTGAAAATAAAAAAAAAATTAGAAAAGTGCAATGAAAATAGGAAACGATCAATGAAAAAACTAAAACTGGTTCTCCCTTAGCTCGGTCGCCCATGTAAAATTGCTGGTTTTATCATGGTTTTATAGCCTTCTTGAAGTCTAATTCATGCTTTTCAGAACCCTTATAAAACCAAAATTGTTACTTGGGCGGTAAACGCGCAGCTTCAAAGCAATACCATGCTGGAGGTGACTGGGTTCGATTCCCGGTCTGGTCTAGGAACTTTTCGTTAAGGAAAATTTCTCGACTCCCTGGGCATTGGGTATGATTGCACTTGCCACAATAAAAAATGAGCAATAAAAAGACGAAAAATAAAATCCAAAAAATTTAAACTTCACACTTCACAGAAAGAGTCTCCCCGGTTGATGCTAAACCGATGGGCTTGGACATCAATAGAAGCGTAAAGTGGTCAGAAAGCTCGCAATGCATCTACGGACTCACGGATTTTACCAGGTCCCTCATTTTTTGTTTTGGATGGATCAGCGTGGATTGTTCTTTAGAACGTTTTACTTGATTGCTGTGGATGTTTCAATGTCGAGGCGGTTACGCTACGGTTACGAAAAAATAGTTTGTTTCGAGCATCGGCTGTGAACGGTTGTCTCGATGCTTTTTGCGCACTTTTTTGCTATCAGACGTTACGCGTTTCGTATTGTTTCGGTTATCTATTGTTTGGAATATGTCCTTGAAGACACATTTGCTCCATTCTCATTTGTTTTTTTTTTCAGGAAATTCTTGGTGACAAAAGAGAAGAGCACGGCGAATGTTTTCACCAACAAATGAATATGATGGAATGTCGTTATCAAAGGTTTTGGGATGAAGCAATGATGGGTGACTATTGTTGGTTTCTGATTCGAGAAACAGGTGTGGAACATCGAAGATTAAGTGATTTTTAATAATACCTGATTATTTTTTTCGTATCAACTCGGTTTTCAACCCTGATGTACCTCAATCAAATTGATTGGTAGAAGAAAAAATTCCCGTGCAATCTTTACATGCGATTTTTTCATGCTTACGACACCTAGTAGTGGAACTCTAAAACTGTTGTATTTAAGCAACATTTTTAAGTGTTTTACAAAAATACACATAACTTTGACAATTCTGAACCGATTTCATCCATTAAAGGTTCATTTTTTTCGAGCTTTCAGATCCGTTCATGGTATGAACTTTTTGGATCGTGTTGTCTCATTGAAAATGTTGATTAAACCAAATTTTTATGGAAAATTCGCCGAAAAATTTTGAAACAAAATGTAAGAAACTTTTCCATAACTCCAATGTTAATATTTTAATCAGGCCATAATATTTGAGTAAACGATAGCAAATGGCTTTTTATTCAGAAAAAAAAAACTTAAAAATGGTTCACTGGAACCAAAGATATTGATATTTTAATAAACGTACGTTTGTACAAAATTCAAAAATCTGAATTTTTGTTTTTCACAAAACCAGCTTTACTGAATGACGCGGCTGCAAATTGATTTTCATTAATTGTTCATTATGCAAGCTAACGTTTTATATCGATCAAAGTTGTAAGCAGAGTCACATATGCCATTGTTTAACCATGAAGAAAATCAATCGAATAAAATAAACCCTTTTCAAATGTGTCGTGAGATTTTGAAACTGCAGCTGAAACAAGCAATTTGTGGAGTTTTTGATGACAGAAAAAGATAACATGAAGATAAAAAAGAAATGAAAAATGTAAAATGAAATTCAGTCCACGAAGCTTATCACAAATAAGCAGATGAAAATTCAAAACAACATAACAAAAATTAAAATGTTGAAGGAAAAATGTTGAAGATAAGTACAAACCAGAAAACCAGAAATGATCAAGGTTTTAACAAAAATAGATCATCTCTTAGTTCGGCTAAGGCACAGTTATAAAGGTACACCATTGGTTGGTTGGGTCTAGTCTAGTCTAGGAGCGTTTCGTGAATGATGATTTCTTCATTCACTGAACATGATTTTAGTAACAATCTGTAAGATTTTAGTAACAATTTTAAAAATGGACTGATTTCGAAAGTTCTCAATAGTTAACTTTGGAAGGGTGGCAGACAACAAGCTGATTTTAATAACCGAACAAGAATGAAATGCCATGGAAAAAAGTTCACAAAAACAATATCTAAGAAATTTAATAAGATAAAAAAAACTCCAATGAATCTTACACTGAGTTTAAGAAAACAAAACGAACTTGTTTAAAAGAATATATAAAATTAGCGATGATAAAGTGAAAATAAACAGTTAAAAAATTGAAATAATCAAATGAGGACTAAAATGATATCAAATCCTTGAATTGCAAAATATAATAACTATTGCTTATTTTTGTGAATAAAAACAATTGAAAAACAAATTAGAAAAATGATGGAATAAAAAGATCAGAAGAATTATTTGCCACCAGTTGCAATGAACAATAGAAGAGCAATAACATTTTTAAACCTATTAATGAAAACCAAAGAGAATGAGAAAATGTTGTGTGGTGAGCAGAATTGTGCGGTTTTGATGCCTGAAAAATATAGATGGAGGATGAAAAAATGTAAAATTAAACTCAGTCAACGCAGGAAATTGAAAACAACTCAAAAAACAATAGCCTGCCAAGAGAAAAGTGTAACACACACAAAAATAATTAATTAATGTATTAAACAACAAGAAATTAGTAACGTTTAAACTGAAACATCGTTTCGTAGCACGGAAAAGGCGCAGATACAAAACTACCCCATGCTTTAGGTGGCTGGGTTTGGTTTCCCATATCGTCTGGGAACTTTTCGCAAATGAAAATCTGGAAAGTAGGACTGAATTCATCATTCGATACTTTAGTTAACTTTAGAAGTGCATTCGGAACTATACGTTAAGAGCTGGCAATAAGCTGATTGAGATAACCGAAAAGTAAGAAATGACAAGAATGAAGTTACATAAAAGTACCCGTAGGAATAAAAAAAATAAACACCAATGAATCTAAACCTAGTTTGACAGAAGATAAAAGCAATCTTAATTGGTTAAAAAAAAAAAAAAAAGAACTCGTTTATATATAGTGATGATAAAGAGAAAATGAGCATTCAGAAAATTGACACAATCAACTGAGCACTAAGAAAAATATGAAATCAGTAAAATAACATAAGAATTTATTTCAGTTATTTTAATAAAAGGTATGGAAAACTGGATGATAGATATGAAAAAAATAAAGTAATTTTTTGTAGAATCGATTAAAAATAGTTGCACAAAATTTACAGAAACGTGTATTTCCGCCTTTAAGACGAGTAATTAAAAATTTGAAAATCAATACTCAACGACAAAGAATAAGAACAACGCAATGAAAATTCGAACATTAAAATTAGAAAAATGAGCGCTTAGAAAAGTAATAATTCAAACAAATGAACAATAAAAAAAAACTAAAATAAATTATGACAAATTGCAAAATAAAAACAACTTAAAGCTTGCTTCAGATAGAATTGGAACAAAAACAATTGCCTGTATTTCAGTTATTTATTATTGAGTTCAAGATCTTTTTTTATACAAATGTAGCGTATTCTTCATACTTTTAAGAAAAAATACGGATAAAAGAAATTCTAGAATTTTTCCTGTAACACGGCTCATTAGGCGGCGCACACCTTCTTCGTCCATCGTTTTAGCTATCTTATTCCACCAGGTCTTCATCTGATTGATGTCTTTGACAACCTTTCCCTTTGCCTTGAGTCTCCTCTTCATGATTGCCCAGTATTTCTCAATAGGGCGGAACTGGGGGCAGTTGGGTGGGTTAAGGTTTTTCGGAACAACCTGGACCCCTTTCTCTGCATACCATTCTTGAACGACTTTGCTGTAATGACAGCTTGCCAAATCTGGCCAAAACAAAACATTACGGGATGGTCGTGGGATCGAATGAACGGCAAAATTCGTTTTTGGAGACACTCTTTTTGGTATAGTTCCGACGTCATTGTCTTATTTGTAACGAAAACTTTCGTTTTTTGCCACAGCTGCAAATGCCCTGCCAAATCATGAATTTTCGTGCAAATTTGTCGGCAAAAACAAATTTAAATTTGGCTGGAACATCCCCCCGACCCGTTGCCAAGTAAAATTTTTGACCTGGGATTTGCCCGAAGTCAGCCTTGACATAGGTTTCATCGTCCATCAGAAGACACCCGTCAAACTTGGTCAGCACATGGTCGTATAGCTTCCGAGCACGGATTTTGGGCACACTATTCTGTTTTATGGTCCGATTTGGCTGTTTGGTAGTTCGATACGACTTGATTCCTTCCCGGAGTCGAGTTCTCCTCACGGTACTATGGGCAGCACCGAATTTTCTGGCCAAATCACGGTCCGACAGATTGGGATTCCTCTTAATCGTCTTCAAAATCTTACCACGCAGTTTCCGGTCGACAGTTCCACTCCGACAATTGGCTTGAGGTTTCCGAATCGTCGTCAATGTTTCCTTATACCGTTTGATAACGCGCCATACGGTATTTCTGGGCAATTTCAGCTGTTGAGCTAGCCTAGATGCAGACCACAATGGATTTTCCAAATAACTGTGCATGTTTTTTTCCCTTCTTTCGGCTTCCATGTTGATTGTTTACAAAGTACAGTCGATTTGAGGAATGTCAAAAATACATACGTGAAGCTGACAAAATTCCCGACACGTGGGCGCCAAGAACTTCCAAATCCGTCCACCAGGAGCGCCACAATATGAGCAAAAGTTTGTTCCAATTCTAAATGAAGCAAGCCTTATACAATGGAAATGAGCAGTTAAAAAACCAAACATCAGATTCTATCGGTTTCCCAACTTTGATAGAAAATAAAATTAACAGATCTTGCCGAGTATTTCCAAAGTATTTCAGGAACCTCATAAATTGGCATCATAGCTTTAGACAACCTTCCGTATAAATTGGCTGAAAGTGCTACTCTTTCCCCTGTTTTCATTCCGCATGAATCATCTGATTTTCATAACGCTCCCTTCTTCTCATAACATAATCAACGGAATTGAAAAATCATACCAAAAAATATGCGAAAATTCGTAGAACATAACACCGAGGCGCACCTTGGGACTGGGATGTGCCAAGTCGGGGGAGAATAACTTCATTATCCTAATTTACAAGCCCGTAACAATAACATTATCTATTAGCATGGATTTGAATTTTCATTTGTGGAAATAAACAAACAACTCCACACCGTTTCTACTAGCTGGAATCAGCGCGGCTGCAACTATTGTTTGTTAGTGAACGACTGGATGTTGTGTTGTGGACTCGGGGATGTTTGCCTTTTGGCTTGATGCTGACTGACTGACTGACTTCGGGGAGAGATTGTACGGTGCCAAAGCAACTATTCCAATCCACCCTGGCGCAGCAACGCCACAGGATATGGAAATAATGATCGTAGATATCCCCGGCTGTTCTCCTCGGTTGAGTGATTCGCATCAGTTGATGGTGAAGAGTAGATATTTACATGGTTTGTAACAATGCGTGTGAATATGAGTGTACCTTTTCCCTGTCGGTTGATGGCGTGAAATTAGAAAATGAGTTCCTAGTGCTTTTGTCTATGATGATTACACAGTCTGTTGGATTTGCTCAAAGCCAGAGAAGCATGGTTCAGAAGGTGGAGTTTGTTGTTGTTTCGCGCGATTTGTAATGAACTTCGCAAAAATGTTGATTTTCGAATTATTTCGCATTCGAGTAAGTTTACGCTACATGCTAAACTCAAGTCCGTAGCTGAATCAAAATCGATAGCTACTAATGTTGCCATCCGATTGCAATCACGCTCCCAAACATATCGTTTCCTTTTGAATCGAAATTAATTTCCAGCCTAATTCGCAATAACAATATGCCAGCAATTCCGCTGCGAACCCTTCCGATCTACCTTCGCTTCTCCTCTAATGGCGTACCACCACCTTTTGCCTGTCGTATGTGTGCCACTGGTGAAACGTGACGTAATCGAAACCGATTCGCCTATATTTGAGCGCTCATTTATATTTATTTATTTTATAATACAATTGCCGCACACTAGTAGCAGGCAGCAAGACCAGCAGATCCAAGCTGCCGTGTTGTGACTCAAAACAGTGCAGAGAGGCTTAGACGAAACGAAAATGCGCTTCTTTCTGGACCCCTTCCGTTCCCCTTTCTGCCCCAATATCAGGCACTCATGAATAAAGCAAATAACATTTAAACAGTACTGCTCGTTGCGCGACAAACAACTATTTTGCCCTCCCATCCCCGCTCGCTTTTTGCCCCCCATCCCCACCCCTCGTTGCCAGCAAATTTGAAGCAATTGTGCGAAACAGTAAGCGATTGAAAATCGCAGTTTAAATTCTCAGCTTTCCGTCGGTTGACTGTGTCGGTACGGAATCGGTACGGAAGATCCGAATCTAAAGCCTTTCAAGCAAAACATGCATGCTCCCCACACAAACCGACGAGGATGGGGGCCCTAATGCCGATTGTCGTCACCTGGGCGATAAACGGCGGAACGCGACGAAAAAATGATTATTTTATTCTGCTTTATTTTATTTTTATGATCGGAGGAAGCTCATAGGCAATTTCACAAGTTTATGATATCGATTCACCATGCCCCAGCGAGGGAAAAAAATCGAAGCCATACCTCCATACTCCCCCACGGGCGCGTACTTCTGCCGCGTTGTTGAGTTCATGGGAAAATTTGCGACTGCAGTAGATCGGAGCGGAAAAAAAAGAGCGCAGAGTGACAGGGAGATAAAACAGAACCTCGAGCATAGTGGGTCACCGGTTTTCGATTAAAGTGAACAACAGAAGCTTAGTTGCGCGCAGCCATTCGGTTTTGGGGTTTGGTGCTAAGCTAGTACAATCAATTCTGTTTTTGTGCGATTTTTTCTATGTACAATTTTGAACGAATGATCTCAATTGCTAAAACGAAAAAGAGGGAGATAGGGTCAATGCACCAATTTTTGGCTAGTTCTAGGTTGCATTTTGAAATTTTTCAGAATTTCTGGTTATCTCAAACACAGTTAGCGAATGTTCAGTATGCCCATCGTGTAAAAATAGAATTCAGTGTAACTAGTCACTTGGTACGTAAGCACACATAGTAGGGGTTCATTATCTTTCGTTTGCTTTGCCCGAGTCGAAATGATCGAAATGCGTGTGCAAGTTAATTGAGTGAATCCATTTGAAGCGTTAGCAAAACTAACTTTTTTTTCAACAGCACAAATACTCAACGCACGTTGAAATTACCTTCACTGTGTTCAGACATAAATAAGTTGAAGTTTGAACGAGATTGGATAGTTTGCATGGTAGTCGATGAATGTACTATTTGCCACCTGAGTTTTGGGGTTTCGTCTGCCATTCTCACGGCAGTTCACCGTTCGGAGAGTCCGCAAGTCGCCGTGAACTGTATTGATTCACCTTGCCCGTCTTCTTGTACTGGTTGGTGGGTTCTCATTTTCATTTGGAAACACTGTCACCGAGCTGTCATCCGACTTCTTAGTTCGACGTAGTCTACCGATTTTTGCAATGTGGACGATTGACAGTTTCTCCCATGCAAATCGTGGTTCATTCGTCTCAAAAATTTTAAGTTAGTCAACTATGACAGTGACAACGACGCCACTGGTAAGCGTGGTCAGTGTCACTCCGGAAATCGATTCCAGTCGGCACCGTTAGAATTTTCTGAGACGAAACCCTTCGGGAGGGAAGTTAAGTCTTTGGTCCCATATGGTCAATATGATGCTAGGTTCGGTATGTAGGTTACAAGTCATCAATTTGACATGACGAATCATCCTCAGGCTGCAAGTCACGTAAATACGAAATGAAATTATGATTTTATAAAAAGAGGACAAGCATGTTTCGTTTCTCCCGTCGAATTTTGAAATTGAGTACAAATTTTTCGTATTCCTGTGCAGTTCCAATCATTGACATTATTCCAAAGAACAAATGGAAAGAACATTGAAACATTTCGAGTCCACATCTCGAAAGAATTCTGATTTTTTTAGTACACAGGCAACACATTTCTCAAAGTAGTTATATTGCATCGAAAAGAAGAACATTGTGAGACCATTCCTGATATATATTTTTTGTAAAGTTTTTTTTTACTTTCAAGGTTTTAAGGAGTGTATCGAATTTAAGCTATCCATATACATTTGCGTTGTACGCATGTATTTGTGATGGTTTTTTATGCTCTGAACACTGCATGCTGTGCATTTGACTGTCAGCTTTCTTTTGTTTACTTGTTTGTGCGGTTCAAATTCTGCGTTTTCAAAATGTCGCGTATTGAAAAGAAAGTGAAAATTAAGGTTCTGGACACATGGCTAAGTGAGAAGGGTATTAGTATGCGAAAATTGGCGAAGCGGTTTGGAATTCATCATGCGAGTGTTAAAACCATCATTAATAAGTTTGGGGAACACTATTCTTTGGATGAGCTACCAGGAAGAGGCAGAAAAGCCGGTTCTTCCAACCCGAAACTTGAGCAGAAAGAGGTATCTCTAATCATGAAGAACAAATCAATGTCAATACGTGATTTGGCCAAAAAAGCAGGAACCAGTGTCGGAATGATCCAGCGTATCAAGAAACGAAACCATCTGAAGCCCTACAAGAAGCAGAAAATCTCGAAACATAGTGCAGAACAGAAGAAGCGAGCAGCAACAAGGGCCCGGAAATTGTATTCGCGTCTTTTGCAACGTGCGGATGCATGCGTTTTGATGGACGATGAGACCTATGTAAAGGAGGACTCAAAAACCCTTCCAGGTCCACAATACTTTACTGCCGTCGTTGGGGAGGATGTGAGCGATGCGGACAGGTCGATTCAAGTGGAGAAATTCGGTCGAAAGGTACTGGTATGGCAAGCAATATTTTCCTGTGGTTTGAAGTAAACGATTTTTTACACTACCGGAACTATAAATGCGGAAATCTATCGATCTGAGTGTCTCCAGAAGAGATTGTTGCCTTTATATAAGAAGCCTAGTACACCTCCACTGTTTTGGCCGGATTTAGCGTCGGCTCACTATGCCAAAACCATTCTCAATTCGCTTGCGGAAAAGGGTATAGATTTCGTTGAGAAAAATTCAATCCACCAAATTGCCCTCAGCTTCGACCCATCGAACGTTACTGGGCAATCGTGAAGAGGGTCTTCAAGAAGACTGGTAAGGCGGCTGGGAACATGCAGGAGTTCAAAAAAATTTGGGCTCAAGCGTCCAAAATATGCGATGCAACACTTGTCCGGACCTTGATGAAGAGCATTCGATCCAAAGTTCGAAAATTCGCGAAGGAATAACTTAAATTTCATCCGGTCTTCATTATGTTCAAGTTTAAACTCGTACAATAAAGGATCAAATTTTTGTATGAATAAAATATCGGTTTTCAACATAATTTGAAAGAAAGTTTGTGGATAGCTTATTTTTGATACACTCCTTACTTCTATTCATAACAGTTCTGTTTTCGTTTCCAATATCGATCCAATAAAGTTCTGTCCAGTTAGAATCCGGAATCACTTATTGTGTTGCAGCGGCACGAACAGTGACCGCTGCAAGAACTCTTTTACAGCTGTTTGTTCACCTAGGCGCCCACTTTCTGTGGTATAAATTTCACGGTATTTCGTGCAGTGAGTCAAAAGTTATTCCAAATGGAAGCCGAGAGGAGAGAAAAAAATCTGCACACCCACGTTGATAATCCAACGTGGTCCGCAATGAAAATCGCAAAAACGTTACAAATCGCCAAATCAACCGTGTATGATATGTTCAAACGTTTCAGGGAGCGAAAGAGCGTGGATCGAGTGCCTCAAGGTATGCGTCGTAGTGGACATATTACCGCAAGCTGAACCAGAAGGTGTTGAGAACCGTCAGAGCAAACCCTGGACTATCAGATAATAAAATCGCACAAAAATACGCTGCTGCTCGCAGTACCGTTCGAAGAATTCGTTTGCGAGAAGAGTATCGTTCTTATCGAGCCAGCAACCAACCAAACAGAACGTTGAAGCAAAGTTTCGTCACCAAACCTCGAGCTCGGAGATTGTACCTGCAGGTTATGACGAAGTACCAAGGATGCCTGCTCATCGACGATGAAACCTACGTCAAAATGGATTTCGGACAGTTTCCTGGCCAAAAATTCTACATGGCGACGGCACTAGAAGATGTTCCTGCGAAGTTTAAGTTTGCTTTTATGGACAAATTTGCCAAAAAAAACTGATGATTCGGCAAGGGATATGCTGCTGCGGATCAAAGACCAAAGTGTTCGTGACGAATAAGACGATGGACTCGAAGCTGTACAAGGAAGAATGCCACAAAAACCGCGTACTACCTTTCGTTAAAGCCCATAAAGGTTCCGTGAAGTTTTGCCAGATTTGGCGAGTTGCCACTACAGCCGGAAAGTCATCTAGTGGTACCGCGATAATAACGATAAAAACATAAATCCACCCAACTGCCCGCTGTTCCGGCCCACCGAGAGATTTTGGGCAATAATGAAGCGGAAGCTTAAGAAAAGTGGAAAAACAGCTCGGGACGCGACTCAGATGAACAAAATGTGGAACAAATGTGCCAAGGAAGTTGACTCCGGAGGTGTGCAGCGTTTGATGGGAGGAATAAAGAAGAAAGTTCGAATTTTAATTAGAAACGAAGAAAAATGATTTATATTGATGATTTTTCCGTAAAGTACAGTGAATTACCTTTGTTTTGATGTTTAAATTTGTACGTCAATCCGTTACCGAGATACAGATGATTTTATTATTCCGGATTCTAAATGGACATAGCTTAATGATATCGTTGCGTACATCCTTCCGAATCATTTTGCCAGCAGTACACGGAACATGTAGTCCGAGAAGACGCTGTTGAAAATGACTCGCAAGGAGCCACGCTTGAGAATTGTGAAACTTTAGTGATCGTCAGACGGTGCGAATCAAAACAAACCCAAAAAAGGAGATAGTTCCTCTCCCATGTGCGCATCAATAAACAGAGTGCACACAATAGATCGCTAGAATAACTATGCAAGCCACAGTGGTACATGAGCGTCTTTCCATGCGTCAATTTTTGCCTGTTGAAGTGGCGGACTTGTTCCGTTGCTACAACCTACGCCGCAGTGGGATGTTAGACAAAGATTGACGTCCATGGTTCGAGTACCATTGGATTCATGCCCTTTCGCTCATTTTTCAAAACATCTGTTAGATTTCCTACCTGCCGCACTCTGACGGAACTTTCAACACTTTCTCTTCACATCTTTCATTCTAGCCAAAAAACATTGTTGTTCACTCTTGGTGCCTCATGGTGATGATCGAACATCTCCTTCTACATCAACCTTTAGTTTGTTTTTCAATTGTCTTTTTGTCATTTTGTTAGTCCGTGGTACGTCTGCAAGTTTAATAAGGCGTTTCGTAATTCGATCAGTCTTTTATAGCTTAGTCCGTGAAGTGTGTCAGCAGTTTACTCGAACCATAAATAACAAGTTTCATGTCTTGTTCCTTGTGCGTTGGAATAATAAAGCTTCACTTCTTTTGTGAATTTCACCAGCCGTGCAGGATCATGTCGTCCATATGGGCGCTGTTGTAAATGCATCAAAAGGGGCTTTCCCTTTCTCTCAGTCATGTTTATGTCCACTGTTTTGTATGGTTTTGTCTCGTCTTTTTGTTATTTATCTTGTCAGTGTCACGTTTATATGTTTAACAAGGCGTGTTACTTATCTTGGTTATTTCTTCAGTCTTTTTTTAATTAGTGTTTCATTTGTGGCTTTTAGAGCCTTTTGAAGCAGTTTTACTTGATTCAAAAATATGTTATCAGTATGTTGTCAGTATGTTGTCGAAGTATTTGAATTCTACTATTTGTAGTAATGTCTTATGTTATAAAGCTTAGTAGTGGGCTTACTAAGACTTATAACACAAGACATTGGTTGGGAACCAGTGCCTTGGATTTTCATAAAATATTCATGAAATGTGATTTTATCCCAGTGTAATGATGATGTTTACATTCCCGGACCCAGTGTTCAGAATTTCCCTGAAGTTCTATGCAGAACTTTCTTGAAGTTATCTGCAGAATTTCGCTGATTTTCTCTGAACAACTTCTCTGGAGTTATCTGACGAACTTCCCTGAAGTTCTCTACAGAACTTCCTTAAAATTCTCTGTAGAACTTCCCTGATGTTCTCTGATGAACTTTCCTGAAGTTCTCTGCAGTATTTTTTCCCCGAAAAACTTCCCTGAAGTTCTTTAAAGAATTTTCCTGAAGTTCTCTGCGAAACTTCTCTGCAGAACTTCCCTGAAATTCTCTGAAGTACTTCCATTAAGTTCTCTGATGGAATTTCGTGAAATTCTCTGAAGAAGATCCGTGAAGTACTTTGCAGAACTTTCGTGAAGTTCTCTGAAGAACTTGCCTGAAGTTCTATATAGAATTTCCCTGTTGTTCTCTGCAGAAATTCCCTGAAGTTCTCTGAAGAACTTTCCAAGAGTTCTCTGCAAAGTTCCCTGAAATTCTCTGAAGAATTTCCGTAAAGTACTCTGCAGAACTTCCGTGAAGTTGACTCCCATGAATTCCTCTGAAGAATTCATTACATAGTTCACAGGCCGACCAGTGCCAAGCAGTGAAATAATTCTGAATTATGAAGTCGACTGTCTAGAAGACCATGATTACAAAAAGGACGAATTCTGATCTAATGTGTACATCATTCAAAAAGCTCTGAACCCCCTTTTTTGAAGATGCCATCTTGCTGTATCTCAATAATCTCGAGATCCAGATTATACAGTAAGTTTACAAGCACACGAACGCCACAGAGTGAGATAATTCTGAACTGTTGAGTCGAGGGTCGGGAAGGTCATAATTTTACAAATATCCCTCATGAAAACAGTAAATTTATACACGATCTAGATCTCACAGGTAATACACAAAATTCACATGTACATTAGTGTCACGTAGCCGTCGAGTTCTGCACTAATGTTTACTTCATCCTGAAGATCTAAACCAACCAAACATCTTTTTCGAAGACGTCAACTTGCAATATGTTAAAGATCTCGAGATTCAGGTTATAAAGTAAGTTTACATGCACACTAGCGCTACGTAGTGAGATAATTCTGAACTTTTAAGTTTACCATCCTGAAGGCCTAGGTCTACTGAACAACTTCGCAGAAGTAACGTCCTGTATACTAAGGATCACGAGATATTTTCTGATGAAACAACAAAGGGCAATCCCCATAATCATATGAGACCACAATCAAGGGAATCCGCGCATGTCAGGTTCTTGAATTGTTGTACGACTTTTCTGGCCATTTTACTGTCCATTGGACCACTTTTACGACCACTCCCTTCCTTCCTTTGAACACTCAGACGCTGCTTGAAGGTTCTTATTACACGAGACACAGTTGTATTTGCAATTCCAAGCCTTTTAGCAATCCACCGGTGGGACGCCCCTGGATTTTGATTGTGAGTGCACAAAATTTTCTCACGGACAATTTCTTGTTTCGACGACATGACTGGAACTACTGAATGCATAACTATGAAACTTGGCAGATGTAAATAATACACTATGGATCAGATCTACTCAAATTTCTAGGTTTTTTACTCATACGATTCAAAAGTTACAGAAGATTTTCTGTGTGCTATTTTTATCGAATACACCCTTTACTAGCACGGACCCTCGCCGTCTTTCTTCACTTTCAAGCGATTTAAAAAATGCTTTACATTCTAAGTAGAAATAAAATGAATGGCTATTTTCGTCACTTTTCCATCATTCCAACTATTATTCATGATCAGCAATACGGTTCTAAAAATGTTGACACTAGTTTCAACCGTATTCGAATTACTTTCAATAATGGCCCGTCCCGAACTCCGCATACGCAATAAAAAAAACAACTCTTTTTTCTCATACCGACTGTCACTGTTGCTAACGAATTCCGTTCCTTTGTTTTCCCGCCACGTAGACAATCAGTTTGTCGAGAAAACACCGAGAGCTGGTTGCGTCGACGTGATGTTTCGTCGCCGTGCTGCAAGTAACATTGTCAAAACCATCCAGCTTTATTAAGTTTTATAGAAATTTTACGAAAGCCACTAGAAATCAATTTGGTTTTATTATGGCACCAAGAGGTGCCAATAGATTTCATATTTTATTCCAGGTTATAAAAACCTACACAGCTTCTTCACAACGCTCTTTAAACGACATTGTTTTCTCAAAAAAAAAAATTACTTCTATCAAAAATTTTATTTCGGCTTTATGAACTCGTAAAATGCTGTTTTGAAATGTCGTTTTAGGACTCATTCATATTATCTTATTATGGTCAGCTGAAAAAGCATTTTGAAATGTGGAAAATGTACCAAATTTTAAATGTAATGCAAAAGAACTGTACCAGAAATCGGAGACCAATTTCGACATTGTTTTAGATATCCTTATTGAGTTCCATCAATTTTCAGGAAAATCATTATTCATTTGATGTTGAAGGAGATGTTCGCTCATCACCATGAGGCACCAAGAGTGAACAACAATGTTTTTGGCTAGAATTGAAAGATATGAAGAGAAAGTTTTTGATAGTTCCGCTAGTGTGCGGCAGGCTTGGAAACATAGCAGATGTTTTAGGAAAATTGAGCGAAAAGGGCATGTGTACAGTGGTACTCGAACCAACGACATTTTTGCCTAACATCCCACTGCGGGTTAGAATGTTAGATACGTCTATTTGAAAAGTTATGCTTGATTTGTTTTAATTTTGTTTTTGTTCACTTTGATTGTTGTTTTTTGTGTTCTCCCAATGCGCGGATCTATGATGAAATTTGACAGAAGTAGATAGTTTTTTAACCACATGAGAGGCTCTAGGAGTGGACAGTATTTTATTGCTAGAACGAATATAAATGAAGAGAAAGTATTGATAGTTCCATATAGCGTAACGGCAGGCTTTGAAATTAAAAGATACTAGTTTAAAGCGATTGGAGGGCATTTGAACGATAGTATGCGTTCGGGCACATAATCTTTTACCAAGCTACCCCAGTGCAGGGTGGGCAAGGGGGAGGATGTATTTGTTGTAGTAAACTCGCATAATTTTCGGCTCTTATCATCCCAATATTTACCATACAATTTTATGCGCATATGATTTGGAGCGTGATATGCCGTAGAAAGTCAATTAGTTCTGGATATTTAGGTATTAAAAAAAATCCGCTACACTAGAACTTTTTTCTTAGATATTATTTACTGCTAAATGAATCAGAAGAGCAGAGAATCGAACAAAGCAGAACAACAAAAACCACTTTGTACAAATTTCGGCTACTTTGTACAAATTTAAAGAAGCATAGACAAAACAGTTTAGAGTGTCCTATCATCAACACAGCCGGGAGGAGTGCTATACGGCTGGAATAAAAAAAGAATTGTTACTTGGGTGGTGCGGCGCACTAATCAACTAATACACTACATCATATCAGACACACATTGATTTTTAAGCCAATTTTTATGAAGCCTTTTTGCCCCACAGCCAATGTTGCCTTTTTTTCTCTAAGTCACCATCGCAAAATATGGAACTAAATCATGCGAAATCGCAATACAATCTGCTATTTTTTTATATTTTGGATGAAGAGGTTAAATATGTGCCAGAATTAGCCAATCCACCGAACTGTCCAGAACTTCGCCCGATATAAAAAATACTGGTCTATGGGCAAGCGGAAACTATTACAAACTAAGAAGAAAGCAAATGGGATCGACGAATACAAGAGAAGATCGAGAAGTGTCACCGCTAGCGTATCTGAATATACCGTACGAAATCTGATGGCGGATGAACCAAAGAAAGTTCGGGAATTTTACAGAAAAAAGATACATTACATTATATATCACATTATTATACTGAAATAAAAAATCGGTTGGGTTTTTTTTGCTTACCTCATCTTTTTCGTTGATCATCTTGACATTTTCAATTTACTGAGATTCCACGAATAAGAGATAGAGATTCAACTGAGAAATTAAAAATGCCAAATCAGCTAACGTATAAAAACTGTACAGGGATCAGCAAAAATATCTGACTGATTGATCGGCCGTTAAACATTTTGCCGCGGTAAATTTCGTGTGGAACCAGCGAGAGCTGGCATCCTTGAACGTTCCGTACGCAATGTTGTACAGAACTGTTTCCAGAGTATAAGATAACAGTTTGACTAAAACTCTCATACAGCTTATTTTCAACATAATCCAATTCAACCCGACGTACATTAGAATGCTGCGCTTAGCTCCCATTTCTAACAAAACGGACCTAAGCACCTCCGGAAACAGATGCTCTTGTGGTTTTCCCGAATCCAGCAAAATCCAACCGGACAACTGTTCACATGCACCCAACCCGTTGATTTGTCCCGCCAACGACGTCAGTCCGAGCACCACTTTGAAAATCATTAGCATTTTATAATTGAATTAAAACTATTTTACGAAACAACCACTCGACACTTCCGGAACGCGTCGCTGAGGACGACGACGACGTCGACGACAACAACCGTCCGAGAAAATTTATACGAAACAATTTTTAATCATCCCCTCTCAACACCCCCCCTTTTTCCAACAAAGCCAAAATCCACACCCATAGTACAATTTCCGTAAATTTGCCATCGGTCAGCAAAACCTAATGAGATGAAAAGCAAGCGAATACCTTCTGTACACCTTGCTGCTACCGATGTACATACATAATACGTTATACGGGCATGGTGAGGGCGCAACGTGCGAACCGTTTTGCACCCACCCAGGAAATGAATTGTTTAATTTCCATGATTCGGAAAACCACAACCTCAATCCTGTCTGCAGCCGCCATACGTCAGTCACACCGTAGGTGATGAGCTGTGCTTTGGGTCGTCGGCCCTCCAGGTCATCATCCGTGGAGAATAATCGGAATCGACGGCCCTGGTTTGACTGCTTTTCGTCATTATTATTCATCCCTCATAAAACCCCATTTACCTACATTCGACGGGCGCGGTCGGTAGTCGGCAGTGTACTCTTCTGCAGGTAGCGAGACAAGCTTACCCGGCAGGTTTTCGGAGATGAAAGCGCAGCGATTTCTGCAATCCGAAATCGACGAGATTTTCGGTAGTCCAAAAAAAAAAATCCCCCGCTATCTTTGAGGTAAAACGATGGAACTTGTGAGTGGCGGGGCTACGAGCACCGAGCAACCGTCAGCAGCAGAGAGCCAAAATATGTACATATTTGCGGAGGATTATGCATTGCGAATTTCAAACGGACGCTTAAGTAGACGATCAAATAAAACACGTAGCCTCAATTGTGCGACGGATTATTCAGGGAACGAATGATTCGGAAGCTGTGAGGCTGCATGAAAAGGATGCCAGTTTTAAACGATCTACCTTACCAGGGTGGCAACTCAGCAAATTTCCTGATTTTTCCAGGTCAATTTGAAGATATTTCGTCTTGTAAAATAGAACGTTTTGAGAAACATTAAAAATTTCATAACTAAAAAAATCAAACGATGAGAACAGTATAAAACTACTATTGAATAAATAATATAACAAATTAATCCATTTTACGCTACGGACAATATAATTGATCATAGCGTTCGGGTCTTTATATAACGAAGTTGCCATATCATGCTTTATAACTCCAGAAAAAAACCTAATAAAATAAGAAAAGTAAATTTATTTTAAAATCATGAGCAGCACCCGGGGTTGCTACTCTAGTATTTTCAGACCAGCTGAAATTAGACAAAGAATAAACATATGATGCTTAGGACTAACATACATCCTCAGTGTGTACAAACTGGTCATCCTAAATTAAGGCAATACCGGCGCTGGCCTCGTCCGAATGCAGGTCAAATATGAAAAGAGTAGGAATATGCTGACGTTAATTCGCTTCATTGGATGCCGAGAATACCTGAGAAATCCCTGAGAAGTTGAGTTCGTTTGGGTAAACGATACGCTGAATTCTTGTTCACCTCCATCAGATCATTCTCCAATTAGTTGGATGTAAGGAAATGCACACAAATAAGTATTAATTTAAACCAACGGTAAGGATTTTGGCCAACTTCAGGAACCTTGTTTTGTATATGTTGCTGAGCTTGCAGCAATCATTTTCGCATTGGGGATAATTTTCAGCATGCTCATAGACCATTATTTCATCTTTTCAGATAGTCTCAGTTCTATTGAGGACCTCCAGTCGATGAAAACAGTGAGGCACTCATCTTACTTTTCTTCAACAATAAGGGAGCAGATGTGTGCGTTGGTCGGAAGATCATTTAGGATTACCATTGTATGGGTCCCCCCACATCGCTCAATTCCAGGCAATGAGAAGGCGGACCCTCTAGGCAAGGTGGGCGCATAAGGCGAAATTTTCGAAAGAAAAATTTCACATGATTTTTTCCGATTAGTACGTCAGAGTTCTCTTCAAATTTGACAAAACGATTGAACAAGTAATTCTCTTGGGCGGTAGTTACATTCCAATATTCGAAATGTTTCGTCGAGATCGTGGTTCAAAGATCTGGATGTAAGTCGGGGTTTCGTTCGTGTGATGTCAAGACTTATGTCCAACCACTACTCGTTAGACGCACATCTCTTCGGATGTGCGGATAATGATGCCTCCAGAATACGACTATTGGATACCCTAGTGGCCCGAGGTAGACAACCCCTTTCGCGAGGTAAAAGATGTTTTGAGACGAGGATTTGGTAGATGTCGCAACCATGAGCAGCAAATAATATCTTAAATAAGTAACCTGCCTAGCCCCTTCCCAACGCTATTATATCCCATGAACCTCGAGCTAGCCACGAGTAATTGGCACCCCACTATTACTAAAATCGAAAATCAAAACATTGTTTATAACAATATTGAATCTCGGCTCCGTAAAGTGTTACATAAGCCTAAGCCTAGCAAATAAACGTACTTATATGAAAAAAAAGGATTTTGGCCATTTTGGCCACTCACAAAGTGTGATGATGGTTTACGTCATTAGGAAAACAAGATTTTTAACTATGCTTATAGCCGCGCGTTGAACCGGGTAGAGATGTCATTGACGCTACTCTCAAAGTGTCATGATGGTTTACGTCGTTGAGAATTTTTTTTTAAGAACGCCTAGAAGCATTTTTATACCAACAGTAAGGAAGCTGTTCTGACTGCACACAAAGTGTGATGGTGGTTTTTGACTAGGAAGACAAGGTTATTTAAAACGTTCGATGGCTCATATGGATCTACTCAAACTAACAGTGAGGGGGGTAAATAGAAAAAGCTGTGGCCGGCCCTTCACAAAGTGTGATGGTAGTTTTCTTATTGGATGGACAAGGTTATTTTTTATATAGGGACAAGGAGGGATAAGGTTATTTTTTGAATAGGCCCCCGAGTCTATTTTGATCGAACACAACAGAAGAATACGACCGACACCAATTACACTACGGTCTTGCTCACACGGTTTTTTTACGCGGTTTGTTTTCGACGATAACTTCAGAACGGGACAACTTATCGACCTAATTCGAATCACAGTTTTCGATTTGGCAGAAAAAAAAAATTAAAAAGAAATTAAAAAATCCAAATTTTTTGGAGTAAATACTAAAAATATTAAAAACTGTATTTTGACCATTGTACAAGACAAAATGAAAGCAATTTAAAATGTTTATGCATGTCAATTGACCAACTCTTTTTAGTCTTTTTTAACGCGATTTCATAGTAAAAATGCAACGTACCCACCGTGTAGAAGCTTAGTGTAGTTTGGAGAATATCAGAAGGCATTTTGTTTACAAAAACCCAAAGACATGTTTAAATTGACGAGTTCACAGCTGAAAGAAGTGAAATTAAATGTTTGCCTCAAGATTCTTAGAACAAAAAGGAAGAAATTAGATTTCAATATACAGTTAAGCTTGGTGAATCCATTACAATTATAGAACATATGTTTAAGTTTATTTTGATCCACACAAATTTTGCTTTCGTTGACATTTATTTCCTTCTCTGGTAGACTGGAATTGAATCGACTATAAGAAAAACGAACATAGGTATCAGCTTCCACCGGTGCTTAATCTGTTGGCTTCGGAAATAAAAACACAACAGTGCCTCGTGAGAGTTGGAGTAGGTTTTTTCTTATAGTTTATTGATTCCGCGTAGGATCTGTTTAAAACGAATATATTACCAGGTTGTGCAGAATTCCTGAAATTTTCAAGAATCATTTCCAATTTTCACCTCTTTTGGATTCACCAGAATCCTGTCTGATAATCCCAGGATTCATCTGTATCTTCTTTATTCATCTGTATCCCGTAATTCATCTGTATCTGCTCCAGGATCCCTTAAAGATACGTGTTTTGAATTCTTCAGCGTTTATCAACATCCTTTTTTCGACACACTGCAATCATCATCAAGACTGGGCAGAATTCTTGACGGTATTCGCCGAAGAAATCAGATTTCAACAGAATCTTTACAGAAATTTAACAGGGAGTTGGTAGAATCCCAATCTAAATTTGTTAGAATCTTCTGGGCGTGTAAGATTGTTCTTCAATAATCAGAATAAATTTATCTGATAATCTTCAAAATGTGTCAGAAGCGTGAACTCTTTTCAGTTCAAGGTTTTCCAATATCTTCGCCGGTATTTTCCAGATTCTCACCAGGATTGGATAAAGCCTTCGTTTTCATCATTTGCCAGCATCCTTTCTGGGGTGAACAAGAGTTAACTACAGAGTTTGTAAAAACTAATATTGGGAGTTCCTAGGAATTCTAGCCAAAATTCAAAAGTATCCATCCTCAGACGCGCTCCGAAATTAGCTTTGGAGGTCGCCAGAATATTATCCCATATTCTTATGTAATTTAAATGATTTGAGCAGTTGTTTGCCTGAATCAACTCTAACCCAATCAAGCCTAAGCGGTCATATATGACCCCAAAAGAAATTGGCTGTATAGAATCACAGAATGAATAGAAGTACACAGTGTCTCCGGCAAATTTGTTCTACATCAGTTCTTCTATCTAGGAAAATTTAAAAAAAAACATGGGTGTGAGTCCTAATTAACGACCAAGTACATCCTGAATATAGAGAATTTCAAAAAATTAAACGTTTTTGTATTTTTCTACGATGTTCTAGGTTATCTAAAATGTACTTGAGTTCAGAACTTCAGATCTACAGTTGTAAGAGTAGCTCTAAGGGTTATATAAGGTTACGATATGTATTCAAACATATTGAATGAACCTTTTTGAAGATCAACAGTCATTATTTGAAAATTTTGAGATGTTCTAGGTTATCCAAACTGTCCTTGTGTTCAGAACTTAAGATCTACAGTAGTAACTATAGCTTTTTGGGCTATATAAAGTTACGCTACGTATTCAACCATATTTGGGGAACATTTTAGAACGTAAAAAACACATTATGACATAAACTGAGAAGATCTTCAGTTGTATCAGTAGGTTTTTGGAGTATGCAAGGGGACAATATGTATTTAACAACGTTCATTGAATAGTGTGGAAGTTCGACAGGCATAATGCGACAATCTTGGGATATTTAAGATCATCCAAACTGTCTTTAAGTTCAAAAAATAAGATGTACAGTTATAATAGTAGTTTTTAGGCTATATAAGGTGACGGTAAGTATTCGAACTTCTTGAATGGACCTTTTGGAAGGTTAACCGTCATTATTTGATAATTTTGTGGTATTCTAGGCCTTTCAAACTGTCCTTGAGTTCAGAACTAAAGATCTACAATGGTAAATAACACTTTTTAGACTATGCTAAATTACGCTAATCCTCTTAATTTGTAAGATTTTCATTCAAGAATCAAAAGAAATTTATCTAATATTTTTCAAAATCTTCTACAGCACTCATCGCGATTTTACAATTTCTTCGCCAGTATTTTCCAGATTCTCGCCTGAAATAGCACATCGCAAAAATATATTTCCTACTTTTTCCAATCATACCTGTATTATTGAACTCCAAATCATTCAGAATACACCAAACTACTTTCAACTGATTCAATATGATCAGATGCTGCATTTCTTCTATTTGAACATACTGTACTTGACCAATGATCACCATCTCAGAACTATAACGATCATCGATAAGAAGTACTAGAGGATTTTCAGAAGCCATTTTGGGCTGCATTTCCACTGATCTAGTAACAAAAATTGTAAAGAACCAGACCAGCCCTAGGACCTGGAAGCTGAAGTTAAACTACCTCAAGGTTATGCCAGTTTCCAGGGAATAACGCTTGGAAAAATTTAGCCCTGAAAGGGCTTAGGTTGTTAAAAACTACGTACTATCTAGCGTTTACCGACTTCCTTGACTGCATTTACCGACATAATCATCGAGGTTTCCAAAATGCAGAAAAATCTGAATGCGCTCGAATATTCACTGAAATTTTTAACAAGACTTACAAGAATTCATAGCGATACTAGCCGAAGAAATCAGAGTTCAACAGTATCTTCTCCGAAATTTATCTGAACTCTATAAGGGACTCATCTGAGTTTTCCAGAATCTTTTAGGATTTTAAGAGTTCAAGGTTCAAGAATAACGAGATATGTATCTGATATTTATTTAGAACTTGCTCAAGGACGACTCAAATATTTTGCCTATTCCCAAGTGTTTTTCCAACAATTCAGCAGTATGTTCCCGATTTTTACAAGGATTTGCTGCTTTATTTTCATTTGTCAGCATTTTGTCTTGGATACACACGAGTCACTACAGAGTTTGTCGGCATTCTCTATCGAGTTAAGTGAAATTCTATCCGAGAATTAAACGAGTTCTGCTCATGACTCGCTCTAAAATTCTTTCCGAGGCTCGCCAGAATCTTTTCTCATAGTATTTCCCAGGACTGTTGTATAACTGTTGCTTGCCTGAATCTACTCTAAACACCGCTAAAAACCTCCTAAGGACTTTCCAGCGTTTATAGACACCCTCTTCTGGACTTACCAAATTTTTCATCATCGAAGTATGCCAGAATCATCACACTGCAATTTTTAATTCATTAGAATATTCACTGAGATTTACCAGAATTGTTACACTGAAATTTTCAACAAGACTGGCCAGAATGATTAGTGATATTAGCCAAAGAAATACGAGTTCAGCAGTATCTTCACCGAGATTTACCTGTATTCTAAAAGGGACTCATCTGAGTTTTCCAAAATCATCGCGGTTTTTCAGAGTTCACGGATCACGAGAAATGTATCTGATTTTCTTGAGGATTAATCAAGAACGTCTCTAACATTTTCCTAAGTTCCAAGGACTCATTGAGATTATCTAATATTTCATCAGTATTTTCCAGATTTTCACCAGGATATGCTGCTTTATCATCATTTGTCAGCATTCTGTCTTGAGTTCACACGAGTTAACTAAAGAGTTTACCGGCATTATCTAGAGAGTTCACTGGAATTCTATACGAGATTCGGGAGAATGCATCTAAAGACTCGCGCCAAAATTCTTTCCGGAACTCTGAATATACTCTAAGCACCGTTAAAGGACCGTTCCTAAGGACTTTTCATCGTTTATAGACATCCTCTTCTGGACTTACCAAATATTTCATCATCGAGATTTTCCACAATTATCACAAAGCAATAATATATTCACAAGGCAATAATATAATTCACTAGAATATTCATTGAGATTTACCAGAATTTTCAACGGGATCTGCCAGAATACTCTGGGTTCACCAGAATTTTATTCCGTCGGGATACAATCCAAGATATGAAAAAAAAAATGATTTCAGATTTTTTTTATCAACATTAGCCAGAACCTTCTGCGAGATTTACCAGAACCCCAGAATTTTTCGGAACCTTACCAAGACTTGCTCAGAGGACTTCCCGAAATTCTCTTGGAAATTCGTCAAAATCCATGTTCTGTGAATTATATACAGACCCAAATTCCAATATCTTGAAGCAGAGGTTAGTATTCTTTCTTGTTCGCTTTTAATTCGTTGTTGGAAGCACAAATTAAAATTCGAACCATCCAACGATGCTAAGGTTACACAAAGAATGACATGTTTCAACCCCGATCTTGAATGCTTTCAAACGAAGGCTTTGATAAGTTATACAAGAAACACCATGCGCTTCCTCACATCCCAAAAACAAACCCATCAATCCCATCACAAACATGCTTTAACTCAGCTTCGTAAAAACAATGCAATACCATAAATAGTAGTATACTGCCGCTATTCGCATAACTGTCCCATGTTCTATGGGATACCCTATATACATGGGACAGTTATGCGAAAAACGGTAGTATAATATATCCAATTTCAGTTCTTTTAACTATTAAAGACAACTTGTTGACAATACTGTCACAAGTTACAACGTTATTCTCGGCTGTTTGAAGGGACTCATGGTTGACAGTGAGAATGTCTATCTCTGTAACTTCCTTCTGAATAGTGAATTGGTTCACAGGGTATGTTCCAGTAACACTTCGAAATTAAGCTGGAATAAATTGTGAGTCGATAATTATTGCGACACTTTCAAACATGCGTAGCTTTTTTCATACTTGACTGAAGTTAACCAATTTTTTCCTAGAGTGCTTGTTTAGATCCGCTCAGTTGTGCAAATTCTCAGTGAGATTCCAGTGAAAATGGAAGACAATCAGCAAACCATTCGCGCCTTGTGAAAACTGATGAATATACATCATTGCTGCAACACTCAAACTCATTCTAAAATTTGACGGACGTATGTAAGCTGCAATACATATACTGAACTACTGTAAACATTTGATTTCATTTCGACAACTAAAACCGATTTACCAATCAATCTGAAGTATCGCAATAATTAACGGTTCACCCTTTAGCAGAAGCCCCTCACCCATTTACTTTTTATCCACTGGAAGAGACAGTTATTACGACTATAAGCTCAATTCAAGCATGTAGCACACAGTTTTGGCTCCAAGTTTGAATGAAATTCTTAATTTCATAAATATATAAAATTTGAAAAATTCCGAGACAATTTCTGGGTTTTCCAGGTAGTTGCCACATTGCTTTCCGTCCGAACAAACAGAGCTGTCCCATTTCGACTTTATTGAT
Source organism: Aedes japonicus (assembly GCA_034211315.2). Classification (NCBI taxonomy): domain Eukaryota; kingdom Metazoa; phylum Arthropoda; class Insecta; order Diptera; family Culicidae; genus Aedes; species Aedes japonicus. The sequence goes on from JASCZW010001265.1 coordinate 242,813, forward strand.
TATACCGCGAGAAATCTCTCTTCCTTAATAAACCGTGAAAGTTATTCCTTGCAACACAGATAAGCATAGCTTATTTGTACAAAACTTTAAGCTCCGCACAATCCTCCTTGGCTATAAATTCAACTCACAGATTCCGCCGCCGAGCCCCGATGATAGCGGAGATTACAACTTAGTGTAACTCATACTAAATATTTGCTCTGTTACTTACTGCACCAATCCGCCAAACGTAGAGCGCACATATCTAACACAGCAAGACGGCAGGGCAACTCACTCCCGCTGCTGCTGCTGCTGTGCAACAGTGTAAATTTTTTGTTTCGAATAAACTTCGAAAATATTTGCCTTTGCTATTCGCTAGCCAGAAACTTCTCGTAGGTTGCTCTATCAAGCCAACAATTCCCCGCTACCGCACATCTCAAGAACAAACGGAACAGCACACGTACCACCGCCCGTTGTAGATACAGCCGGCATACCACGTAATCTGATTGTAAACATTTAACCAGGAATCTAGTTCCTTTCCGGTGCTTCTCAACATCCACCCAAGACCGGCGCTTATGCTCTACGCTCGGATGTCTAAGGAAACAGCGCAAGGCAGAATGTTATTACAATTTTGAGGTTTTCCCGAATTCCTCCTCGAGCAGCAATCGTTCGCTTCCGCATCCCTTCTGCCAGGACCAGAAGAATTTCTCAGTTTCATAATTAAAACCACAACCTAATTCAGTTGCTGGGGAGCAGATACTCGCAACGGAATACGTAAAGCTTCACGACATGTTTGCCAAAGTTCGTCCCAGTTCGTCCAAGGTCGCTGGGGATGCTCGCCTGTCGGTGGTGACGTGACGTTGGTAATAAGTTATTTGCTTTTAATTAACCAAACTTCGACACATCGTCTGCGCTCTTATCTCGGTCGATTGTGGATGGCTTTGACTTTGGCAAGTCTCGTCTCGAGAGTGTAAAGTTAGTGTTTGCGCACTAAATATCCGAACTGCTTGCAGTGGAGTAGTTGCGAAAGGTTAGTTTACCCAGTTCGGAGGGGTTCGGCTTTTGTTGACTTTACATACTAGTCGCAGATTGGTAAACACGGGTGTGTAGATCTTATCGTTTAAGCGAGATTGAGCTGCATTCGTTTGACTTTTCAATCTCATATTCATCTCGTGTGCGTGCTGCTGTAACGGCAAAGTTTTCATAATAGCTTAATAACAACATCGGTTACACAGATCGAACAACCTACACAGAGGAACAGCTTACATACTTACATTGCATCACACATCACCGCCCAGCGAGTGAAAATACCCGTCAGCAAAAACGATTCTAACGACCAACAATCAAGTCGTCACCCGTCGAGCAATGCCGTGTATGATGGTAGGAAAAAGTGAGACTCACTTACCTGGAAAAAAGAAGGAAACAACGTGAAAAAACAATTATTAATAAAGTGTGAAATTGATATATTTAGCTATTGTTCGAATGCGAACGCTCTGCCATGATGTGGAAAAATCAACTTGCGAGTCAGAGGACCGCACGGGGTGGCTCTTTGGACACAACAATTACACCCCATGTGGCAATAATTTTTCAAAGGTGATTTGTAGGGGGTGAGTGAGAAGGGAGAAGCTTACGAAACCCCGAGAGGCGATAAGAGTTCAAGCAAATAATGGGAGCTAATGGGCTCTCGATTCATACTCCACACAAATCGGCAGACTGTTGAAAAGTTGGTGTCCGAACGGAAGAATTGAGCGATTTTCGAAGCCGTTTGCTGATGAACGTGACCGGAATGAGGAATTTGGGTGTCAGTTCAAGAGCACAACAAGAACATCGTCCACATTAGGAACGGGGCAAAGGTTACGCGTCATGGCAAAGTGGTATGGATTTAAAGATTTTGATGTGTGCAATTGAGATGATAAATTCGCTGTTAAGTACTAATGAACATGTCACGTCAAAACTGTTTGGAGTTAGCAAACATGTATATTCTACAGTGCAGAATGGATAGATAATGGAAAATACACGACTTTTTGTAAGCCGCTAGCGAGCTTCAGAGAGGAGATTCTTAGCTTACATGATGTTTGAAAACTTAGTAAGGTTAAAGCAGGTTCTTATGACTACATTTTGCGTTGTTATGCTTCTTCTTCATGCTGTATTAACGTGATTTTCAGCCGTGAAAGACATATCACTCCCATCTTTGTTTGCTTTTCTATTCATATGGAATTGATATGCGTTTTACGGCAGTTAAGCCGGCCCGTTTCGCCAATGAGGTGATTTGTAGTATACATATCGAACCCATCAATACATGAGCCAGAACCAATAGTTTTATTTCCCTTACGAATGAAGAAGTGAGCAGACATTTTTCGTCTCACAAAACCCGAACTACACCGACTGAAATTGATAAATTGATTGATGAAACAGTTCTGAAAGGCAACCTCGCTTACCGCTACGGTAACGGTGCCATCATTTTGCGTTGTCGAAAATACCTACAAATAATAATATAAACGTGCCGCATGAGTTCATGTATCGTAAGCGCGTTGGTGACCGCCGATAATGACACTTGCGAAAATTAAAAAAAAATGTATTATAGCCTAGTTAAAGGTTTCGATTATTTCGGAAAACATTCTTATGTTTGGAAGGTTTACTCATTTGTACATCAAGATTTATGGAACCACAATACCAGAAAACTTACTTTGAAAGATCGACACCAATAAAGTACAGTAGAGTCTAAGTACTGACCATAATTCGTTCGGGCTTCAAAAAGGATAGGCAATCATGGCCAAAATTTGCTCAAAATAATGCGAAGAACACTTTACAGGTCTCGTTCAGATGTAAACAAAAGTAAGCGAACATATATGTATCAGCGCGAAATCAAACAGTGTTTAAATTTGTCAACCATCCGATTCAGGACCAGGGATTGTCGAAATACACAGAGCACGCATGCAGTGCAAAATAGACGAGTGCTTCACCCAATTTTAAGTGTGCGTCTCCTGTTTCAGAAGAGCGCACAAAACGAACGTGTGAGAGATTTCGTAGCAGCACGAGAGACAGAAAGCCGCACATGCACTTCTCTTTCAGAGATAAAGAGTAATGCACAGTGTTTTACTGTGTGCTTTGGCTCATGCTTTGGTAAATAGTATCGAAATGAAAATTTTTGATTTTAGTTACAAAAAGGCATTGTAGGGGTTCATAGAGGGAAAATTTTATTAAAATCTTAATTCACAAACTAGTCGGGCCTGCCGCCGTGTCTGTTTTTCGCACTTGTGTTTGCACAGAGACGACATGGGGGAGTGCAATCGATAATGCCCAAAGAGACGAGAGCAAATTCGAAATGAGAATTGCGGCAAACCAAGCACGGGAGTACAGACTGCACTTTCACGTCTCATTGAATTTTTATGTGCTGTCTCTTAGCAGCGCGTGCTGCACTCAAGGAGATTTGAGTCGCACCTCACCCGCTGTTCAGGACTCTCACTAGTATTATGAATACTAAGAATTCCACTTGGCAGAACAACGAAAAATAGTTCAAAATGCGGCAATGTTGTGTGTGAGTCGCATTTTTCCCTATGTATTTTCTCGCATTTATGACATTGAAAGAGTACTGAAACTGGTAGACTGAAAATTAGACTCACATAAATTGCACCGTGAAGCGCTTGAATTGTGTCCATGTAAAATGCCCAAGTTTCAATGACTCCACAAAGGCGCCGTATCACTTTGATCTCTGCGTTCCCACAGAGCTCACAGAAGTTCAATTTACTATCTACTTTCTGAAGATGTGCAAAAAAAAATGTCTTCATACCTTAAGAATACTTATGGGTTAACTCACCAATAAGGAAAATATGCGGTAAAAGGATGACCAGAAATTGCCCATGTGAGTTGGATGGTGATTTCCATTTCAAATAAATCAATTAACTAAATTCCCGTTTTAGATTGCCGATTTTTAATTTCCTTCGGCAGCTAGTAGACATCAGTTCGAACAAGGACCTTAACAAGGCTATTTTAAATCAGATAAACATGTGAGACCCCAATCGTGACTTTCCTCAACTATCAATCCCCAAATGGAATGTTGAAATTTTAGCTACCAGGTGTTTACAGATAGCTTACCTTGTTTTCGGGTACCTTAAAACTGGGCAGATTATATTTGTTCTCCTACTTTCACGGATGTAGTCACGATGTTTAAAAAAAACATATTCTTTCAAACTTAATACATTTAATAATCAAATTATGTTTGAAATCGAAACGATCTCACCCGAAAACAAACCAACCGCGACAACAGAAAAAAAGTATTAGAATATTTTCCGACAAGAACCAACTCATCAAATAATGAGTCCTGATTTACACAAGCCTACAAGGTTTTCAAATCAAGTAGAAAGCCGTTGATAAAATTGTTTGTGCTGACTATAAACAGTCATTTTTCCCTTCATTAGTTTTCACATTATATTAAAAAAGGGCCTATCTTTGATGATCGATTTTCTTCATCTATTTTATTTATGGTTTAACTGGGTAAAACAATGGAATTTGTGGCTCTAACTGCAGCGCACTCTCACATAAGTCGTTGTGAGTTTGTACTGTGAGTAACAAATTCTTTGGAAAATGCTTGCCGCGTTTTTCAGCTAGCTTAGCTTAACTTGACTGACTGCACGTACTAATGGTTGGTATTGATTATTCTCACTGTACACGTTTCAGTGACCCAATTCCTTTAATAATCAATAACGGCGCCGGCCACGTCCTTGCAATCATGCGGAAAGAGGGAAGGAATGTTAGTGTGCCATTTGCTGTTTACGAACTGTGGTAATGACTGAATCCCCACAAAAGGCACAAGAAGGAGGTTTTATTTTATGTTAGTAAGGCTCGATGGACCAGGATTTACCTTGATAAGTGATGTGATAATTCTTAATCGTTGGTTAACTCTCACTGCCGAACAATAGACAATCGACAACAAAGCGTCGACACAAACGTTCACGGCCGATACTCAAAGCAAACTGTGGTTTTCGTTAACATTCAATATTTACAACCCCACACGACAAACCATTTCACTACTGTAATCAATACCCGCATCAATGAAGTAGAATCTTTTAAAGAACAATCCACGCTAATCCAACCATAACTACTATTGAGCTGTTCGCCAAGTATTTTGCGTCCGTTTTCTCTCCTGGCCTTACATCTCAACTGCAAGATGAAGCTGCTGGATTCGGTTTACTTGTTGAGGGACATGGATATTTTTACGATTACCTCGGATATGATCATCGCTGCTTCCAGAAAATGACGGTCTGATGGCGTGACGGCTGTCATTGCTTCTTTAGCAATTCCTCATGGCAATATTCTTAACAAATTTTTGGGAAAACAAAATCACATAAATTTGAGGCATTACAGAGAAATCACCAGCGTCTCCGCCGGTTCGAAGTTGTTCGAAATAATCGTCTGCAACGCCATTCTCAGCTGTACCAAGAATTGGATTCATGCCAAGCCACTTTGTTACGACTAACCTGCTGGACTTCACAAGTATCTGTATTTCACTGAAGTATTCTGTATTTCGTAGTTTGAAGCTAAATCTTGAGTAAACGCTGTTTCCACGGACTGTAAGGCCGTCTTCGACGTTATAGATCACCGAATACTCCTGTGTGAGCTGTTCCGTCATGGTGCTTCTGAGTGACTTATGTTGTGATGGAAAAGCTCTTTTTCGAATCTTGTACTGCGCGTTAAACTCGATTCAACGGTTTTCTACGCATTCAATAACAAATCAGGCATTCCGCAAGGCAGTAACCTGGGCTCTTTGCTGTTTGGGTTATTCTTGACGAAGTTGTACTGATGGGGTCGAGTTTCGAGGTTGTATATGGTGACTCGATAAAGTCAATTGATGACTGATTCCAGCTTCAACAGCTGCTAGTAATTTTAAGATGAAAATGTCCTCGCGTGCGTTGATCAGGTCAATAATTCACCTCTAAACAGCATGATGATTTCAGTAACAACACGTCAATTGGAATTCATCACGAAAATTTCTCGTGATTTCTCCGATCCTCACTGTTTCAAAAAAAAAACTACTGTGCACTGGTACGACCGAAACCTCGAACAGGTCACGACAGAAGCCTGTTGAGAATTGCTTTGGAATTAGTCAACTGGTTTTAGAGATATGGCCGGAACATGTCCCAAAACACATAGATTCCAAGAAGTAGGTCGTACAACTACTAAACCGAATAGTTCACAGCCAAATCAAAGGTATGAATCATTAAGTATTGTTTTGAAATCGGTCGTCAAAGTCTAGAGATATAATAAAACATTTAAAAAATAACATGCCAAAATCATACGGTAATTCTTTATTTTCATTCGGGTAAAGGGTGTATGCGATAAAAATGGCACACACATATTTACTCACCAAAATTGGACTGATTATCGGATTTTCTTCATATTTTCAGGAAATGCAAAAAAAAACTACTAATGAGTTATGATTAACCCATCAAATTTTGTACAACCGATTTTCCAATGTTTTTGATGTTTTACTCAAATTTATTCAACTCCAGTTCTGTTTTAATAGTTTTGGGATGTTTGCGAAGTTCTTCATAATCGCTCAGAATTTTTCATTTGTGTGAAGATCAGGTGAATTTTGTAGGTTCATATCTTTTGGTTCAAAATTGACTTCGTTGGCTCTGAATCACTTCAACACGTTTCGACAGTAGTGGTAAGATGATAGATCAGGATAAAACAGAGATCCTTTGTGCTTCCTTATGAATGGCAAAAAGACGCCTCTGAGGGCACCCTTCCGTTTAAATCACATCGCTGTTTATTCCGGAAGTGATGAAGGGAGCGCTTATTTCACCACATCCGCAAATCGCCTGCCAGTAGCTTCTTTACAAATTTCGATAATTTCATCCTTCGAACATCTTTAAGAACATCAAACTTAAACTTGGCAACGAAATTTTCTTGCCCAGGAAGTTGACGGAAGTCGACCCGTAACGCTGGTAGATCACCTTTTCGTGGTGCGTTACGGGGTATCAGATCTACCACCGAACCCTAGTCCGAATTAATTCAAACTAGGGAACATATTTATTATTAGTAGTCAAAGGAACATATTTTAATCCTTATTACATTTTATGTCTTATGAAAAGTGACAATACTCGTTTTGCAATTGTGCGAGGTTGAGCTTAGAATAATTAAAGTAAAACATGGTTAGTCTTCATTTATGTGAATTCTCATTGATTATTTGATGTTCTATAGTTTGAATTGGTTATGCCTAGGATTCTGATGCATGGTCAGTATCGGAGTCATAGTTTGTTTTCTTTGCAATGAATCTGATTTTGACTAAAGGGGCGCGCCTTTGAAAAGTGCTCTCACTCCTCAAAGGGTTCAAATAGCGGAAACTTTCAACAAAATTTGATTCATTGCTAACAAAACAAACAATGACCACTGTAACAACACCGAATACCTCATCATTTCTCAATAGTGATGAGGTAACTCGACATGCACTAAACAAAGGATACGGGATATACTACAATAGATCAAATTACTGGTCGTACTCTGTCCCGAACAGAGGAAAAAAAAGTCGATATTGACGTAAGTTTGGTCATCTAGCACGATTTGGTGAGCAACTTCTTCGTGGAAAGTTTCCGGGCGCGGGTTTAAGCGGTGATTTGTTTTTCATTCCTAGTTTGGAGGTTTTTGCACCATGTGAACATGTAACCCAGCACGAGGGCTACAAATGGTGAGTTGACAACTTGGCAGGAGGGTGCGACCGACCTCTGGTCCTCACAAGTTCCTACCTCACACCTCCACGAGTCATATGATCACAAAAGACTGCCAGCTGAAACATGGAGACGCTGGTTGACGTAGCCTGGGCAATGTTGTCAATCTGACAATAGCGAAGTGAGGTGGTGCGACCGGTAAATCATGTCATAATTTTCCATTATCATATCCTTTCAGGTCTACCAGGTCATCAGGTATTAAAAAATAATTTAACATTTAATATTATTTTTTTTTTCTCACTGAGCAGTCATACATTGTCTAAATTTTCTGGTTCATAATGGATGCGGAAGTTTGTTCTACAATTGCAACAAAACAGCAGTCGGCACAGATGTAATTTTCAGTTCATATTATAATATCCCTCGACTATATATTATCATAAAGGACATTGTTTATTCATAACCATTATCAATCTTCTTTATCACCATCATTATCATTTTTATCATTACTGGTGTTTTTGGGATTTATATTTCAACATTTTTTTTTTAAATAATTTCTCCTAATAGGTTATATATAATTTAAATTATTATGTCTTATATGTCCAATTATCATTATGATCTAGAAGTATCTAGTTGAACAAAAAAAAGCTGCGACGGAATCTATGGTAGGCTTTTTGCACTTATTACCTAATGTATTTTTAAATTTGTTTGCAAATGGACCTTTTTCCAAATCTGAGCTGTTTGCCATTCGGATAGTTTCTGATGTGTCTGTATCATAACTCACAATATCATTATATTTGATGAAATTGTTTTATTGAATTAACATCTTAAAGGGTGTCCACGATGAAATTGCCACACACAAAATTGATTCGCAAAAATTTGAGTTTTCATCCGATTGCCATCAAATTTTCAGGGATTGAGAAATAACTATTAAACTTCATTTTACCATTTTACTCGTATTTTATTTACAGTCCATACGCAAATGCCCGCACATTGGCCTTAACCCCTGGCCATAAGATTCTGCACAACCTGTGAATCAACCGTTTTTGCATGTAAACCCATACTTTCGTCAGTTCCTCGACTGTCTTCACTACCTTAGGTCGTTTAAGAAGGTGCTGCTTCATAATCGCCCAGTACTTCTCGATGGGGCGGAGCTCCGGAGTGTTGGGAGGGTTGAACATTTTCGGCACGAAATTGACCTTATTGTCCGCATACCACTTCCAGCACGTCCTTGGAGTAGTGGCACTGAGGCCAAATCCGGCCAGAAGATTGTTGGGACGTTGTGGGCCTTCAGGAGAGGAAGCAGCCGCTTCTGGAGGCACTCTTTTATGTACACCTGTCCGTTCATCGTGTCCTGGGTCACGAAAGGTGCACTCCGCTTCCCGCACGTGCAGATGGCTTGCCAAACCAGGAATTTCTTCGCAAATTTGGACATCTTCTGAGTGCAGACATGCTCCGGAACGCTGAACTTATCCTTGGCCGTGAAAAACAGGTTGCCGGGGATCTGTTTGAAGTCGGCCTTCACATATGTTTCGTCGTCCATGATGCAGCATTCAACTTTCGTCAGCATGTTGAGGTACAACTTCCTGGCACGGGTTTTGGCGGACTTGTTCTGCTTCTCGTCGCGATTAGGGGCCTTTCGTACCTTGAACGTTCGAAGCCCAGCCTTAGTTTTGGCCTTCTGGACAAAACTTCGGCTTAGGTGCAGCTTCTTAGCTACATCCCGAACGGAGGCGTTCGGATTTTCAGTTGAAGGCCCCAACTACGCGGTTGTGATTTTTGGTGTTGTACGGAATACTTTTTCCTTCACTTCTGGGCTTCCGATCGGTGGTGAACCGTACCTCAAACCGCTTAATCACTCGCGACACCGTGGAATTCGCGATTCCCAACGTTTTAGCGATGGAACTATGCGAGAGATCCTTGTTCTCGTGATGAATGCGCAAGATTTTATCACGCACGAGCTGTTCTTTCGACTCCATTTCCGCGAGTTTTGATCACAGGACTTTAAAACTTGCAAGATGTAAATAATGCACTATGAACTAAATCCACTCAAATTTTCTATTAAATTCTACCCAACGGTTAAAAAGTTAGAGCAATTTCATAGTGTGGCAATTTCATCGTGGACACCCTTTAGATGATTTTAAAATTTCTTGTTGTTTTTTGTTGTTGTTGTTTGTTGTTTTTTCCATTTGTCTTTAACTCCCTTACACAGGAGCAATAATTATATAGCCAGCAAAAATAAAAGCGTATTGCTGTTATAAAATCAACAGCAGCAAATAGTGACCATGGCAACAGTAAATTAAAATGTATATATGTTATTTTTGTATAATTTAACAAACTTTTTTAGGATACCTCAAATCAAGATTTTGGGAAATTGCTTGCTATCGCTGAAAACAAACAAAAACTTGCATAAGCGTGAAACCACAGAACTCTACACTTTAACACTTTACAACATTTCTTACATTTCAGGATCCACCATAAGATCATAAATAATAGATACCGAGTTATTACAGTATTTTTTCATTTACATAAATACATACACTATTATATAAATATTTCATGGGAATGGGAGGGACCATCAGGGCACCCGATTGAAGCACTCTGGATGGGAGAGTGGAAATGCCAACTCCCCATTGTTAACAGTTTGCGAATAGAGGGCATGACTCTTCTCCCCGCCCATTGGGGGAATCCTCATGTTAGAATTGCTTTTATTTTGACCAATTGTCCAATCTTGTTGTTGGAAGGAGATTCTTTATATCCCTGTGGATACGTGTAAGTGATGTTGCCTATCGATCTACCCAGCCACCCCTTTTTGGCCCTTCATACAATGGCATGATTAGGATAATCAGTGGTTATTAAAGCTTGATCAAGTCTAACAGCGAGGAGAGCTCACTGCTGTCGGACTTAGTTTCCGTGCTACAATGGGTGGTAGTACATATCATACATCATACATCATACATGTGAACATGTAACCCAGCACGCTTTATGATTTTCTGCACAAACCAACCGACACTTTGGACTTTTTAGCGAAACCTCGTCACTTGTTGCACTACAATTTATTGTCTATTGGGTCACTTTTAAGACCACTCACTTCCTTCCTCCGGGCACTCAAACGCTCATTGGAGGTTCTTATCACACGAAACACAGTTGTAATTGCAATTTCAAGCATTTTAGGGATCCGGAGGGACGTCTCTGGATTTTGATTCACGCACATTTTTTTACGGACTGTATTAACTACATTAACTATGAAATTTGTCAGATGTAAACAATACAATTTAAATAAGATTTGCTCAAATTTTCAGTGCAAAGGTTACAGATGGTTTTCGGTGCGCCATTTTTATCGAATTCACTCTTTAGTGCAGTCATATATATCATCAGGAAAGAACTGGATCAACAAGTGAGTTTACTTTAAGTTATATCTTCATTCATAAAACCTATTGGATGCATATCAAGCTCGTTCGGCTATTCTCTTAAAGCCTAGTATATCTATAAACTTTTTCAATATTTCCTAGATTTTTGCAGAAGTTCATCGAAAGTACTAGACCTTACTCCGTTTTGAACTTGCTCTTCTCTACCTGATTGTGTTACCCTCAATCATTGATTGAGGGTTTATTATTTAGAAGGGTTATGCTCTATTCAAGTATTTTTGTTTGTACACGTAGAATTAAAACCGGCATCGTACTCTGCCCTTCCAGTTTTATAATTCAGCATATATAGATACGCAAACGAAATTCCCCGAAACAACCACCATCGTATGATTCCATTCTGATTATTGCAAAAACCCTTCTCCACCAGACTGGAAGCATTGAATGGCATAGCGCAGCAGTAAGCATTATCATCATCAAAACCATCAACAACAACAACAACATAGGTCAACCATCCATGCAGAGCGCCAACCACAATAAATGATACGATTCTTTTACAACAAGGAAAATGAAAATGCTCTTTTCTCCCTCTCCAGATTGCGCTGATGAAAAAGGCATCCTTTTTCCTAACCGTCGACCATGAAAGTGAAGCAAAACAACATGATTGCAGAATGCAGCCGAAGCCTTGCACACTCCCCACTACTGCCCCCAACTACTGATGCCATCCGCGCCATTGTCATTATCATAACAATAGGAAAAATTCTTACGCTAATGGCTGATGTTCTCCAACTGAGACCCACTGCAGCCGCAGAAGCTTCATCTCGAGCGACCGTGAGAGTGCTGTGTCAGAAGCAGCAGCACTCCCCTTTCAAGAGTCTCGTAATGAAAACTAAGAAGCCTTCCCAAGGAGTGGGTCGCAACCAATTGACATCTCTTCATTGTCTCCGGACCGGGGGGTTTATGCTGTGGCTTTGCTCCTTTGTCTCCTTGGCCAAGGAGCAAGTTCACCCTTAGTAATGGAAATTCAATTTCATTCCATTACCAGCCACAACCCACAGAATAACACAGCTTTCCTGCCGACCCCCACCCCGCCAACCACTTATCGAAGTGACTATCGATTTCGCTACACTCGGCACTGTTTTCCTGCTAATTAGTATGCCTTACTTGTCCGAGTGACACTTTTTGCTGCTGATGACGATGCTGCAACGAGATTTTTTCTCCACATCCATTTGGGAGTGACACTTTAATCAAGAGTTGCATCTTTCATAGTCCATCTTACGATGAAACACTGCGCACTGAAAGTACGAGGACTGCAGTCGAATGGAGCGGGATCGCGAGGCAACGGGAAACCTTTCAACGCAATGACCCTTAACTACAGTTTAATGAAAATGATTTTTCCTCCTTCAGTTGTTTCATTTGCAGTGACGAGGGAAGAAATCCTTCATCGTCTTCGTTCCTTGTAGCTGGTCCCGACACAGCCTGTAATATGAATACCAAATTAATTTTTCATTCTCGCAACAAGTAGGGCGTGGGGCAAAACTATGCACAATCAGCGAATCAACTAACCAGCTGGGAAGGAAAAAAAGAAGCAAGTTTCATATTGGGTGGAGAAGAGGAGAAAAATGCGGTACTTTGTTCTTCGTCCGTTCGTCCGTCCTCTTGCTACGGGGATTCAGTGGGGTGGTAGATTTCTGGATCTTAATGGCTGTTTGGCTACAACGACGAGACGAGATGGAGATGAATGGTCAACATTGTATCAGTTTTCTTAGTGACGATTTTTTTATGTGGCATCTCCATTAGCCTGGGGCAAGAACAAATAACTCGCTGAGTAACAAGAAGCGAGAAAATCTAATTACAGTTGTTTATCCGCAATTCCGAAAGCAAACTCACCTTAGCGTACCACTCAAATACAATTTATATCTGCCTTCTGTTGAAGCAGTATTCAAACAGGTAAACATCCTTCATTTATCAAAAGACGTGCTACCAGACGATTGCACAAAGTCACGCTTCTAGTTGAAAACTAATAAATGCGTGTTTTCTCCTGTCGATTTCCATAGCCTTCTTCGCTTTTCGACATTGACATTATTGCCAGTAGCCAGAGTAGAAACCTACTTGCTAGAACCCTAATTTTAACCGCCATAAATACTGATCGCATGTCCTACGAGCACTTCATGTGCGTACAAACACTTAAACTAATAGTCATACAAATTGAGTGCCGTAGAATAAACAGTCGGGTGTGCTATCTCGCTCCAACCAACGAGCCGACTGCTACTACACTAATGACACCGGTTTAGGGACCTTTTTCTCGCCCCCCGAAATGTGATGACATCTATTTAAGACAAGTGCTGATGACGACGGACCATCTCCTTGCCTCCTAGCCCGGACTGATAAAGATGTTCCGAGACGTGAACGTTTCGAAAACTAAGCTCGTTAAAACACTACCGGTTGTTGAAGGCGATGATGATTTAGCATCTTCGTGAGCTGTCAAGGTTACCCCACGTTGCCTTCGTTCGATAGAGTTACGTGCATATTTTGCAAAGAGCAAGAGCGCACACCTGATGATAGTGGCTGCTGATGATGCATACACTCCCGTCGTCATCGGGCGGTAAAGGAACGAACAAACGTTGCTATTTAGTTGCACCGAGGAGGCACGTGTCTAGAAGATCCTATTAAAATGTTGTGCTGGTTGAAATGGGAATCAGAGTGGTTGTAAGAGAGGGGAGGGGGCCACGAGATTCAAGTCATCAAACATAATCGAAAAATGAGCATATCCTTCCCAGGGGATTATTGCTTTATAAATTGTCATATTTTAAAATACCTTCATAAACACAGTAAACAGTCATTGTATGCTTAAATGATGCGTATTACTTTCAGAAATTCGAAATAGTAGACAGTATCAAAAAGGAATGAATACGTGATCATACACGGAACCTACCTTAGCTCAGTCGGTAAGGGCGCTGCTATAAAGCAACACCATGCTGAAGGTGGCTGGGTTCGATTCCAGGTCTGGTCTAGGATTTTTTCATTAAGAAAAATTTCTCGACTCCCTGAACATAAGGTATGATTGTACTTGCCACAAAATCATACTAATGCAAAAAATGTACCTGGTATCGAAAGCTCTCAATTAATAACTGTGGAGTGCATTTAGAACACTAAGTTGAGGGCAAGCAATAAGTTAATTGCTGAATCGCTAGAGAAAGAAGGACGTGATCATACAAAAATAAGGTTTGGAAAAGGAAATGAATTTGGAGCACATGAGCATGGTTGACCGCCCGAGGTTGCTTCTCCGTCAATGCCAGATCAGCTGTTATTACTCCGAGCACCAACAGATGATGCTTGGGACTAACATGCATTGTCAGTGTGTAGAAACGGGTGATCCCAAGGTAAGGCAACACCGACGTTGGCCACGACCGAATGCACGTCAAATAAAGAAAGGGTAGGAATATGTTGACGTAATAGTAGCTTTATTTGAAGCCGAGAACACCTCTGCACTTCTAGGATAAAGCACTGGGATGTTGGATACAAGGGTTGGGTAGCAACAGGGTTTGTTTTGGTAAATGACAAGCTGTCTGCAAGCTGTACAGTAAGGATGCTATTCTGGCCAATCACAATGTGTAATGATGAAACTAGAAATTAGAAGAAAATTAGTCTTTTCCATTTAATTCCAACTACCTTTGCTTATCTTGACAGATACGCGTATTTCCTCAGTGCAGACTTTGCAGACTTCCTCAGTGTTTCGTACTAATAACTAGACTTGCGATGATGGTTTTTCATTCGGTAAACAAGAGAATTTATATTAACGAACGAGGAAAAAATGTGCTCGATCTACACCAAAAGTACGGATGCTGTTAGATCCACTCACAAAATGGGAAAGCGCTTTACTTATAATATGGATCAAAATTAATTATGATCCCTATCATCGGCCCAACATACCCGGGTGGACCATCACATCTTACCGGGAGGCAGCTTGAGTGTTCACTTGAACACTCGCGTCACCAAACAATAGATAACGCGCTATGCCCGATAGCAAAATAGTGCGCAACAAAGCTTCGACACAACCGTTTACAGCCGGTACTCGGCGCAAACTCATTGTTTCTCGTAAACTTGCAAATTTTACAACTACACTCTACAAACTATTTTACTACTGGAACGAATATATGGAAGGAGTGAAGGATCTTGTGAATTCAGGATCCCTAAAAGCATTTCGTTCATTCTGGCGACGTTATGCCCCTATTGCATTCCAAGCTTATCTATTTCGCACCAACCGGGGAGACATGGTCATATACTCAATGATTTCATTATCTCCAATCTATTCAACCAATCGCTATGTTTTGTGATTAAGTGAGGGGAATATTATAATTTCAGATAACTCAATGCAGACGTCTTCCAAATTGGGCAGATCGACAGACAATGGTACCCTCATAGCAAGATGCTTAGAGGCGAATCGGAAGATAGCGAGAGTAACCTTTAATAATTTAGCGAGAGTATTGGTTGGAAAATAAGAAAACTATTAGCAGTAAGGGTAAATATTCTTGCCAAATGATTTTTTGAATTATATATTGTTGAACGATTAAGAACCGAAAATTAAGAGCTAGAAAACGAGCCCATGCTACTAAGATGCTACTGAGGTAAACGAGCCACATCTCTTTTGAGCATTGTAGGAGCTAAGTAGCGATCATCGAGCTATTAGGCAAGTGCAGGTGGTACTGGCGGCTTTCGAACAGCAATACGTTCGGCATAGATCAAAGCCGAATAAATAAGACGATTTACTTTGAAGGTTGCTCGAATCGCGCATCTTAAAGTCGCCAAAGACGACTCCATCTGGAGTGGATCTTTAATCAATATTAAACACGAAGGTAAGTCCTTCCTTGTAGCGTAGCCGACCCTGAGGCTTAGAAGTGAGCTAACGAAAACGGGCTGGTGCAGCGTACCCCAGACGACCGTTCGGTCAGGGGAATTTTGGACGAATAACAACTTGTAAAATGTATAAAACTTCTAGTGACGCGTTGATACTAAACGAATTCCGGGTGAGGGCGCGCACCCAGCATAGTGGATAAAATCCATACTTCTCACGCCAAGGTCATGAGTGAGAGTCTCATCCTCGTACAGGTTCCGAAAATACCCAAAAGGTATTGAGTACCTCCGACGGGAGATTAACCAGCACATGGTTGAAAATATCGATAATCAAGGCTGAAAATATCGATAAAAACAAAACAAACAAAAGAACAGAAAATTTACAGTTTTAATTGATTTGAGGCACTCTTAAACCATGTTTCATTGAGTTCAAACTTAGCATAGAGGCATATTTTGCGCAAATGAAACAATGTCGGTTTTTGAAATTCGATGAATTGAGACACGGAAGGGACCATCACGGCACCCAATTGAAGCGAACTGGATGGGGAGAGTGGGAATGCCAACTCACCGTTGCTGACAGTTTTTGGATAGAGGGCGGGCTCTTCTCCCCAATCATTCTCTATTTAGACAGCTCGCTTTTTTTTTGACGAATTGTTCAATCTCAAACGCTCGACCCTTATGAAGTCTGTTAGTCGCAGACGAAATAGGCTTACCTGTAAACTTTTTTTTAGGTGGAATCTAAAGGTATTTGCTCGCGTTTACTAGAGATTGTTTGCAGTGAAGTATTTCAGTTTTTTTTAAATTTTTTCATAACTGATTAAATGAATATTAATTTTAATTTCACTAGGCTTCCAATAATCAGCCATGTTGGAAGGAGAATCTTTATAAACTCCGTGGATATGTATAAATGACGGTGCCTGACGATTTTGACCCTTCATACAATGGCATGCTGAAAACCATTAGAAAGTTATTGAAGGCTTGATCAAGTCAAACAGAGAGGAGAGCCTTTTTCTGTTTGATTTAGTTTCCGAGTGATCATAAATATCATACATATTAAGACCCACGAATGCTAGTGGAGATCGCATGGACAGAGGATACGATGACATTTCTGCTGTTCAATGTAAGATAAAGGAGAAACGTGATTTGAAGGGATATGGCTTATGTATTTGTTTACAAAATAAACAAACAGGATGACCGCATTTTTGCCTAATGACCGACTGGAAAAATGAGTTACTATGAATAGGATTGATAGATATTTTTGAAGTTTTTGAGAAAATTGTTCAATCTGCAATTCTAGCTTGCAAAATGACGGATAGTAGCCGCAAATCAGGCTTCTTGCGTATTGCGTAACCTTTTTTGGTCTCTTATTCGAGAAAAAAAAATCGCTCTAAATAAGTCATTGATATTTCAAGCTTCTAGAAGCATGAACATCGATTAAAAATAGCAAAACAATCGAGGTTTTCGAGTACAAAATGATGCACGTGCGTTGTATCAAGGACTTCGTGGTTTCAATGTCGTTGACAGTTCGTAGACATTTCTCTAAGCTACCAAAATCTTTTCAGTTGGGTTCACCACCATATACTTTTCATTTACTGAAAATCCTCGCTCCATCTTCGTATTTTCGTCAACAGGGTGAGCATCTTTTTAACGAATTTGGCAGTTCCTTATTGGAGTGACCAATCAGTTCGAGTCAAAATCTATTCAATCGTGGTTCTTTTATTTGGAATCCGGCAAGCAACGTCTTTTAAAACGGCATTGAGCACAGCTGCCCTAAATTCTTCTTCCACTTTGTGAGCAATTGCAGCGCTCAGATAGTCTTTATCTAGTAACGATTTCAGACCGAGCTCCAGACGCTTTTTAGCTATGCCTCAACTAGCACACTACGGTCATAATTAGTTGTAGTAACTTGATTATGACTTAGCAAGTCAAATTTATGTTATCACAACCGGATGGCAACAAGTGTGCTACTGAGTTATTACATCAGGGTTAATGAAAATGATTTAACACGTTAAAGGATATGGTAATGGAGATTTGTTGAGTAGCTTCTTAAAAATAGCACATGCCAAAACGTACTTGTTGGAAATTTAATTCCCTCGCTTTCTTGATTGCCGATTTAGACGCAAAACCGATTTCCACATAAGGGATGGCAGAAGATTGCTCTCCGTCAATTCTATTTCATTTAATGTCTTTGCTTTTACTGTCAGACGCTCGGGCTTAACCCCATCTTATTGTCGACCGTATCAACCACAACAGCGAACACTTTGGATCGAAATACCAACGAAAAGCTCCGGTAGAAATTAGGATGACTTTATTTAACACGATTTTACATCATTTTAATATAAAGCTCTCCAAAGGTAATTCTAGTGATAAAAAATACCATAATGCTTCAATTTAAAAGGGGTTGAAAAATGCTCATTTTTGAAGAACATTCGTTTTTTTTAACAAAAAAAAAGGTTTAATTAATTTGGTGTCTTTGTTATTGCAGTAAGGTGACTGACACAATAGGGCCTGAATATAAATCACGCACTCATTTTTAAAAATCTCACCTGAAAAAAAAAACAAAATTTTACATCATTTTTATCCAAAGCTCTTAATAGGAAATTATCGTTATCAAAAATATCATCTTGCATCAATTGGTTGACACTTAATATTCAGTCTATTTAACAGGGTTGAAAAATTGACAGCTCATTAAGGGCATTTGTTTATAAAAAAAATGTCTGATGTATTTGGTGTCTTTCTTATTGCTGTAAGGTGACTGACACAATAGGCTGCTGTCCACTGCAGTGACAAATATTTGACTATTATACAAATTGACTGAGACTTTATGGTAATTTGAAAATTACAGCAGTGTTGCAAAACCCAAGGTTGGCGAAACTCGTGTAGAAAAAGGAAAAAGAAATTGTAAAAATCTTTCAAAGATAATCAAAGAACAAAAATGTACAGTAATGCATACAATTGCAATGCTTCAGTCAAAAGGATCACCCAAGGAATTCCAGTCAAGTAAAATAAAAGTCTTGTGTGAACCTCGCCTGTCAAAGCCGTGTAGCAGGATCTTCTAAACGGTACATTTTGTTTGTCTTATGTCCTTGAAGGAATTGTGTACGACGTGCAAGCTGCAACTAACGATGTTGATGACTGTTGGTGGCTCGCAGATCCCTAATTGCTCAAGTCAATTCTAATCTTTGAACGCTTTCCAGTTGAGCTATCGTCTTCAACAATGCTGGATATGCAGGAAAAAAAAACACTGTTTAATTCCGTTAATAAGATCGTTAGACCGAGTGAATGATGAAAACGCTACTCAAATCATTTGAGAAAGATCAAATAATTCCCGATGGATTTTGAAATTATCGACCTTTTCCCGCTTACTTCCCGATTATTTTGGATTCCTGCATTTTTCCTGCATTTCCCGATTTTCCCGAGTCTGTGGTCACCATGAACAAAAAATTAATATAAATCATCAACCGATATTCGAGCCTAGGACGTTGAGATCGCTCAACCTTAGCAGCTTATGTTCAGGTTTATGTTCTTTTTTTATAGCAAAATTGTCGCCTTCTACGAAAGGTTGAGACCGGGATATTAGCAATCCGCTTTAGGTACAGTTCCAGCGAATGCGAATTATAGAAAATATAATGAGAAAAATGTCTCGCATTTTTTGCCGACATTTTTAAACTGATTGTAAATTGCGTGAGACTATATTACATGGAAAACGCACTTGTTTGATACTCTAAGGTTATGAGGTGTTAGTATCCATTGTAATAATACGATTCCTTGAAAAAAAAACTTGTTTGTATGTAATAATGCATAATGAGCCAGCAGATTCTTAGCATCGTACATCTATGTCGTAACTGTTTTAAAATCATCAGCCGTTGACAGCGGAAGTGTTCGTCGCGAATAGAAAACAGTACAAAAATGTCATGACATTTTCTCCCATGGCGGTTCACTATTACGTTTGGTCAATTTGGTCGTAATGAGAAATGTAAAATATTATGGAAATAACATCAAATCACGGTACATTTATAATCACTGATCAAATCACATGAGTTGGAAGGGTTAAAGGCGTATAAGAACCGCTTAATTCCGTCAGATTGTATGTACTAAATAAACATCTTGCCTGTATTTATAAAAAAGACAAAATAGATATTACAACGTCTCGAAGCTCAATTCCTTTATAGTGATGACTAATTACGGTTGTTTAAAAGAATGCATAGATAACATTTGTAACACTAGTCAGATCAATTTTTGACACCTGAATTTTTACGTTCTGTAGTATCAAATCAAGTAACCACCTTTCTCTCAAACAACTACAACTCAAACGGAGCTATTTTATCTACCCCATCACAGTCGACAGCATGCCACAATAATACTATTAAAGTATCGCCGCGCAAATCCATTCGACCTCTTTAGATTCGCAAGAATAAAACTACCGCCAGAAGAAAATAAAAAAAAGACGAACGAAAACCGCTACATAAAAATCAACCACAGCTGGCAGGCGAGTGGAATACGGAAAATGAACTTGATCCGTCCGTCCGCAGTTTAGTGTAATGGAGAGCCATCCGCGCGGCGACCAGAAGCGAACGAACGGACAAGAGTGAAATGAAGATGATGAAGTCCCCGGACGTTTCTCTCGCGACTTCTTCGCTCCTCGACTGCGAAAGGGTCGGCCGCCTCTCCAGGAACGAAATTGAATTATGAAATTGAGAATGAGATAAAAGATTTATGGATGATGATTCGATTGGGTTCTCCATCGGGCTTGGTTAATGCATTTCAAGAGCAATCTTGTACGCTTTTTCTTTATTCTTGTATCTTTCTTCGTCTTTGTTTTTGCGAAACACGAAACTGAAACCGATTGCGATGGAATCTTCTTGCGCCTCAGAAGATTTCCCAACCCTAAACTAATTTTTAAAAGAGCATTAAAAAGCGAATGAAATTAACTACACACTAAACAGCTTTACAATTTAACTTTTGACTATTAAAAAAAGTTTGCCGCTTTCTCTCTCTCTCTCCCTCCCACACTGAGGATTTTTTTTCAGGTTCGCTACATTTCGTCCTCGGAATTTGGAATCGGCCGGGGTGGCGGAAGCTGCAGTGCATTCCTCTCGGGAGTACGTACATTTTTTTACTATCTTGTTTAAGAAGGGGGTGCGGTGAACCTTTAGCTAGTGGAAATGTGGCGGAAAGTCATAAAAATTCCCCCCTTTCAACCCCCGGACTCTCGGAGTGACGGTAAAGACTAGGGTTGCCAAGTTGGAAGTCGTTTGCATTGCCACGTTAATTGGTCACCCTACACTCTTCGCTCAGTTCAGGCAGGATGCACACGCAAACTTTTGCGCTCAAGTTCATCTTTGGCCCTTCAGATTCAGGACTGCAATCCGCTTCGTTCCGGGTTTGCCAAGAAGTCACCAAGTCTGTTTTGTAAAGGATCTCTGTATATTTTGTTAATTCCTTCTTTCATTCCGCCTTCCTGTGTAGTACGTTGCTGACTCTGGAGGAAACTGCTGTTGACATTGCCCGAAGATGTCCCCGCAATGCGTCTCCCGGTTACAAAGTGTATCTTCTTTTCTTCCTGGCGACCGTCTCTCTCTCTCTCCTGGGAGTTGGATCAAGAGACAAGCACAAGTTCTTTAAGAAAACTGCACTCCCTCTTTCGCACTCTGTCTCGCTGCCGTTTTATGTATGCATACAGCAGTTGCTTCCGCTTTTGTCGCGCTTCACATCGTGGCTGCCCCGTGGGTGGGGGGTGAGAAGAGGCAAAATTAAACTACCGGGCTAAGGTTTATGTTTATAGTTATCACATATGAAGTTGCGGGCAGATTTGAGCTCAGGAAGTGAGTCCGGAGTTCGTAGTGCAAGTAAAATGTACGAGACCCGGCCCAAGGAGGAAACCGAATTAGGTGCCTTTTGTTCCGAGGCAAGCGAAGGAGAATATGGGGAGTAACGGCGAGCATATTATTCGCATAAAGTTTGATTCTTTGGATAAGAAACCGGGCATGTGTGTGTGCGCAGCGAAGAAAGCTAGATAGTTCGTTAAGACCGATATTGGCTTACGAGAATGGGATTGTTGCGTCGTCGTTGGAAATCGCTTCACCAATATGGGAAGGAAAAATGTCTATTGTTGTGGGTGAAACTTTTACCTCCCCCTATCGGGTTGACATTTGGTCATGTAAAGTGCTCTGACAATGTTAGGTGCTGCCACAGTGGAGTCTGAGCTGAATGTATGAACTTTTAGCCAAACAAACATTCTTTGCAAACTACCACTATTGCGCTGGCAGGAAGTAGTTGACTTCAATGAGGTCACAAGAATTATTGCACTTTGGAAGAGTAAACAGTGAATTGCTGCGGGATGGAGAGGGAAAGTTTAGGAATTCTTTCGGTTTGAATGTGAACAGTGACGGATATTTAGAAGTGAAAAAATCGTCGGTCTGCTTTGTCATTATTTATATTGTTCAAGTAATTGTAAATAAATGTGCTTCAAACCGTTGTCTAGAAAAAGTAGAGATGCTTGACAGGTTTAAAGAGATATCATTGAACTTGAATACATTGCTATTAAATGGTTGAAAGTACATACACGGGAAACCTAAGAGAAGTTTGAAAACAGTACGTTTAGAACTTCCGCTGAGAATTGTTTAATTATAAAATTGTAAAATTTAGTTATTCTATGATAAATTCATTTAGAGAAGAATTTCAGAGGAATAAACTGAAAATATTGCATAATTATAGATCAAAATCTCAATTATGGCAACATTTGATTAGTAGATACAAAGACTTTGATTTATGTCTAAGTGACACATTGATGGAACTTACAGATGACGGCGTAGTGTCTGTCACGGATTACCACGACCTACAAGGTCCTCTGGAGGATATTTAAGACAATTTGTCTACTTGGGCTCTAGAGCTAAGTATCGAATTCTCTAGGAAGCACAACCGAAGCTTCAAATTATGGTGTACCGATAGCTGCTTCTATGTCATTTATATATCTAGGGAACTAGTTCGATTCTAAGTGCACCTGGAGATCCGATGTTGAGTATCTGAAGCGAAAGTGTCAGGAAGGATCAAAGTTCTTCGAATGCACGTGGTGGGGAGCACATTCGAAAGATCTTCTAACGCTGAACCGGACAACGATTTCGTTGGTTATAGAATACGGTAGAATCGGTAGTCAGTGGCTCGGTTGCACATCATCAAAATGGAACTAATTCAGCATCAATGTCTTCGTTGGTTCCGTTAGGTTGCATGCACCCGACTCATACGTCGTACTGGCTGGCAGGTTGCCACTTTCGGATCGGTTTTCAGAATTATCTCTACCATCTCTACCATCTCACCAGGTGTGAAGCTATTAACCCCCAGATAATCGTAATCTTTGAGAAGCCTCTCGAGTTGAATCCTCACACTCGCTTCATGACTTTGTACCATTTGTTCATTGCACAGGATGTCAGCCCATCGCCGAATATTTCCAATCGTGTTTGCTTCTCCGACTTCGACAATTCGGTTCATTTTGATTTATCCATGAAGCAGGAACTTCATGGAATCCCAGAGCATCATCGTCCTATGCTTGCTCCGGTAATATTTGCTGCAAAGTTTGGTCAAGCTGATTCCACTAAATCGGTCTTCACTGACGGATCATGGATAGAGGATTCAGCATTCTTTGGTCTATACAACAAATCAATAGCGCACTCGAAAATTTCAGTTTTTGTTCGTTCATGATTTAGCTACGTCACTTTACGCTAAAACTATTTCCTCACTTGCACCGGATCAATACTCATTTTGACGGATTGTTGCAATTCTAGAAGCAATTCGTACCATGAGACCGGTAAAGCACTCTTAGTATTTTCTCATGAAAAAACATCAACCTTTGCACGGGTCTTTCGCATTGTTCAATTCTGGGCAATGAGAAAGCGGACTGGCTTGCAAAGGTTGGCGCTATGGAAGGCGATATTTTATGATCGACCTTCAATGATTTTTTTAAAATATATTTTTCGACAACGGTCATTCGTTTGTTGACAGCATAAATGGAGTACAAGAGATTTTGAGCGATGGAAACATTCTATTCCATAGGGGGGGCATAGGCAATTATTCTTTAAACGCTCATTTACACTGGTTTGGGTTAAGTGCAGTGCTGTTAATAGTCATTTCGATCCAATGAGATTTATTTGGCAGTAAATCGTTCCAGAAGCTGATTTTTAAAACCCCATGTATGATAACATCGTTGTGCTCGAATGATTTCATGAAATTGTCTCACAATGTTATGCTCTAACTTCAACATCTAAGGCGTGAGAACGGAATAATTGCATATTCAAATGATATTCACCATTAAATATATTTATTTTTTTAATTATAGTGAATAATTAGCTTTCGATATTACAGTTAGGGCAATGCCTTGTCAGAATCAAAATGTAGAATTGGCAAAAAGCAAAACTTTCATCTAACGCCATATTCAGAAATTCATCTTCTGAATCAAGTTATCGGTAAATTTATCCTACTTAGTCAAAATGACTATTCACAGCACTGGTTGAATAACAGCAATCTCTGTGAATGTGGACTAGGGTACCAGAATACAGATGATCATCGTGGAGTCAGATCTGAACTTTATGATTTCCTTCGGGTTCGAGGTAGACAAACTAATGTACCATTTCTTGATATTTTGGCTCAACGTGATCTTGATCTTGATCATTTATGTGTTTTTGACTTACATTCGCCTTAGATTGTAGTTTGTTTTACTTGTCTGTTCAGTTTGAGTTTTTTTCATTACAGTTTGCATGCCCGGGTCTCCATGGCAGTAAACCGAAAGAGATATTGCGGCCGTTCAACGTAGGCAATGAATAAGAAGACGCTCCACTCGCTGCACAATAGTTTCAACAACAAGGATTCGGTAAATCAACGGAAAACGGCAAGAAAGTTTCGTTGATGAAAATAACACATCTGCAGGACTGTAGGGAAGGATGATTAGTGTGTAGAAAAAAAAATCAGATACCCAACGCACATTGACGGGTAAATTCCCAAATCCCAGAAACATTGCGGATAGTCTTTCATTTTGGACGATGAAAGCTACTCTACCGAAATCCCAGATGGCCGGAAAGGACCAATTCTACACTTAAAAAAAATCTACAATTCCTTCCAAAGTGATGTGCAACAGGGAATGGTTTACCGTCAAAACACTTGGCCATCAACCAGGAAGTGTTCGTGAGAGACCTGGACCATTCATTTTAATCTCATTTTCTAACGCACATCCGTTAGTACTCTAGTCAATATGTTCGAAGATTATTGTGAAGACTAAGATTAACGTCTTTGTCGTCCATTTTATGGCTGAAGTGGATTCTCTGTTCGTTGGTCAAGTAATCTTCAAGCTGCATTGTGGATGTCTTTGCGGGGAAAGAAGCTACTCCGAACTAGTTCTGAACCACGGGAGGCCAAAAAGTTTTTTTATGGGGGCAGAACCAATGGAACAATTGGTTCGACGAGGAGTGATTTGGAAAAGAAGGACGCACAGAAAAAGGGTAAATTTGTATGCCAAATACTAAGACATCTAAAAGGTGAATTTCAGTGGCTAAACTTTTGTTACTGCTGAAATATAAAGATGCCTTCCAAGACCTTCACTACCAGTGAACGCTAACGTCAACAGTCAAGAGCGAACGATATCGCTACTCTTGAGCACCTAACCAAGCAATTTGGGTTCGGTACCAATGAACATATGCTGCCCCGACTGAGGCCAGACCCAGATGCTTTTGCTACTTGTCCTCCTCCTAACTGGAAACGAACGGGAGTTGGGAAGAGTAAAAAGACCATCTTATTCCCGATAGCTTTTGCCAATGGGAACTCCTGATTGAATTGAAGGACATTCAGTTCGAATACCTCCTGTATATTTAGGATCATGGATCTTAAAAGCTGAGGAATCTTAAAAGTAACTATATAGTGATTCCCCAGCTCCATTGGATCCCCGTTTTCAAGAATATAATTTTGAAAGGTAGCTTTTTGTCACACAGAATAAGTTTGGAGATCAAGAGAAGTCGGAACTAAAGGAAGCATTTTGGGGGATTTAAGGAATGTTCTGAATAGATTAAGGAAACGTCCATATTGTTTGTCGCGCTTTAAGGGTATGTCCCTAAAAACTATGTGACGATGAGTTGGGTGGGTGGTGTATTGATAATGTGCCTGTTTTTCCGTGACGTTCCCGAATAGATTACACATAGGGCAGGTTGGAGTGCATAAGAAAATTTGAGAAAGTTTCAACGTAAATCAGAGTCAGTACATGGTGACAACGTTCCTTACTAAATCTACACATATCGCGAGCAAAGATCCTGTGGAAGATAGCCCAACAATTTAGATTTTGAGAAGTAGCTTTATGAGAGATTGGGATCTAGAGATGTAGCTTGTGAAAAATTGAAGGTAAGCTCCAGAGAAAGTCATCCATAAAATCTAAAATAAATTACAAATTAATTGTTAGAAGAATGAGTGGAAATTTCCCGAAAGATCTGAAAAGGGCTTCTGAAAATGGATTTCAAAATCAAATGTTCTCTTGGAAGGAGCATGAGTAAGATTGGTTGGCCGATCAGAAGCAAATACACAGAGAACCAACAGATGATGTTTAGCACCACCATACATCCTTAATGTGTAAAATCTGGTGATCCTAAACTTCATACAACGCACTACCTGCGCCAGCTAAATACAAGTCATATGGGTGTGAAGCAGAGAAATACACGGGACTTTGACGAGAAATCAATGCGATGTTGGATAAGAGTGTTGAGTTTGCCGCTGGATTCATTCTGATAAATTCTGATACGGTGGATTCAAGTTTATGTTTAGAATTATCACCGTTGATCTGAACTGTGGTGGAAGACTAACATTGTGTTCTCGTGAGCCTCTTCCTGTTTTTTACAGAAAAAAAAATACAGAACCGATTTAAACCAACAGCAAAGATGCCGTTGGGACCATTCCCAAAGTGTGATTGGGGAAACAGAATCAATCTGTTGATAATACTTAAAAGCCGATTTAAACCAACAGTAAGAAAGCTGTAGGGTCACTTACAAAGTGTGATGATATTTTATTATTGTCAAGACCAGGTCTGGTTTATGAATTTTTCGGTAAGAAACTGTACTTGCCACACAATCATACTAATGCAAAAATAGTACCTGACATCGAAAGCTCTCAATTAATAATTGTGGAAGTGCATTTAGTACACTAAGTTGAGAGCAAGCAATAAGCTAATTGCGAAAGCAATAAGCTTGAAACGCTAAGAAAGAAGAAGAGCAAAGCAAGACATTTTTTGACTATCAAATGAGGTCCGATATAGACCGATTTAAACCACTTGTAACAATAAAGTCACACATATGAGATGGAGAAAAGATTCCGCAAGAAGGTTTGAGGAACGCAAGCTTAAAATCCGCAGGAATAGGCCAGACAAAACTAGAAAACTTTAGAAGGACAGGACTTTCGATATCACTATATAAGGTCTCTGTTATAATCTTGATGAAGTGGTTTGACAATTATAACAATTCATTGAAAAACTGAAACAACCACAAGACGATGTAAAAGTAGTGTAATATGAAAAAAAAACAATATCCAGAGAATCCCGAATAGGCCAAAAGAAGTTCTTTAGGATATCTATCTAATGATTCAGTGGAAGCCTACAAAAAGATCTCATCGATAGAGAACTCATCGCTGTTGAAACTAAAAAATCTTTCGAATGAGTATACAAATCTTTGAAAGGAAGTTAATAAGATGTCTTAAAGCAGAAGAATCTTGTCAAACGTTTATCTTGCTCAATGAGTTCGATTTTCAAAAAGACTTCCCTTATGTTGGTAAATTTCTCATTATTTTAATTTAAAATCGAACTGAAAAAGCTCAGAACGCTAAAATTCATTCGACACCAAGGCTTAAAAAAAATCAAAATTGTTTTTCGGTTAATGCCCTAAGGAGTTCCACAAATTCTGGGCTCAATATTCCACAAAAGTTCTCTTTGATAGGGAAGAAGGTCAATTTCATCAACTAGTACAACTTGGTGAGTCCGTTTCAATTATTAAAAATATGTTTAAGCTGAACACCTCTTTATTGTTTTCTTTGACAATTTTTGATAATTTCTCTCTGGTAGAAATTGAATCGATTATCAGAAAAACGCGAACAAATATAAGCGTTCATAGCCACTTGACCTGTTAGCTTTGGGAATAAATGAAAAACACAAGAATACATAGTACAAGTTGGAGTAGCTTTTATTCGTATATTTTATTGGTTTCTCGTAGAGAATGTTTTTAAACAACAAAGGATTTTTGTACTTTTCCAAACTATCACTAAATTCGTAAAGAAAAACCACCAGTCACACTTGGGGACCGGCTTCAATAGCATCTTTACTGTTAGTCTAAATCGATCCAAATCGACTTTAAAATTCATTAAAAATTACATAGTTTTTCCAATGAAAACCACCATCACACTTGGTGAGTGGCACCATTAGCAATCTTATTGTTGATAGAAATAGGTTTGAATAGAAAACCGGTACTAGTATTCACTACACGTCGCGTGAATTCAGTTTATCGTGTACCAAAATGAACCCTACTGCCATCCAATCCTGTTATCAAACATCGCAGCGATCTCTCGTGGACAGAGGATTCCAATAAAGCGAGTGTTACGTCAACGCATTTCAACCCTTGCTTATTTAACCTGCATTCGAGTGATCTATCTATCATGCTCAAGCTCATGCGGTAGCCGGGTTTGATGAAACAATCCAACTGCTTAAAGTTAGGTTGTACTAGTTTGGTTTCGCAGTCGTAAATCAGGGGAAATACCTACCGGTAGTTGAAAGGTCCAATGAAGAAAACATAACACCTCACTCCTTCCCCTCAACATCGAGTGCGGTACACATCCGTTCGATTTGACTTAACGGTTTGATTTAAACTTGAATGACAACACTGTTGACGAAAGTGAGTCGAAAGCGATTCAAAACAGTCAATCAAATGGAGAGAGGATGTACAACCCGGGTAACAAATGAGCAGTTCCAAAGCGTCTTTACGGCAGCCTATCAAGCAATTGAGTCACCTTAAACGCAACATAAATGCCGCTTTGGGCCCAATATACGGCTGCAATGCTATGACAATGCTTCATCAATGCTATTTTGCATTCGAAATGCTTATTACAGGCTAGCCTACAAGCATTTCAATAGCATTTGAAATCCAACATTACAACAGACAGCATTCAAGGTGCTGATATAATGCTAATAATGCATCTGAAATGCAGATTTAGAGTTGATTTACTGCATATGCTAATGCTAATTGGTTACCTGGGGAGTTAACAACCAAACAGCTTCATTTTTAACGGTCAGAATATGAGTTGGAATCGTTGCCTAGCAGAGAAGCTGTTCGAAGAGAAGATTGTTGTTGTGTTAGTATCAAATAAGCGATATTTTGGTGAAAATTCTGTGGCCTTTTTGCGAGATTCAAAACAGATCTAGGTATCTGTAAAAAAAAACCTACAGATAGATCTATTCTGTGTTTTATAAATAGTAGGAGAGAAGGTGACGCTTGGAACTCCATTTTGTTTTTTGAAACAGGTTTCCTTACGTTCTATAAAATGTGCACTTTTCGATAGTAATTCAATTCTTTCACAGTATGCCAGTGTGTGTATGTAGTATGTGCGATACGTTCCACTTTTACTATGAAACCGTGTAAAAAAAGACTAAACAGAGTTGATAAATTCATATGCAAAAACATTTTAAATTGCTTCCATTTTGATGGAATGTGTTAGCTTTTCATCCAATGGTCAAAATACAGTTTCTAAAATGTTGAGTATTTACACCAAAAATTGTGATTTTTTTTTAAAATTGCCATATGATTAATGTTTGCCCAAAACGAAAAATGTAATTCGAATTAGTGCGATAAGTTGTTCCGCTCTGGAGTTATCACCGAGAACAAACCGTGTAAAAAAACCGTGTACAAAAAGACCTTAGTTTAAAAGGCTAAGATGCCAGACATTTATTCATATAATAACCTTTTCGAAACAAAGTTTTGAAGCTGACGTGCGCGGCTGGAAACTGCCGATGAGAAGTGTTTTAGATTTTCAAAAATGCCTAAATCGCTGCATTCGAGAAGAATTCAAGAGGCATCCCAGCTTTACGGTAATCAGATCAACCTAAAAGAAGACCTCATTCCCCCACGAGTCACTCATCGATATTTTCTTCATGACAATTTGAGAATCACATTGAAATCTATCATCAATACCCTAGGCACTAACAATACCTTGAGGTAGTTTAACTTCAACTACCAGGTTCCAGGGCTGGTCTGGTTCTTTACCATTTTGGAAAAGGCACGCAAGTGTTGCCAGATCAGTGGAAATGCTGCCCAAAAGTGCTTCTGATAATTCTCTAGTACTTCTTACCGATAAGCATTATAGTTCTGAGATGGCGATCAATGGTCAAGTACAGTATTTGCAAAAAGTAGAAATGCTGCATTTGATCATATAGAATCAGTTGAAATAGTTTAAAATCAAATCAAAACAAACCAGCACACTTTTGGAAAGCATTACCAGATAGGGGAACTGTTCCATTATTCATCTCATGATCCATTATTCATATTAATCGGAAATGTAGCTTTGATGTATCAATCAATTGATTCCGTTTGTGGCTTGTATTCAACAACAATCATTAATAATTGAAATTAACAATGAATAAAAAGTACGGAATCAGAAATGAGATGAAAATGGGAATGGTAACCCTAGATGCTACACTTTTATCGAAATAGCGTGAAGCGATTTTGCTTATTACATTTTAGGAACATTCTAGTTTTGAAGACACGGTTAACTATTGTTCGCGGCGTGAGTGATCGAGTGAGCACAGAATAAGAAACTATAAATCTCTCAGCGGAAGGTACGAAAAAAGATACTAAAAGTGGAACAAAAGGAGCAGGATCAGCAAGGAAACATCAAACATTACTGATGAGATCGAAGCAATTATAAATAAATACGAAATACATATTACTAAATCCGTGCATATTACATATTACTAAATCCGCATTTAAATCTATCATCAATAATCACGCCAAGAAATTTAACCTCACGCGCGCGATTAAATGCCTCATCATCAATTTTCTTCAAATCAAATCTGCGTACAAATGTGAAACAGCTTCATCAAGGCTTTAAGCAGTAAGGAATAACACGGTATCATCAGCAAAAGATTAATATCACAAAATCGCCATACTCCTAATGTATTTAATGCATAAAATGGTCCCTAATACACTCCCTTGTGGTACGCCAAGACTGTTCCTCTACAGGGTTCGAAACGGAATAAATAAAAGCAGTCCGTTGAGTTCTGTCAGACAAATAGTTTTCGAACCATCTAAGGAGGAATACAGGTAACGCAAAAGTGAGGTTAAACGTCGTAGATGGCGCTCGTGAAATGAGTTTTCGAGCTGCCTAGGCAAAGTAATTTGTGATAAAAAGAAAAGAAAATCGTCGATAATGACGATACTGACCAATTTCATACAGTTTAAAAAATAGCCAGAAAGTTATTATAAATTTCAGTTATAGATATTATGATGTTTAAGCTTACTTTAGCTTTAGCAGGATTGCTCCATATGCAGAACACAACAATACAAAGCGCTTGATTGTTTCTAACAAAAAATGGCCGAAAAATCGTTTTCAAAAGAGCATTTCATATCCAATTATTCTGGAGCAATCAAATTATTATTAGATAGGAAAATGATTCATATCATAACCTTCTCGAAACATAGTTTTAAAATGCTGAAATGGATAGCTATAAACTCAAGAGTTATCCCAGCTTTACGATAATCAGATTAACCTTCGGGATGCATACTGTACCTCATCGAACCCTGGAAGAAGAAAAAAAACTAACCTGGAACATGATAGGGTGTCGGTGTCGGCGCTGGCAGCCAGTAGGCTGCACTTATCGATGGATAGGCCTTGGAGTCTTCGTTGGCAGCGCCACCCCCACCGCCGCTGACCAAACCTCGCAGCGGACATATTGGTCCCGGACTCGACAAACCCGAACCATTCGATCCAGGACTGCCCGGCGATTTGGTGCGGCTTTTCATCATTCGTCAACACGCAGAAGCAGCAGCAGCAACACGGCAAATAAAACGTTACGAGGCCGTTAATTGGTGCAATTATTTGGTTTTCCAACGATGGTGATTGTTCAGAACATTCGTTTCGATGATCAAACGCGAAACATTTTATTTTTTTTGTTTAAATTCAAAGTTCGATTGCGGCAGGAAGGAGGGAAACAATTTAATTATGTAATAAAAATACACACACACATTTATAGCACATGTAGATCACTATGGAAGCACCACAGGAGATCGGTGATTCGATGAAATTCGCTAATGAAAGCCTCCGAAAAACATACACTCATTTATCTAGCGATTTTTTTCTACTTCTTCCTGGACTTCACAATGTGGCCTCCTTCTGGTGCCTGCCGTCGCTAGCATTTCCTGCTCTCCGATGATTTGCGGTGGAAAATTTTCCTAGCCAACTTTGGAAGCGCTTCACTTTTGCAATTGCGTGGGAACACAACACAGATACAATATAACACCGGGCATTGATTTATGCCATTATAATTATATGCACCATTGATAATTTTTGTTAATTAACAGCGTATTATTTAAACTGAACCGCGCGCCTTTTGTTTGATCCTCTCGCTCTCGCCCCTTGTGGCCGAAGACTTGGATCAATATATTGTATGCACACACAGATAGACAGATAATACACAAAGAGATACGCACAAAAACAAATTGTTTCAATTTATGTTGCACCCCGCGTGCTGCTGTGACACGGGTTTCATAAATTATATCCTTTGCTATTTAAATTTACATTACGCGAATCAATTTTCCATAACACAAACCGATTGCAATCTTTGAGCTCTCATTTCATACGGCTCTCGTTCGAGGGACCCCTCGCGCACGCGGTGATTTACTGCTGCCTATAGTAGTAGGGATGAAAAAGGATGGCAATGAGTGAACGATTTTCCTCTCGTGCAATAACTCCTGCCGGGTAATTGTTTTAGGATGCGATCAACATTGAACTACACAATTAACACGCACACATAAAACAATGTATATGATACAGAACACAGATAGTAGAGATGGGAAGATTAACGACGCTTATCGTTAATGGCGCACTTTTCTTCGACACATAAAAGTTTAGTAGTAAAAAATACAGCTCAAATTTACACACAGAAAGTACTGAAAGGAAATTTGCGGTGAAATCTGCCACAAAACACAATTACACGACACGAACAGAGCAACACATAATGAGAATATGGATGGATGAGAGCTCGACGGGATGATCGACGGCGATGAAGTCCAAGACATACGACGGCGAAGAAGACAATAATGTTACGACGACGGCTGGCTAGATCATGGGATCGATCGATTGAGACCGAGAAGGATCATCACCGAGGTGCTGTCGGTGCGCAATGTCGGTATAAATAAGGCGAAGCTGCGGTAGCCAATCGCCGTGCCACGCCATCGATTGGCAACTAATTATAGCCTAAATGTGAACGATCGCTGATTGGCTGAACCGAACAATTCAGATCAGGTCCAACGTTGGGACGGCGGCGGCGGGAAAGGGGTGACACTTATTTACGACACATTCGACGACATAGGTTCATTTAGCACATTTCAGTGTACACAAGTTAGGCAAAAATTAGCGACTCTGCTAGATACATTTAACACGAACGGCAAACGGACGGGACAACCCAGGGAACACAATTGATGGGGAAGATGGGGCTTACAGAATTGTTGAAACGTTCGATGAGAATCAGGATCAGGATGCTAATTATAGCCGTCAGAAACGTCGTCGTGGCAAAATTCCTGAACCACAATCGTTGCTAGCAAGTTCCGAGGAATTTTCCCCGATAGGGATTAATTTTAGACGCCGCAGGGACAAGCAGGCACATGCTATTGGCTTTCTTTGAATGTCAAAAAACGCCGTGAACCGGGAGGGAATTAGGTCTGGGAGAGTTACGTTTGAGTCATACAGTAGAATCGATCTTTTGGATTTAGAAATAGGTTGTTCTTCAGTCCTGTGATGAAGCCGGAGAACTAGAACCGTCGCATCCAAGATTAGTTCTACTATTTAAACAATGTTAGTTTTATTAAATTTCTTCAAGTTAATGCTGAAAGATCCCTATCATTCACAGCGGTATTGGCAAAATTGCTTTAATGACTCATGATATATTGTCTATGATAATAGGGATCATTCCAAGGGAGTCGAGAAATTTTCCTTAACGAATAATTCCTAGACCAGACCGGGATGATATTGCTTTGTAGCTGCGACTTTGCCGACTGAGCTAAGATAGAGACCATCAGGGCACCCGATTGAAGCGAATTGGATAGAGAGAGCGGGAATGCCAAATCCCAGTGGTTCTTAGAAGCTGATCAAAGTCAGACAAAGAAGAGTTTTCGCAGTTTTCGACTTCAAGGATTTGTGTAGACCGCATCACTTACGGTCGTTACTCTGTTAGCACCCGAGGATTGCTATTTTCTACAGGTTATGCCGTTGCGGATAGTTGAATTTTCTCATGCTTGCCGGCAACATGTACGTAATCAAATCGTTTTATAAAGATCAAATCGTTTTTAATGATCTTGAAGATCTCAAGATGAATTGAAAATTGGATATAATCCATAATGTATGCACTTAGTTGAATCGATTCAATGATAAATTTCTTCTGCTCTATTCTTATAATAAGATTCTAATGTTAAGAGAATGGGAATCTACTCATGAAGTCATTTAAAAATACCCTAAAGTTTCTATTTCAAGATACCTGAAGTTTCGTTTTGCCGTTTCTCATCACATATTTTTAAACTATCCGGAATCTTAGAAGACAGTGTACCACCAAGCAAATCCTATCGAAGCGAATTGGACAGCGACTACATGAATTGATAACTCCGACGGTTAATAGAGGTATGATCACAAGTCAAAATTCAGACTAGAGTTTGTTGAGTCTCACCGTTTTTTGGTCAATATAAAGATGTCGTGTAAACCGCTCAATAGCAATAATGTCATTGTTTGTGTGAACGTTTTCACATACGGTTTGCATTGTATTGAAAATAGAGTCGAAAGAACAACAAGTGCGTGAAAAAATGTCGCACAAAAGTGTGAAAAATCCGTTTATGTCCCATCATGACATAGCAAAATCACCGAGTCCTACGTAAGTTGCCTTTATACCACAAAAGTTCAACTCAGTGGACGCTAGGTTGCGTTTTGAAACGCTTTCGGGACCGGCTGACTCTCGATCAGAAACCAGGATATGGCGGCAAGCGGAACGACTACTTCAAATCCATGCATGGATGCAATGCTTCGGCTGATTAAGCAAAACCCGGACTTCTCCATCCGAGATGTGACAGGGACGACGATCATTTTAATGCCAAAAAGTTTGTCGAAATTCTCTAAAAATGGTTACTGGTTTTAGTTGTGGCTGAAGGCAATATCTTCGTAACTACGTGGTATATGAAGCAACGCAAGTTATGCTGATGAGTGTTTGAAACATGGATTCTGTGCGTCTTGCCCAGATTATGGCAAAGCGACTCGAGAGTGGTATGCAGGAAACAACGTCAACATTGTACCAAAGCACTGTAATCCTTCGAACACCCAAGAACTTCGTCCAACTGAAAGATGTTGGGCCATTGTGAAGCGGAACCTTGAAAAATCGAAAGGAGAGGCAAATCACGAGAAATGTTTTGCTAAAGAGTGGGAAAACTCTTCCAGAAATTTGAACTTAATGGATGGTATCAAACGTATTGTTAGAGCATACGGATACAACAAGTTAGAATAAAAATATTTTGATGATTAACCCTTTGTTACGATGATTTTTTATTGGGATTTGGAAATAAATAGAAACAATGTTACACTTTGAGTATTTTATTTGGCTAAATGTTTAACATTCGTTCATGTCGTTCGACAGTGATGTTGCGTTTTGAATAATATCAAAAAATTCACTATTTGTTCATGTTCATCATATTTTAATTTTATTTTTTTCAAATTGAGTGGCTTGAACCTGATTATGGTTAATGCACGGTGTTCATTTAATGCGTTTTCATCATGAAATAATCTCACATAACTATGTAGATTTCGAAGCAAACAATGACAATTTTCTTAATCTTTTTAGCCATTTTTTTTTTCAAATGTTCGACAACAGTAGGCTGTGGAAATTTTGACGACAGAGAAAAAGTTATTTATTTTGTTAACATTCACAACTTTGCATAAGTCATCAAGTTTCTGAAAAGCGATTGTAAGAAGCTATAAGTTGGCACCACCTAAACAGATGAGTTCCGTTGAGTTCGTTTCGGAGTTATTTATTTTTATTCTAGCAAGATTGACTGTCTGGTCCATATTGTATGGATACCGTGGTGGTAAATGTACATTTTTAGCCGATCTATGGCCTCCAGCGAATGATTGAAAATAAAGAGAAAAAATTCACATTCGAAGGTTAGTTTGCTATCAATGCAATACCTAATAATCTAATTATTTGTCCTTCGCACAAATTAATAATACCTATTTTAATAATTCGATTCCATACAATAAACGACACATCCAATTAGTAATGAGTCAACAATCAACAACATTCTAAACGACATTAATTTACATTACGTTTAAAGCAAAAAGCATCGGTATTGACAGTGAAAATGTTTCGTTGCCTGTGAAAAATGTACAGAAATGTCATGACATTTTTTTTTACCGTCAGTTCGCTTTTATGTGTCGGTGGGTCATAATGAAAAATTTAAAATGTCACCGAAAAAAATGTTGAAAGGCATCGTCCTTACCCACTGGACCGGTATTATTTTTAAATCTTCCTTTCCCTATGCATAAGGTGAATGTTGCTGAAATACTATAATAGCCGTGATCATTTTGTACGGCCGCTGGAATTTCAAGCACATCTAAAAAGAAACTGACAGTGTACCATGTTAGTCAAAAACTTTTGGGAGCGGCAATGAAAATACATTTTTTTTGGGGGGAAATCACTTTTCTTGCTCAGTATAGTCTCCCATAAGATCAATACACTTGTTCCAACGATCTGTCAACTTTGTTTCCAACATCATGGAAGTGACTTTCTGGAAGGCCTTCAAAATACTTCTCTATGACGGCTATAACCTTTTCGTTTGATGAAAAATGCTTTCCATGAAGGAATTTTTTGAGGTGTGAGAAGGTGTCAGATGTCAGAGGGAGCTAAATCTGGCGAATAGTGTGGATGCTGCAACAATTCGTACCCCAATTCACTGATTTTCGCGAGGTTTTTTTTGAGCTGTGTGAGCAGGTGAATTGTCTGGATGATTTTATTTCTGCAAACCGGGTCTTTTTCACAATTCTTTTGTCCTTTCGAAATTGCTCCAAATGTTGCTCAGAAAGTCGCATTCGAACGTGTTTCTGATGCATTGTTAGCAAATACGGCACCCATTGTGCACACGGTTTTTTTAGCCAAGAACTTCAGCCAATGTTATGTTATGTTATGTTGTTCCATGTAAGATGCCTATGGTGCAACTATCATATCCACAGTCAATCGATAATCTTCCAAAGCCATATCCTGTATTTTCGCGATGATTTCTGGTGTTGATGAACTTTTAGGACGTCCTGAGCGTGGATAGTATTCAAAGCTTGTAGGGGCACACTTTAACTCCAAAATCCATCGGTGAAGAATTGAAAATGAAGGCGAAGACTCTTTTAATACTTTCACCATTTTTGCATGGATCTCAGTAGCCGATAAAGCTTCCAAAGCGAAGAATTTAATCACTGCGTGATATTTCTACTGCTACATAGATGTCGCTTTCACAACTTTTCAACTAACCTAGTTAATAAATATAGACCTCTGTAGACCTCTCTACATACAATATTTGCAATTTTTATACTTTCAGATTTGTACATTCAAAAATTCAATGTTGTGATGCATATCGGCCATGATAACCCTCTTAAAGTTTGAAATCTTTTAGTTTGAAACTGACTGTCCACTGTTTGAACATTACTATGGGAAACCCGAAAATTGTTGTTTTTGTATGAGAAAGAAATAATTTCTCATCACCATGAGGCTCTAGGAGTAGACCGCACTTTTTTTTTGCTAAAACAAAGTTGTTAAGAGAAAGTATTGATAGTTCCGTTAGCGCACGGCAGGCTGTGAAAATTGAATAGAAGTAGTTTTTGAAATTGAGCGGAGGGCATTGTGAAGTAGTATTTCGAAACAAGCACACAATCTTTTGCCAAGCATCCCCATGCGAAGTAGGTCAAGGGCAGGAACGAATCCACCACCTTGACTGGCAAAAGAATGTGCGCTTGATCGTGCTCATATACTACCGGTAGCTTAAATGGTTCTAACGAACTGTCTATTCACACCCCCAAATCCCCTACATGGGAGAGAAACTATCTCCTGCTCATTTGGGTTTAGTTTTGGCATACGACTTCTTTAAGGTAAAGCAGAAGTCTACAGAACGAACAACTACTTGCTGAAAAATAATCTCGGTAAAGTTCAGCTGAGAAAATATGCTATATGAATAGCTATAGCCATTTCCATTAGAAGGGTCTAGGAAGAGACTAGTAGACGATAGATAGCACAAGGTTTGCAATCTCCATAGAAAGTTCTACATCCACTTTAAATGACATGTGCAGTAGCAGTTTCTTATCAAATGTGCTCATAATTCAATTGGTTTTTGGAACCATTCCAGAATAGGAAAGTAGTAATTTCAAAATTTGCGACAGTCGATTAAACACCATGAAATAAGATGCTTGTCATGAGGACATTTTATAGGAAAGGTATAAGGGTTTCAGTTTCTTCTGTTCATACAAAAGTTCTATAAAAATGGTTATTCTGCAATGTTTAAATTGAAAGTGTTGTTGATATTTACACACTTCGACAACTGTCGACATGATAGCCAATGTGTATCGCGATAAGCACTGTGACATTTGGTCGAATGACAATGGAAATTTAGTTGAAAGGACATTTTGTCGGAATCTTAGGAAAACAAAGGTTTTTCTCAACACAGTAATAACGAGCTACTAATAACGAAGCTAGCACTGCGCTTTTCAATGTGAAAGGCCATTAGGCCGAATCAGCCCTTAAATCGACTGAGCGAGTGATACTTCTTTTATTTGTTTTTGTTTGCTTCAAACGATGGAAAATTTAAATGCGGCTTGTTGCCTGAATCAAAGTTTTGATATTTAAAAGAACTGCTTATGATTGGAAGCAGGCAAAATCTATCATGACAATTCAGTAGTTTTTTTGTACCAAAGATGAGCATGAGCATGAGCATGATTAACCGCCCGATAGCTGGTACTCAGTTATTGCCAGATCAGCTGTAATTAAACAGAGAACCAACAGATGATATTTGCGGCTAACATACATCTTCAATGTATAAGATCAAGTGATCTCAATTTTATAATAGACAATACCGGTATGAGGAAAGAACCGCGGAGTCTGCACTTCCACGAGAAACCCACAGCAAGGATGCTGATGTGGCCACTGACAAATGTGGGTGGTTTATTTCAACAGAATACAAAAGTACGTT
This sequence comes from Aedes japonicus, assembly GCA_034211315.2. Taxonomy (NCBI): domain Eukaryota; kingdom Metazoa; phylum Arthropoda; class Insecta; order Diptera; family Culicidae; genus Aedes; species Aedes japonicus. The sequence continues at coordinate 282,149 of JASCZW010001265.1, forward strand.
GGAAAAACGAGTTTGATGACCGATTGAAACCGACAGGAAGGATGCTGTTGGGGCGACTAACAAGAGTGCATGGTTTATTTGAACAGATTCCAAAAATACGTTCGAATTTTGAATTTGAGAACCGGTTTAAACCAAACGTAGTGATGCTGCTGGGGCCACTTATAGATGCGGGTGGTTTATTTCAATGGAATACAAAAATACTTTAAAATATTGAGTTTGAGAACCGATTTAAACCAACAGTAGTGATGCTGCTGGGACGACTCACATATGGTGGTTTATTTCAACATAATACAAAAATACGTTAAAACATAGTTTTTTATACTAAAGACTACAAGAAAAACTAAGATCAATCTTCAAAAATACATGACATGATAAATTGAAAGTTTTGATATTCGAAAGAACTACTTATGAAAAGGAAACTCTTCCGTTGAAGTTCAATGGTTTCATGTCCCGAAGATGTCAAGTTTAGGTCTTATATTTATAAATTATTTATAAAAAATAAAAAATTAATTATATTTATAAAAAAAATGCTCATGATTAGAGAAGGAAAAACCATGGTTCATTGCTGCAAGTCACAAAAATACATAGTTCTAACTTTAACTGTTAGCAGATGACGAAATTTTAAATAACAAAGAACATAGTTACTTATTTAAAGGGGAATAAATCGTCCATAAAAGATCATGGGTTTCATGTTCTAAAAGATTTCAAGAAATACTAAAATCAATCATCTACAAGACATGCTGGTAGATTGGATGTTTTGAAATATGAAAGTTCTTCTAGATGATGCATTATTGAATGAAGCGTTTTCGTGTCCCGAAAATTAAAAAAAATGATAAATTTCAATCTTCCACATGACAAAAAAAAAATGATTGTTGGGGTAAAACTATCATAAATTAAAGTGGCAATCTGGTTTTATGGTGGTTCTGGCCATTATGTAGACATTTTGAATGCTTTAGAACCACTATGAAACTTATTTTGGGATAACCTAATAACGTGAGCTGACAGGTAGGGTTTGAATTCGTTTTCAGATCCTCAAACAAGGAGCTTGCATGAGAAAGAAAAGGTGTCACAAAATCTGTAAACAAACATACTGAAACCCATAATTCTTGAAAGCAAATGACCGATCAACATAACTAATGGTCCTATCGAGGAGAAAAACGACCCCCCGAACAACTATCAATTATGGAAAATTGACCTCAGCGCAACGCATTAACCTTTAAGTAGATACTACAACATCACGATACCTTATGTTTATACGAAAAAGCAGAAACATTGCTACATCCAGCCAGTGGAATGATCTTTAAAGTGCTGTGTATTGCATGTACAAATTTTCCCTCCTACTGGTTGGTTCCCACCATGGCTAGCGATCGATTCCTAACCCCGTCGTACGTAAACAAAGTGGTAGTATATATACCGTCGGATGAAAGGGAAAAAAGATGAACTATCCGGAACGTCTGCCGGAGAAATAGTTTGTGTGTTGTCGTATTAGCCATATCTGTTTTCCTCGTCGGCATTGGCGTCGTGTGGGGAATGAGAACCCAGTGCAGCGGCACTAGCAGCAGCAGCAGCAGCAGCAGCAGTCAGTAGAAAAATGTGTACAGATAAATAAAAATAAATGAAATCGCAATCAATGCTGCTCGTTTGCTTTTCAATGATGCTTGAGATGGCAAAGACCCGACGACGACGACGACGACAACGACTAGTCAGAGACTGGAGAAAAAATTATACAAAAATTGATTGAATTTTTGCTTGATGCTGCTTGGCGCAAACAGCATGTCCTCCACTGGCTTCCGGCACATGAAGCTTTGAAGTTGGTCGGATGGATGGCGGGGGGGTGGCCGAAGAGGTGAAAAAACAGATCAGCCTAGACACAGAAGGATGCAGAGCGATTATAAAAGTTATGTCAAGAATAATAAATAACAAACAGAAGCTCCGACGAGGGAAAGCGAGCAAAGGAATTTAAAGAGCCACTATATGCTGCTGTTCTATACTTGATATCACTCGCAGATATATATGCGCTTGTATATGCACCGGGTGGCATATGATGAAGTACGGTGGGAAATTTCTGTTCCGATGTAGAACTACCCGAAATTCAGCATTTTGGCATTTTCAAAACAAAATTTCCCACAGTGCCAAGCTGCAGAACAGCAAGTAGGAAAAACTATGGAAATACATCACATATGACGAAGATGCATCTCCATGCACTTTCCCTCTCTTACTCGTTCGTACGTCCCATTTGAATCTCGGCCTTAGCTGGCTAGGTAGTGGGAAATAGCTTGGCCCCCATAAGCAGCTGAGGAGCTGCCAACTAGTGTATCTAGCTGTTGGCAAATAGAAGTACTTGAACCGGTTTTCCTGTGCACGGGTAGGCCCCTGCCGATAGACGCAGGGAAACAGGCGGAAAGCGAGGCTGCTAAAGAGAGTGAAAATGCAACAAGTTTCATCTTTTTCCCGTGCATGGAAGTCGTAAGTCGATGCCATTTGACACACATATCTATCGGAAGCGATGGGCTCCCGCGGAACGTATCAAGCCTTTGCAGCGACATGTCGTGCGACAACAACAACGGTGTTAGAGGTGTTGCGCGGCAAAGCGGTGGTGATCGTTACGAGAGCAATGCAGCAGGCACTCACCATTGAGGGTGTGCTACGCTGGTGAGTGGTTTTAGGTGGCTCAAGCGGATGTTGGTAAATCCAGCTGTTCGACTGAAGCTGACTTTGATTCTTGATTTGATAAATGATTCGTTTTTTCGCAACCGATTTTTAGCTTAAAACAAAGTACGCACAACAACAAAATGCAGCTGATTTTGATTCACCGATATTAGACCAGCTGGTAGGCGCGTAGTTCTAGTGGAAGGATTACTGAACAAAAAGAGCTTGCCGAAAATAGACGCACGCACTTGAGAGTTGAAGGAGTTGTAAAAACGTGTTCGAGCTGTTTTGGACTAACAGTGATCTGCGTGACGTTGAGAAATTATGTTAAGTGTTAGGATTTTGTTTCATGAACTATACGAAACATTCTGGGGTATGGCTGAACTGATGACCAGAAAATCCAGTTCTCATAGTGAAATTAATAACTCCAATCGGTTGTCTTATGGTAACGTGGTGTCTTCTTCAAACAGAAAAGTTGACCCTTTTGTGGTGAGTTTCGTGCTTCAACATTTCACCGCTAGGTCGCACACTGGGTCCAATCTGCAAAATGACGGTCAAAAGTGTTTTCACACTTTTCCTGATATTTTAGCGCTTTGGTGTCTACGGAAAAGTTGCTAAAAATATTATTTTACATGTTTTGAAATAATTATCAAACGTTTTACTTAAGTGATACTTTACTTTAAAAAAAACTAACTTTGTGTGGGTACAAGATAGCAGGTTAGTGTCTCCAGCAAAGTTTTAGAACTATATATTTAACGATACTTTGCTGAAGATAGTGAGTACCTATATCGAAAGCAATCTCATTTATAATTGATTTAGTATATAGACTAACTTAAAACTTTTATTTTTATTTTTTGTGGTTCAAAACTTACCAGATCGATTTAAAATGTTCAACAAAGTTAACAATATTATCAAAACGCACAACTTTGCTGAAGACGTCATCTGTCTAAATAGCTTTATTTGAGTTTTAAAACGGATTGAAGTTAAAAAAATACGTTTTTTCAACAACAATAACTCAGAAACCGGCAAATTTTGGCAATCAAATTTAGCACAGTTTGGTCAACCATCACTTAAAGTACACGTGGACCAAAAATCTTCGCAGGGTATCTTCGGGTACATAAAGTTTTCAGTTCGTCTTTTCGGGTGTACCTATCTTTTAAATTTCGATAAACTTTTACAAATATACAAATATTTCGTAAAATCTGTGAAATTCTATCGACATCCGTAAAAATGGATTACTGAATGATCTGTTGTCAAGATTCCGGTGAAATATTTCGGAATCTGTATGTTCATATAAGTATGCAGTTATTTTTTAAAGTAAAGTATCACTTAAGTAAAACTTTTTTTTTTTTTTTAAATGTGAAATAATATTTCCAGAAACATTTGCAAAGACACCAAAGCTCTAAAATATCAGGAAGAGAGTTAAAACATTTTGACTAACTTTTTTCAGATTGGTCCCAGTGTGGGTCGGCGCTGTTGCTCACTTTTACTGGAGGCAAAACCGAAAGATTATGACAAGTTTGTAGGAATATAATTCCCATCAACTTAGACGAAGGGATCATTTAGCTCCTAATACGACTATGGTAGAGAATTTGTATTCTCTAAATTAGAGTATCTATGAAACACAGATAAATCATTCTGGACTATTTTGTTTCAAATGTTTATAAAAGGAGGACTTCATATGAAGAGTGGGGAATGAAAAATTCGTGGATACCTAACAATTTGGAAGGTCTGTTTTCCAAACAGTATTTGAATTTAAGCCACGATAAATTTATAGATTAAGCTCACTTGAAGCCAATTGAGGTCATTGATATTTTGTAGCTCACCAACTTGTTAAGAAAAACCGGCCTTTGTTTTCAGAACTACAATTTTCATGGGTTTTTTTTATTCTGGCAAGCAGAATTTTGGGTTCACCCAGGGCAGCACCCCTACGTTATAAACTTCTATGCATTCATTGCTTATCAACGATTTATCAAGCACTTAAAACTGTGTTCAATTCAATTCTGCCTTTGCACAGCAGTGATCAGACTTGAAATTTGTTTTCTAGCTTGTAAAATGGTTGAGTTTCATGGAAAACTCCTAGTCCACAAGTCAGGATTTAGGCTTTGCCCTGTAGATTTTCGATTTTTGTTTTATAAAAGTAACCTCCATTCATTAAGGGGGACACATATCATCCAAATTTCCGGTCCGCTTCTTAGATTCACAGTATGTTTGCCTCCTAGCACGAGCTCAGATCGACGGTGATGAAATCGAGGTAGTAGACGAATTCGTGTATCTGGGCTCATTGGTGACCGCCGATAACGACACCAGCAGAGAAATACAAAGGCGCATTATGGCCGGCAATCGTGCCTACTTTGGACTCCGAAGGACGCTAAAATCGAACAAAGTTCGCCGAACTACAAAGTTGACCATCTACAAGACATTAATTAGACCGGTAGTTCTCTACAGCCACGAAACATGGACATTGCTAGTGGAGGACCAACGCGCCCTTGGAATCTTTGAACGGAAGGTGCTGCGTACCATCTACGGTGGAGTGCAGATGGAAGACGGAACGTGGAGGAGGCGAATGAACCACGAATTGCACCAGTTGCTGGGAGAACCTCCCATCGTACACATCGCAAAAATCGGTCGACTACGATGGGCTGGGCATGTCGTAAGAATGTCGGACGACAGCCATGTGAAAATGGTTCTCGAAAACGAACCGACAGGTACAAGAAGGAGGGGCGCGCAACGAGCAAGGTGGATCGATCAAGTAGAAGGCGACCTGCGGACCCTCCGCAGACAGGCAGGCTGGCGAGTGATAGCCATGACATCTTCTGTGTACAACAGAGGCCAGAGGCCTTAGTCTGATTGATATTGATATATTCTTAGCTTCACTCACTTAATGTCTGTCGAACTGCCAAATTTGGAGGACGTATGCATTGAGTTATCTCATATTAGAATAGTAGTATAGCTAACTATATCACAAAACATTTCGATTGATTGAGCTGATTGGAAATAATGAAATCATTGCGTATACCCAGGTAACCAAGTAGTATAGCATATGCAGTAAATCAACCCTAAATCTGCATTTCAGATGCTTTTTGATATACAGCTATTCAGAGCTTTATATTAGGATTATATCAACATCTTGAATGCTATCTGTTGTAAAGTTGGATTTCAAATGCTATTTATATGCTTGTAGCCTGTAATAAGCATTTCGAATCCAAAATAGCAATAATGAAGCATTATCATGGCACTGTAGTGAAGCAGCCGTATAGTGGGTCAATAGCGGCATCTATGTTGCATTGAGGGCGACTTTATGGTTTGAAAGGCTGCCGTAAAGACGCATTGGAACTGCTTATTGCTTACCTGGGTAGGATCATGCCCACCACAAACAAGATTAGCTTGGAGATCAACAGAAGCATAAAGTTGCCAAAAGGCAAGAAATCATAGAGATTCTAATTAGACGAAATCCCGCAATCGTAATTTTGGGTGGATTAGAATATATTGTTCTTGAGAACGTTAAGCTTGTTTGAAGCTGATAATAGTTCTAGAATTATAATGGTTTGTAGAACGTAGTTGTACGTATTAAAATGTTTTACCAATGAAAAATCACTATCATCAGTGCCAGTGTCCCTAACAGCATCCTTACTGTGCGTTTAAATTGTGCCAAATCGGCTCTCAAGCAATTCACTTCAAATTTACTTTGTTTTCTAAATAAAAAACCACCATTACACGTTGTGAGTAGTTTCAACAGCATCTTTACTGTTGGGTTAAATCGGTCCGAATCGGCACTAAAGCTTAATTTTTTCATTTAAATATCACTTTGTGAGCAGCCCCAACAGCATCCTTACTTTTAGTTTTAAATAAGCCCAAATCGGCTCTCAAGCGATAGTTCAATTTTTTCTAGATCTATCAATAAAACACCACCACCACATTTTGTGAGTAGACCTAACATCATTCATACTGAACCAGTCCAAATCGGTTCTCAAGTGTTCTCAAAAATTAAGTCATCATTGCCACACTTTGAGTGGCCCACACAGCATCAGAACAGCGTGCTGCAAAACCATGCTGCAAAAGCAACGCTCTCGCACTATCGCTGCCTATCATCACAGCGATTGCTCGTGGAAGTGCAGATATGTTCTCGGCTTCCAATATATCGAGTAACACGTCAACATGAGTCTAACCTTTCATGTTTTAACCTGTATTCGACCAACAGTTTGTACACATTGAGGACATATGTTAGTCCCAAGCATCAGCTAGTGACTTACAGCTGTCCGTTCAAAAACGCAGTAGCAACCTCGGACGGTCAATCAAGCTCATGGTCTTAACATTAATCACCATCCATTGGTAATCATACTTTTTTTTAGCACGTAAAGTTGTTGAGAAAAAACGAGGCTTCACAGAGTACAAATTTCCATGGAAATTAGGTGCGAATGTTTCGAATAATATCATGCTAAGTTTTCCAATCAGAACGTGGAGATGAGAAAAATTGGTTTAAAATCATAAAACTACGTATTTGTTTGAATAGAATTAACTTGTCAGATCAGTCATTTAAGCAACATCCTAAAGATGTTGGACTTGTGTTCAATAGAATGGACGTCCGTGAATCCATTGATGATCATAGATTTGTTTTCTATCACGTTAAATCACGTAACCTGGTTTAAACATTACAAAACTATGAATGGAAATTATTTATTTGCTGTTATAAAATGTTAAATTTTGATATTGACTTTTTTTGTCCTCTTTAAATTCATTGGAGATTATATTTTTTTTCTAGCACAAGAAATTGCAAAGAAAAACTAGCGAATGTCCACAAAATTACAAATTTTCATGAACACTTAGTTCTACTGCTCTAAAAAGTCATCTAGGATCCCCAGAGAAATTAATAGAATGTATCTCAAAAAATCCATTTATGATTCAGATTTTTTTGCCAGTATGTAAAATTGTTGGGAAAAACGGGTTCACAATCACAGAATAACCAATTTTTATGGGATTTGGATTTTTTTAAATTTAGATTTTGGTCCATCGCGTCTTTTGCTATATCCTTTTTGACTAAAGGGCGAACACGAAATTATTGCGACACATTCAACAGGGCATAACTTTTTTTACCATTGGGTAAAAATCAACCAAATTTTTCACACTTTCTCATTGATGTGTATTGTTTACATGCTGTCAAACTCGAATTCGTGTTTTTCGATTCAACGAAAATGGAGGTGAACCAACGCGAGTCGAGAGAACAAATTCTTTCCAAACACCTGGAATTTCCTGACCTGTCGCACCGGCAGTTGGGAAAAATGTTGAACATTCACCATTCAACCGTCTCCAGAGTATTGAAGCGGTTCCAGGAGCGGTTGACGTTGGACCACGGTAAAGGAGCTGGAAGAAAACCGGGACCGGAGAACAAAAAGACGGAGGGAAAGGTGAAGCGGATGATTAAAGCAAATCCCAACGTCTCAAGCCGTGATTTGGCTAAAAAGATCGGCATGTCGCAGAGCTACGTCCAAGAATGCAAAGAAGAGAGCTGGAACACATACATACAAGGTACAGAACTTCCCAAACCGCGATGAGCGGCAACAATCGACGGCTAAAACTCGGGCACGGAAGCTCTACGAGAAGATGCTGACAAAATATGGCTGCTGTGTGATGGACGACGAAACGTATATAAAAGCCGATTTTAAGCAAATTCCGGGGTTGGAGTTTTTCACCGGCAAGAGCAAGTTCTATGTGGACGACAAATTTAAGAAGAAGAAAATGTCGAAGTTCGCCTCCAAATATCTCATTTGGAAGGCCATCTGCTCTTGCGGACTGAGCAGTGAGCCTTTCGTGACAAAGGGCACAGTAAATGGCGAGATCTACAAATCTGAGTGCCTCGAGAAGCGCCTTTTGCCGTTCTTGCAGCAGCACGACGAAGCTCCGCTATTTTGGCCAGATTTGGCATCATGCCGCTATTCTAAAAGTGTCCTGAAGTGGTATGAGGCCAATTCTGTCCATTTTGTTCCAAAGGACATGAATCCGCCTAACTGTCCGGATCTGCGCCCGGTGGAGCAGTACTGAGCAATGATGAAGCGGGAACTTTGGAAGAGCAAGAAGACAGTCAAAGACGAGAAGGACATGTTAAGAAAATGAAAAAAAAAACTGAGAAACTGGTACCGGATGACACTGTAAAGACTTTGATGGAGGGCATCAAGCGAAAATCCGTTCAATTTTATACTCAAGGCTCCATCGATTAACTTTTCTTTTGATTTTTGAAGTAAATATATGTATAAAACTACCCTAAAATTTTGGTTTGATTCTTAACATTATAAGAAAATTGGCATGACATTTTCGGTGTCGCAATAATTTCGTGTTCGCCCTTTATCGAGATTATCAGGCTCGGGCTGGGCGTAGTCATCAAGCACCTTTTTTTTAGGCTATTTTCGTAATTTGTCCGGGTAGAGGCCTCTTTTAATGTTGGACTTGTTTTTCAAGGTATGGAGCTTTTGAGGTGGATTTTCTGTAGCTCGTTTTCTGGTTTAGAAGGTTTGAGAGGTTTGAGAAATTAGGTTTGAGTTTCTGAAAATTTGGATTACCTATTTTGTCTAGCATCGTACTCCCGAAATTTTATTTTCTGAAGGGATCACTCTTCAATCTTGTTAAAATCAAAATACTGCTATTTTATTTTGTCCAGAATTGGACTCGTGTACATCATGGGTGAGATCAATCATATTATAAATATATAACAAAATTCCTTTTTTCAAATAACACTAAATCCAAACACTGGTTTGGAAATTTTACTTTTCCAAGTCTAAAAGTGTGTTGTAGTACCCATTTTTTTTCTTATCATTTTCGTTTTTTTTATTAATTCAGCGGGTTATAGAAAGTTGATGGTCATAAATCGATTCAGTAAAACTAAATCGATAAATTTCAAGGCTGATTTCTGCTAAGCAATTCCAGAATCAAGTTTTCCAAAACAGGGATCCCTAATTTCCACGAAGATTCGTAGTTCTGTGAATATAACCTCATTTTTCTCAACATTTTCATGCGCTAGAAAACATCAATGATCTCAAATTGATTCACAAAGGTTCATTCCAAAAATAAAAAACTAAGATCTACAGGGCAAGGCCGAAGTCCAGTTTTTTTTTTTAGCTTAATGTCCATTAAAAATCGTATTTGTTAGTGTTATTCCCAAACATAACCCAGTCCTATAACTTCAATCCAGCCGATCATTGACCGATTCCCTCAAACAAGCTGCTGTATCTCAACCGATTTGTTTCCTTATTTGCATTCTCCTTTTATTTGATTTTTTTTGCCATGGATCTCTATCCAATATTCCCCAAACGGTCATCGATCGCCAGACTGCTGAGTAAACAAGTAATGAAATTAACGTTATATTCCACCGACCCCCTCAACCCATTAATGCAAGCTCCCCGTCCCTGGTACAACAAAATTGGGCGTTTAAAATGTGTTAACTATATGCGCTTCTGAATTGTTTTTTACCCGTCCTCAAACAGACGAATAATGAAACTCATCCAAACACAGTTATGGTTTCGAGGTAACCATTACTCAGCGTTTACTTTCCGAATAGGACGGAGTTAATTACCCGACGAAATGACATCAATAATCCCAATCAGCAATTGCACGATGATGATGACGAGAAGACCTCGATGCATTTATTCCAGACCACCCACATCATCATTGATCTCGCGTGGGTGGAGGTGGAGGAGGAGAGGAGCTCCCTAAAAATGCTTCCATAGGCAAAACCACCGACGCCGACGACCACAATCAAGCGCTCGCGGTTGAAGGGGGTTGACATAAATCATGGAACGGTGCACTCCTTCTGTGTTGATGCATTTCTTGATTGATGCAGGATAAACGACAGATGGATTGCTCCCTTGTCTGCAGAGTTCTAACAGTTATGAGCGGCACGAATCACGCCCGATGGATACTGACTGACGATGGGGTTGTGGATGTAAGCGAATTAGTGGTCCCATCTTGGATTTGCCGTTTGCCAACCTATGAACGAACAACCGACCGCCATTGTCGTCGGCCGGGGCTGCGTCGACGTAATGCAATGTCGATTTGCATTTAGTGGCTACTTCCGTTCGTCCATCCGTCCGTCATCCAGGCAACTAATGCGGTTCCCGGCTTTCTGAGTCTCGTTGACAGTTATGAATTATGGATGATAGGCTGGAATAGGAGGATCGGAGTGACAGTTGTGCAATTATGATGGCTTGCAATGTTTGCATCACTACTTGTTTTATTGTCAATGCCATTTGCCCAGAGTAGGTTAATTACTTGCCTACTTTGTATTTGCTCTACCAGCATAAACTATAAATAGGCCAGCGAGAGATGACTTATCCGATACACACCAGCATGCAGAATATATATTTACAAAAAAAATTGTCAACTGCAAACCGACGCTGGGTCGTTTTCACTATTTCGCATTTGTTTATTACTCTACGCGTCAATTTCACTTTTCAAACATTACAAACTCGTTCTCCAACGCCGACCGGGGTAAACACACGCACCGTTCCGAAGGCGTAAGTAGACACATAAGCATCATCTCAATGAATACCGGTTGGATAGCGTAAGAGACGACGTCGATGCTACTTACTACTTGCCTTGTTTTTGCTCGTATCATTTGGCTTTAGGGGAGGGAGGTATGGGGAGCTGCGAGATCTCTTCTTTTAATGGGAAGATTCGAACGAGGCAACTGCAGCCTGCAAGTGGTTGAAAGTAGCCCTGCTTGAGCGAGGCATGTGCGTATCGACGTATTTGCCACTCACGGCCAGTTGGTAGGTACCGGATCGGTTCAGATTACATGAAGTTTGTGGGAATTTGTTTGAAAATGGGTAATTTTCGGCTATTGATCTAGGCATCTTGTGAACGAGGCTAATTAATGAGGTGATTTCGTGTCATTTTTTCGTTCAATTTGATGTTATGGAATGCCATGGTACCCAGGTAACCAATAAGCATTAGTATATGCAGTAAATCAACCCTTAATCTGCATTTCAGATGCTACAGGCATTATATTAGCATTATATCAACATCTTGAACGCTATCTGTTGTAAAGATGCATTTCAAATGCTATTTAAATGCTTGTAGTCTGTAATAAGCATTTCGAATGCAAAATGGCATTAATGAAGCATTATCATAGCATTGCAGTAAAACAGCCGTATATTGGGCCAAAAGTGGCATTTATAATGCATTTAAGGCGACTTAAATGCTTGAAAGGCTGCCGTAAAAACGCTTTGGAACTGCTTAATGGTTATCTGGGTAGTCCACATTTGAAATCAAATATTGATTCTTACTTGGAATGTAGGTATTTTAGTTTAACTTGATGGGTTCAGCAAGAGCCATTACTTTGGTTTTGTGAAAAATCCCATACAATTTGAATAATAATACCGGTTCATATAGACCAAAGATCCCTCAATTACAACAGTACTTCTAAATTACTTTCAAACATTAACTTTTCTAATGTAATAAAAAAAAGTTTCAGCTACCTTGGCTGTATATAAGAGAAGAAACTACTTGACCATAGTTCTGACAAATGATGAATTTAATTTATCTTTCTCATTCCTTGTTTACAAATGCTGCCATTGCGCTCCAGCTAATGCTGGTACCAACTTTCTTATCTGACCGGATGTTATTAATCAAGCTCTTTTAAATATGCTGCTCATCTTTTCACTATCTTTCTGTTCGATCAGTTCTGTAGTTTGACTAGAATAACTGTGGCAACGATTTGGTAGGCGTGTTAAAGAGACCTCGATTCTGTTTTGGTACCAAAAGTGCCAAAAGGGTACCAAAAGTGTAAATCGGGTCAAAAACATGAGCTGAATACCTGATACTGAAAACTTTATCCTAGAATCTACCAAATCTGCTTTATCGAATCTTAATTAAAACAAAAATATAAATCCACCTTCAGGATTCGAACCTAGTGTTGATGAAGAGCGCTGTGTTAGTACTCGGTGGATGTACTGACTAAGCTATAGTTATTCTTGAAAAGACTGCTGACTAATGAAGCTGAGTACACAATTTAAGATCAGAGGCAAAACAAGACTTCCTAAGTTCATGACTCGCATCTGTCATTTCAATCATGAAACCATGCATAAGAGTCACGAATTCATAAAATAAGAAGAGTTAGTATCATGATTTTTTGTTAATGAAAATAGACACGGATTTGTTTCCGTGTGCTCTTCATTCCTCTGGATCCTTTAAGCGCTCAAAGGTAAGATCATTTCGATTGCGTAACTGAGAATGACTGTGGAGGCAAATCTTGACCGGTTGAGTGTCTGAGATTGGCGCAAAATACTCGAACCTTGTGTTACAACGATGCAGAACCAGTCTGACTGTCTTGATGACGGTGAAAGCGATTCGGCAGGCACTTTTATCGATGTTATTATTCTAACGCCACTATGAACCTTGCTCAGCATTGACTGGTGGTGGCGATTTGGCATGCGTTTTTAATGCTTTTTAATGCGTTTTGAAGAATTCACGAGTTCACGAGAACATAAAGAAATCACGCCTTTCTCAAATTTTCTAAAGAATTACTTAAATTTTCAAAATGTGTCGCGAACCACATATTAGAAGCGCTGATTTCATTTATGTACTGTTTTTGTGAACTTCGCACATGTGGCAATGTTGAGTATGAGGCGTACCGTAATACGCCTCATACTGGAGACGTTGCGCACAATATTAACATAACGTTTCTATATTTCCTACAGGGTGTGGAATCAATGCTGAAAAATTAATACCTCGACTTTCCAGTCGATGCTTAGATAAATTCTAGGTATAGAAAACTAACCACATTTTTAACATTCCCAATTTTGAAATTAATCAACAACCAATGGGAATTATTTGTCAAAAAAATTATCTTTCTATAGCATTACAAAAAAAAATATTTTGTTTTCAAATCAAGTAGTAATGGTTAAATCCTAGTGGATTTTTAGGAAAGCTCTAGTTAACTACTGATAGTTTGAAAGAGTGTTTCAGTTTTTATTTCTTACTAGCTGAACCTGGTGCGAGCCTTGCTACGCATGCAACTAAATGAATGAAAATTTAATGGAACTTACGCGTTGATTTTTTGTTTTTGAAGGAATTTTGTTAAAATATTTTTGTTTGCTAATGTGTGTAATTTCGGCAAAAAAACGCAGGTTTGTGTTTTTAATTTAACTTTTGGACCGGTATTTTCTACAGGTTTTTCTTTCTCTGCAGAAGCATTTCATAGAAAAAACATTTATCTTCAAACGAAGCCGTATCTTTTCAGTTTGAGCGTTTTTTTTTCTTGCATTACCTCTGATTAACTAATTGTAACTCAATTATCCCCCATTCTTGATAACGAAGGAGTTAATCTTCTATCAGAACATGCTGTTTACTCGAGAAATACATCTTTTGTGTTTTAATTGCATTGATAGTTCTCATGTTTGATTCAAATGGCTTTTTCTTTTGTTCGTGAGAGCCCCCCTCTGCCTCCAAAACCCCTCCAAAAGTTCTGCCTCCAAAAACCCCTGCGTTTAAAAATTGGTTCCATTTTCTTGATAAGTTCTCAAATTATGCAGAAATTTGTGTTTTATTTGTATGAGATCCCCCCTTTTAGATAGGGGAGAAGTCCATCATGAGAATCTTGTCCAGCGCCAAAAACCCCTGCATAAACATTTTCATAACAGTAGGGATAATTTTCATGTTCGGTTTAAATTTATGTTTTATTTGTATGAGAGCCCGCCTTCCAAAGAGGGAAAGAGTTTCTAACCACCGTAGAAACATTTCTTGACTTCGAAAACCTCCACATGCCAAATTTGGTTCCATTTGCTTGATTAGTTCTCCAGTTATGAAAAAAAAAATCTGTTTCATTTGTATGAGAGCCATCGATTCCTGATAGGGGAGGGGTCTCAAACCACCATAGAAACAATTCTTGCCTCCAAAAACCCCCACATGCCAAATTTGGTTCCATTTGTTTGATTAATTCTCGAGTTATGCTGAAATTTGTGTTTCATTTGTATGGGAGCCCCCCTTTCAAGATGGGAGAGGCAAATAATTCGCATAGCAGAAGGAATAGTTCTCATGTTTGGTTGAAATTTTTGATTCATTCGTATGGGAGCCCTCCTTTCCAAAAGGAGGAGGGGTCGCGAATAACAATAATAACAATTCTTACCTTCAAAAACTCGCCCAAGCCATATTTGGTTCCATCTGCTTGATAAGTTGTCGAGTTATGCAGAAATTTGTTTGTCATTTGCATGGGACCTCCCCTCTTCCAAAGAAAGAAGCGGTCTCAAACCACCATAGAAATTTGGTTTTCCTTTAAAAGCCCCCACCAGCCAAATTTGATTCCATTTGCTTGATTATTTCTAGAATTATGCAAAAATTTGTGTTTCATTAGTATGCCCCCTCCCCCTCCCATTTCAGAGGACGGAGGTGTTTAAACAACCATTGAAACATTTCTTGCTTTCATTTGCTTGATTAGTACTCGAGTTATGCCCTTCAGAAAGGGGAGAGGTCTCGAGTCACCTAAGAAACATTTCTTGCCTTCAAAACCCTCTACCTGCCAAATTTGTTTTCATTTGCTTGATTACTTCTTGAGTTATGCAGAAATTTGTGTTTCATTTATATGAGAGCCCCCCTTTTCTGAATGGGGAGGGGTTTCTAACTTCCATTGAAACATTTCGTACCTTCAGAAACCTCTACCTGCCACATTTGTTTTCATTTGCTTGATTACTTCTTGAGTTATGCAGAGATGTGAGGGGTCTTTTACTATCATAAGAACCTTCCCCGGCCTTAAAAACCCTTGCATACAAATTTTCCCGTCTATCGGTTCAGTAGTTTTCGATTCTGTAAAGTTCAGACAGACAGAAATTCATTTTTATATATAGGTAGATTTTCTTTAAGTGATCACTTGAATTTTGTTTGTGTTAATTTAATTTTCCCACAGTGGTAATTTAAATTGCCCTAGATATCTTATTACAATCGTTCCGATAACACGCTCTTATAAAAGTTTCAAAATGATAAAATGATAAAATGGTAAATCCGATATATACTGATAGAAGAAAATAATAAATTCAGATTAAATAGTTAATCTGACGATCAATACTATTCCTTGCACTTTTTCCTTTAAGAACAATATGTCTGCGTTGGACGTTTCATGTCACCGACAACAATGGATGGATTTCTTGTAGTGCAATGATTAAAAATCAGTGGGAGTTCAAGTTCTTATACAAGAAAAGTCCCAACATAATTCAAAATAGCGCCCAATGTAGATACTAGTGTATCGCTACACGATAAAAGATAACTGTTCGCATTTTGTTTCAAACAGCTAAAATAAAATACACAAAGGATTTTTTACACGAGGGGTAACGTTCCACTTTTACTATGAAACCGCGTAAAAAAAGACCAAATAAAGTAGTTGATCAATTCACATGCATAAACATTTTAAATTACTTCGATTTTGTTTGCTTGTGTTGCCCTTTCATGCAATAGTCTAAATAAAGTTTTTGAAAATGTTGAGTATTGACACCAAAAATTGTTATTTTTTTTGAAAAATTGCCTTCTGATTACTTTTGGCCCAAAACGGAAAATGTGATTCGGATAAGGTCGATAAGTTGTTCGGTTGTGGAGTTTTCGCCGAAAACAGACCTTAGAGCATCCCAAAATATGTTTAAACAAGTAGCCAAGCGTGTAAAATTACCTATTGAATTGTGTAGAATTACAAGTTTATAATTTTTTAAGGTAACAAGTAAATCAACGGTAAGGTTTCGAGAGGAAAATTTGTTCGACTGTCCTATCATTGTGCTTGCCACACTGTACGATTGAATACTATGAAGTGAAGCATTTGGAGGTGAAATCAGCCAAATATATCATAGTTTTCAATGATCGTCTCCAATTTGGATGAAAGATCTTGAAAAAAAAAAAAGAAAAGAACGATTGTAATTGTAAAATTAGGAAAACTTAAATTGACACGTCACTTCACTTCGTACGTTCCCATTTTCAAATAAAAGTTTGATTTTTTGGAAAACAAAATTTTTATTCAGTGCATAGTTTTTATTTGAAAATTTTAATTGTATCCCTTGATTCTCGACAACTTCTTCTTGGACATAACATTATCAACGGATATCGATTTATGATATTTTAGGGATTGCTGCACATATGAAAACACATGCGCTCTTTTGAAAATATAGTCTCGAGCCAAAATAATGTTTTGACGAAGTGAAAAGGTTTGATTTCTCATACCGAAACCATGTGCAAAGTTTCTTTCAAAGACTAGGCTCAGGTTGAGTTGAATATTCATTTGGCAGAGAATTGCTCAATGGCAAAGAAGTCTCTCAACTAAAAAATATGGAAGTGCTTCAAATAACTTTAGTTTGAGCTGTAGGCAATATCCCGGAGTGCGTCTAAACCGTAGAGCGCGGAGAAAAGAATAAAATATTAGAAAAATTATTAACAAAATCGAAAACAAAAATTATTTTCTGAATCGCCAATCCCTTCAAGGTACACTTTTTTTCATTTTTGCTCTGAAGTATCTTGAAGAAATGTTTTTTTGGAAGAGAAGCACTACAGTTTTTTTTTGTGATTTTTAATCACAATGCGGATTTAAGTCTTGATAAGTCTATTAATTTCATAGGCTCAAATATTATTGAAAAAAACTTAACGGAGCCAAGAAACATTAAAGTAATAAAGCAACACGAAGCAAGTGACCATTTTTAGGAAAAAATATGTTTCAATTTAAATCTATGACATTTAATTAAATTTACTAAATAGGCTTGTCTACGTTAAATTTCAGACACCAACATAATACCAGCAAAAAGAAATTTACACATAATTCAACAATACCGATTGTGTATTTCACAAAAGTAGTGTTATATCTACATAAGAAACACTTTCACTTTTTAAAAAAAAAAACTTTTTTGAACGTATTAGTAGAACCGATTGTAATTGGGAAACTAGGAGAATTTAAAATTAACACTTCATTTGTTCACTTTATAAAACAAAAATTTTAAAAGACTTTTATCAAATTTTCGCTGGTAAACGCGAGCAAATTCCTTTCAATTCTTAATTTAAGGGTGTATTCGATAAAAATGGCACACAGAAAATCTTCTATAACTTTTGAATCGTATGAGTAAAAAACCTAGAAATTTGAGTAGATCTTATCCATAGTGTATTATTTACATCTGCCAAGTTTCATAGTTATACATTCAGTAGTTCCAGTCATGTCGTGGAAACAAGAAATTGTCCGTGAGAAAATTTTGTGCACTCACAATCAAAATCCAGGGGCGTCCCACGGGTGGATTGCTAAAAGGCTTGGAATTGCAAATACAACTGTAATAAGAACCTTCAAGGAGCGTCTGAGTGTCCAGAGGAAGGAAGGGAGTGGTCGTAAAAGTGGTCCAATGGACAGTAAAATGGCCAGGAAAGTCGTACAACAATTCAAGAACCGTCCAAACATGTCAATTCGAGATGTCGCTAAAAAGTCTAAGGTGTCAGTCGGTTTTGTGCAGAAAACCATGAAGCGTGCTGGGTTACATGTTTACAAAGTGCAAAAAGCCCCAAACCGGAATGAAAAACAAAACATCACTTGCGAAACCCGCGCCCGGAAACTTTACACGAAGCTGTCTCACCAAATCCGGTTGCATCGTGGTGGATGACGAAACATACGTCAAGGCCGACTTCCGTCAACTTCCTGGGCAAGAATATTTCGTTGCCAAGTCGAAGTTCGGAGGAAGAAACTATCGAAATTTGCAAAGAAGTTTCTAATCTGGCAGGCGATTTGCGGATGTGGTGAAATAAGTGCTCCCTTCATCACTTCCGGAACAATACACGGTGCGATTTACACGGAAGAGTGCCTTAAGAAGCGTCTCCTGCCATTCATTAAGAAGCACAAAGGATCAATTCTGTTTTGACCTGATCTAGCATCCTGCCACTACGCTCGAAACGTATTGGAGTGGTACCGAGCCAACGGAGTCAATTTTGTGCCAAAGGATATGAACCCACCAAATTCACCGGAACTTCGTCCAATTGAAAAATTCTGGGAAATTATGAAAACGGAACTTCGCAAACATCCCAAAACTATAAAAACAGAGCTATAATTGAAGAAAATTTGAGTAAAAACAACAAAAACACTGGGAAAATCGGTTGTACAAAATTTGATGGGTGGAGTGAAAAGGAAGGTGCGGGCATTCGGGATGGGAGACGAAATTGAATAAAACAAATGTTGAAAATCAAAACTCATTAGTATTTCTTCATTCCCTGAAAATTTCAAGAAAATCCGATAATCAGTTTAGTTTTGATGAGTATATATGTGTGTGCCATTTTTATCGAATACACCCTTTAGAAACAGTTGATTAAGATATTATAAAATTCTGTAAAATTTTCGAACTTTCTGTGCTTTCACTTTCTTTTCTTTTTTCAAAAAGTTTCCGCTGAACTAGAGCCCAGTACTTCTCTATTGGGTGATGTTCTGGACAGTTTGGTGGATTGACTGTTTTTGACAAATATTTGACCGTTTGTACCTTATACCGTTCCAGGACGGATTTCGCATAGTTACACGAGGCATCTGACAAGTGGCTTCTGATAAACGGTAGCAACCGCTTTAGCAGACATTCTTTCTCGTACACATCGTTATTGATAGTGCCGGTAGAGACGAAATTTTTAGATTTTCTACCACAACTACATATGGCCTGCCAAATTAAATACTTCTTCGGGAATTTGGACACCTTCCTTGTCCGGAAATGCTTGGCAACGCCGTTCCTGTGCAAGTCTTCGAGTACGTATGTTTCGTCGTCCATTATGATACAAGAAAATGTTTGCAAAAAAATGGTGTAAAGCTCCTTAGCACGACTTTTTCTGTGAAATTTTGCTCAGCCGTGATGGGCACTTTTTTAAGTTTGTACATTGAAATAAAAATGTCCGAAATTTAACGTGGACAGGCTTTAAGACACGAAAAACAACTCCAATGTCAACATGTGTCCAATGTGTCAATAATCTGCTCAAAATTTTCTTTAAATTCTGGAAATATTCGTAACCTATTACCGTATGGATTCCGGTTGATAATGATAATGATTTGTTTTCCCGAACTTTTTTTTCAATATAATTTATTTGGCGATGTGTCAGCTTCCAAAATTGGTAACAGCTATCACCAACTTACCGTAACAACCATTCAAACTGCCATAACAAAGCCCACGACACCATTCGCCATATCAATGAATCCGAAAAAGTTGTGACATCCAAAGTAGCAACAACTTCCCGTTAGATTTATGTTCTATCGCTCAAAGTGCAAAACTTCAGGCAACAAAACCAAACAGTTTCCATACTTTGGAAAACAAACAAACAAACAAACAAAGGAACATAAAATCCGCCGCTCGTTCTACTGGAAGTCATCGATGTATATTTGCAAAACAACGGCGATAGTTTTGCGCCATAAACTCGCCGTCTAATGACGAGAGCCGGCAGAAGCCGGCCGAGATGATGACGCTCTGCCAAGAAGTTCGTGAAGGGGGAGTTAATTACCGGTTTCTGTGTCACCGGTTTTTGTTTGCCAACCGAGGCACCGGGGGATGATATTCGAACTCCTCGCTAGCCCCGGTTGGCAAGATTGAAAATTTATGGCACGATCAGTGAGAGTGGTGTACAGAGTGCCAAAAGGTGTTGACGAGCCAAATGCCACTGCACTGGAAGACAACTTCATTTTCATAAGCCCTTTTCCGAGGGATGATGGTGGGGGAAGGAGGGGCGGAATATTCCATTGTTTTCAGCACGCCTTGCACAACAATCGGCGGGCAATAATCGCACAGTTTATTGCTTTCCAGTTCGTTTCGCCGGCGAGATAATAGATGTTGAAAAGCGGACCATATTTCTCGGTCTCTGGGATAGCGCTGCAGTTTTCCAGTTGTAGATATACGGACTGCAAAGTGTCGCAAGTGGCGATATTCAGCCGATATGAATAATGAGTTAATTAGAGGTTCGATTTCATCCTCTGCAGCTAATTAGTCATGCTACGGTTGTGCAATGGAGAATATTTCTGTCTGTGTACACAGTTGACCTTGGTGTCAGCCACTGATTGTGACCGTTATCGCGCTGCAAATAGTTTCGCGTAATTGTTGCTGATTGAGATGAACGATTGCACTATTGCGACAGTGCGGGGTTTGCATAATGAATTGTCTTCCACTGAGCGGTAGATCACCAGAGAACCATTCAGTCGCCATGTTTCACCTTAATGGAGACATTTCAACGACCGCATCTACCGATACCATCTTTAACTCGCAACAGGTTGACAAAACTGTTGACCATAAAGAATCAGTGCTCTGCAATCGTACCAAATCTTGCCGTTTGTTGGCTGCTACTGCCACTTCATTGCACCTAGACCAAACTAACTGCACACCGAGAGATAAGGTGACACCGGTTGCATCCCTCCCTCTCGGTAATTTTCATCTCCTAGCCACAATGATTTTCTGTGTTGCACTTTTTCCGTCGTCCGACGACTTTCAACCGCAATTTAGTCTTTCGGCTTTCGGGGTCCTACTTTCATCTGTGGATTTTCAAACCACCCGCCAGAGGCGAACGACGGGAAGATGCTCGCCTGCAGGGTCGGCAGAGAAACATTATCCGTTGCTTGGATAACCGAAGCTTGGAACGAGAGTCAAGCCTGTGAGTGAGTGCAACCAAGTCATCTAATCGCGTAATTTCACTCGTAAAGCTGGCGGTAATAAAATGAGACGAATGGTTTAAGCTCGTCGTTGTCGTCGTCGTCGTCGTCGTCGCCGGTTGCTGCGTGGATACCGTGGTGGGGGCATTGAGGTACCGTAATTAGTTGCTTACGATGATGACAACACTGAGCACATACTCGTGAAGGCACTTAATGCACACAGACGCACGAACCCGAACGTTCGGGTACTGCACCACCACTTCAAGCTGTTGAAGCCTGTAGGTCGCATAGATATATAGTTATACGACCGACTAAACTGGGAAGCTGAAATTGTACTTTGAGGCTTGTCTGTGAAACAGAGATAGCTGGAAAATTGCAAACCTCCCCAACCGAACCCCGCTCAACCCCTACACCAGGTTTGAGGCGAGGTTGAGGTTTAGCAGCTCGTTTGCCCGTGATCTCTCCTGAATGTGACAAATAGATCTTCAGTAGAAAAGCCATTTTCTCTGCACGTCGGAAAAGCACACATCACCGCGACACTTTGTATGGTTTCCCATATTACGTTCGTCGGTGCAAGAAAGCGAAATCAATCAATCAATGTCGCCCTCGAGGCTGTTTGACCGGACAGGAAGTAGCAGCAGCAGGAGAAGTGCTTGTTCCGAGGGTGTCGGATTATGTGTGTAGTTATCTCGTGATTAGGAACTTGGACACGTGTTTGACTACGGGAAGACGTATGGTTTCTTCGGTCGCTGGTAATGTGAGATGGATGTGGCTTCTTGGGTTTAGCCAGCCGGAGCTTTCGATGATTGAAATATGAGAAAATTTGATCTGGGCAACATGATGCTGGTTAGCTTGTACTTATAAATGCTGTTTGACAATGTTTGAGCATTCACACGCCTGTTTGCACAGTGCAACCGATTAAATACCGTCATGGTCATTCGAAAAATAGAATCGAAGGATTGCAATACGAAGATAGAAACATACATCTTTCTTAAACAGAAGGGTCACAAAAAGTTTGCGATTTTCAAAAACATTTCTAAACCATAAATTTCAACAAGTAATTCAAACAAATTTAAAAGGTGATTCATGCTTATGCTTTACATGTACTTAGCACTGTATCGACTCAAGAAACAAGAATTTTAAAACATTGATATTTTTAGCTTTACGTAATTTCTAGGGGTTTTTTTTCATAAGGATGAATCTGAAATTGAGAGACTCTCTTTGATTACTTTCTCTTTCATTCATATTCCATTCAGCTTTACGTTTTTCATTAGTCAGCAATGTTGTGTTTCAATCAGTACTAAAGAATCCCTCAGAAGTTTTATAATGGCGCTGTAATAAATGGAAGAGAGCGAGAGAGGAGAGAATCTCTCATTGTTAGATTCGTCATTTTGAAAAAAAAATCCTAGATTTGTGCTAAATAAACGAACTGTCCGAAATACCTATTAATTATTCGTAATATGTACATTTCGAGTTTTGAAAGGACAAAATCTACTTAATTCGAAAAAAAAAAAGAGGTGAAATGCGTTTTTGTAGGTACATACTAAGGTCTGGATCCGTCTATTTGGGATTGTACAGACTCTTCAGATACAGTGGTGGCTGCCTTGTTCCGAATTTGTTGAAATTGTTTGATATCTTTAATTCTTTGTTTATTTCCGGAAAGGTTCCGCTTCTTCAGAGCCCAATATTTCTCGATTGGACGTAACTCTGGACAATTTGGCAAATTAGCTATTTTTAGTACAATATTCACTTGATTTGCTTCGTACAACTTCATAACAATTTTAGCATAATCGGATGATGCCAAATCGAGCGGGAACGAAGAATTCTGTGTGGTTCTCAATGAAGTGTAGCAATCATTAACAGTATTTCTGCAGGCACTCTTGCTGGTAAATTTACATGTTGGGTGTGCCTGTAGTGACGTAAGATTTACTCTTTCTGCCTCATGTACATATTTAGTAAGTTACCAAATAAGGTATTCTTTTGGGAAAAAGATAGGCCGTTTTCGTCAAGAAATGCTCAGCTGTAATATTTCTGGCCATCGCAGAAGAGAAAACCAGCCCTGGAAGGTGCTTGAAACACTCCAGGACATTCGTTTCATCGTCCATAAGAACCCATGATAAATTCGTCAAATACTCGCAGTACAAAAGTCTAACCCGAGATTTTGTCAAGTTTTGATTTTTGGACAAAACCAGGTGACATTCCTATTTTACGAGCAATCGTTGGAACAGAAACCCTTAATATCCTCTTCACCTATAGATCCATGACATCACTTTTCAGTTTCCTCTCGATCGTTAAACGTTCCACAAATACACACATCGTGAACAGTGAATTGAGGAAAATTATTTTTTTTGCAAGTTCCTGTATTGACAACTCAGATTTGCTTACTAAATTCCTCGAGCACATACTTTTCATTAATCGCAATCATGAACACTGAACTGAAATTTAAATACCAGCCTTTTTAGTCTTTTTTCATCAAAGTTATGTATACCTCAGTGAAATTTTTTCACTCCTACGAGCAATATCTGAAAATTTACAGTGATTTGAAGGTGTCCGGATTAATGTGGATAGAATTTTAGAACCTCAATCGTTCTCCACCTGAATAGAAAGGTTAAACCTGTTCAGCTATTTTGTACACACAGTGAAGGACGACACAGTAAAACCAAAGCCCGATATTCACAAAATGGTTGTTTGTGGGCCTGTCTTTCATTTTTTCCATGAAACCAATTGAGCTGAAATTTTGGCTGTAATCTAAAAGCAACCAGACTTTTTAATGGTTCAGTGTTAACTTATTTTCGCTAGGGTGGTCCATGTCTCATTCGGACTTCGTCTAAGAATGTCTAAATTTTCATTTTTTTTTTAAATACTATTTTGTTCAGAACTGATGAAAAGTCTCTAACTGTTGTGTAATGCATTATAGTCACTAGGTGCCAATCCAATGTATGGGAAAAATTTTGCCATCGAATTTAAAAAAATAGTAGTGCTCAAAAGTTTCGTCTCCTCAAAAGAAGTCCCCATGCAAAAGTTGAGCTCAATCGGACTTCATTAAGTGGACCCCTAAAGTGGTCATAGTTGGACATTTACATGAAATTTCCGAAATCGATTTATTTCTTTTGGTGCCAAAGGTTTTAGAAATGCATGAAATGTCAAGAACTGGTTGGTTCGATTTTTCTTTTCTTCTTTTTCAAATCGACTATCTGGACCGATTTTTGAATTTTCCTTTTACTTGAATGATTTGAATTCAACTGCTGAGATATTCATGGCAATATCATTGAAACATATCCTTTATTATTGTTGGAAACTGCCAGCATATTATGTGTTAAATTTCATTAGGGAGGTTCGCTTATTTTCCATTAGGGTGGTCCTTTTGATGAAA
This sequence comes from Aedes japonicus, assembly GCA_034211315.2. Taxonomy (NCBI): domain Eukaryota; kingdom Metazoa; phylum Arthropoda; class Insecta; order Diptera; family Culicidae; genus Aedes; species Aedes japonicus. Next base: position 306,763 of record JASCZW010001265.1, read on the forward strand.
AATTAAAAACAAATTGGGTGGAATATAGAAGATAACAGTATTGACACATCTTTTAAATAATCATAAACTGTCAGCATGTAAAATGTGATGTTCCGTTAGGATGGCCTACTTATTTTCCATAGAGACGATCTCTTTGTCAAAAATTAAAAAAAAATCAAAAAAATCAGAATTTGAATGGGACATTGGAAGCAGTATTATTTT